>WEIV01001938.1:0-247197 GCA_013390005.1 Calyptomena viridis
AATTCACATACCTCTTTTACTTTTAGGAGTCGACAAGCACTTTCAATTAGTCAGAGAATAAATACACATAAATGCAATAGTGGTTGGGGAGAAGAGATAATGGCAAGCAACGGCACATTTTAAAATGAAAAACACTTGAGAAAAACAGTATTTTTCTGAGTTTTTTGGCAAGACAGTTATCTGAGCTTTACTGAGACATAAAAATTACCATCTCTACTTTTTCATTCAAAAACTGTAAAAGGGGACAAGAGTCATCCCACCTCTTCCAGATTTTTAGTGAGTAGCTGTCATGTCTGAAGGCATAAAAATTGTGTGCATAACCAGTGGCACTGTCGTCAGCCACACGGAAGGGATACAAGCATGGAACCTTGCTCTCCTCACTGCTACACTTTTCAGCCAAACTGAGTAGCAACACAACATTGTGTGCTCTTCAGGGTATCTAAGAGCAGGGCTGTCTACTTCCCAACTCTCTACTTCCTTTTCCATGCAGGGTGCAGTTCACAATCTTTTTCTAAGAATAGCAGCAGCTCCAACTTCTGTGCCACTGGCAGCACTTCACTGGCTTTTGTTCAGTAAATAGACTTAATTCTGCTGAGCTGGTAGCAGCTGAGATTGTTAGTGATATACTGTCCTAGCATTAAACACACTGTCACCTGGCAGGATGATTGACTGGAGCCTGAATCTTGGCAGAATAGTGTTTTGCAGTTAGTTTGGCATTTCTTTATTAAGTTCAGGTTAGATTCACTTAAGGAATGCACTTGCCAGCTATGCCATGTTTTCGACTTTATATCCATCATGATGATTAATGGTCTATTTACAAAGATATTCATAATGCAATTCTTACCTTCTCTTCCCAGCCCAACATAAAACACACCTATCATTGTATTCTGTTGAAGCAAGCCAAATTCCATTAGAAACATTTTCAGACATCAGCATAGGATCTTTCCCTACTCTGCACAAGTCCTAAACTTTCTAAACATGAGTGCATATTTTTAGGGATTGGCATTGTTCAAAAAACGACACATGACACAAAAACACTCTTCACTCCTTTGCTTCCCCCCCCCCTTTTCTTTGCCTCTCAATTCCTGTAATTCAGTGAGCATCTAGCATCTGCCTCTCTTCCTACGCAATTATCAGAACAGAACTATTATGACGGTAGTGCCGAGGAACCTCAGCCACCAGTGGATGGTAGTTGCTACATCAACACAGAGAAAATCATAGCTCCTGCCCCAGGCATTTTGCAAGTTATGAAACAAGAGGCAGCAGTTAGACTGCGGCGGTATGGAAGCAATGAAATACATTTGCTCACGATTATTATGCACTGGTCTCACAGAGACCTATCAAGCTATTTTAGACATTAAGACAAACTACTGGTCCAGCCACAGTTTCAACAACTTCATACACCTCGTTGTCAAGTTTGGCAGACTACCATTGTTTTTTGGTTTATTGCTTAGGAATGGCTCAACTGTATCATTTCACCTTCTGCTGTAATGGACTTCCATCCAGGGCTGTCACTGCTACTTTGAAAGCTCAGAGTACAGACTGAGAGACACAGCTGTGCTATGAAGCAGTTATGAAGTAAAGAAGTTATTAATCCCTACAACCATATAAATCACCATGCCCAAATGCAGTATAGTTTCTCTAGTATTTTTTATTCCCCCTCTGAAATATGAATTTTTCTTGCTCAACCTCCCTTATGGTATCTATAGATTTGTTTTTTTTTTTTTTACAAAGTACCTGGGGCCAGATTCTGAAAAATGCCTTAAAACATAACTAGAAGATCACTCTGTAGCATTCAAAACTGCTTAAAGAAGGAGTGCTTAAGTACATTTTAAAATCCCACATGAACCTCCCAGTGCCTAAATAACATAGGCACCAACCCATCATGCTAAAAATTTGCTCAAAACTTCCTCCTCTTCCCATACACAGCTCAGTGCTCTGTGACAATAAATGCTTTCTTCCTGGGTTAAATCTGGTAGCAGCCAAGTTTTCCCTTCATGTATTTAATTAATCTTATTGCCAAAGTATTCTTCTTGAAATCTTGATAAAGAGCCACTTAGCACTCAGAATTAAAATTTATGGGAAAGAAAGCTTGGATGGGATTTGTCTCACCTAACATTACACATGCTCAGCATAGCTGTTAGTATCAGATCTAGACTCCATTTGTAGTTAGCAGAGAGAGGTGGGATCTCACAGGACAGAATTAATTTGGCCCATCCCTGCTTTAAGCAGAGAAAGAACAGGCAACTAATTTTGCCACGGCATCTGCTTTGAAGACATCTCAAGTCAGGTGAGATGGATTGCATCACTGTGTCTGGAGGTTAAAACAGGATGTTGATAGTCCAGTTTTATGAATTCCTTCCTGTCATTGAATCTGAACATAACCACCAGCAAATCATTTAGTTTCTCAATATTTCAGTTTATGTATCTATAAAAGGAGGTATATTATAGTGCTATTACAGTCTAGATACGCTGCAGAGTCATACTAAGGCAAAACTAACTCTTGAAAGTGTGCTGAGAACCTCAGAGGGAATATATTAAGTATGTGCAAACCATATTAAAGAGACTACTAAAGAATGGGGGAAACAACTGAGAAGACTTGGAGCAAGGAATAAAAGAGATTAAATTCCACTCGCTGCACATAAATGTTGTGAATAGTCTATCTTACAAATGTTTAGCATGTTACACATGCTCAAGAAAGCTAATATTTCAAGGTGGATTTTCTCCACACCACGTGGAGAAGCAGAGGACTTGGTTAAATTGTCATCTAGAGTTACAGAGCACATTCAAGCCAGGAGAGTTTACTGTGCCACTAAGCCTTGCAACACCATAAATGAAGCTCTTGTTTCAGGGTGCTAATCTTCTCAGAATTCTTATTAAAAATGGATGATTGCATGTACTTCCAAACAGCCAGGGCATCAGTTTTGGATTTATTAAGCCCATGAGCATTGCTCCTGGTGTGTTTTTGCAAGCTTTTTATAAAAATGAAAGGGGAAAAAAATTAAGGGTTAAGATGGCCATTTGCATGGAATTTTTTGCACTTCAGAGAGTCTAAAGAAAACACGTGTTTAAGTTGTTAGCCAGGACAACATAGGAAATTTTCTTTCTGGATTTGGTGCTCTCCCAGTCTGTGTCTGGAAGCAAATGGTTAATGCTCCACACATAGCCAGAGGTGCTGTAAAGGAGGGAGGAATTGAGCACCCGAGGTGATTATAGCTGAAAACATGACTCTAATGTAGGGAAATAATTCATATTTAAATAATTGATTATTATCTACAAAGTTATCATTATAATCATGTTTATAATGAATGCATGTTTTACCAATTTGAAATAACTAAGTATTCTAATCTTAGTAAGCTTAAAGAAAGTCTGTTAATGAGATAAGAATATTTTCCTTTCTGCATATGTATTAACTGCTCTTTTTTCAGTTTAGTAAAGATGCTTGCAAATGGATTACTCTGGGATGTGTTCTTGCCAATTCACCAGTGTGAGTGCAGGTAGTATCAGGAAAGAACACTGCTGGGAAAAAAATCTAGATAGCTGTAGGTTTTAAATTGGTCCTGCTACTTCAAATTGATACGGCATTTCCCTTCAGTTCATTGTGCCTTTCCTTCAGTTCAATGGCCTTTCCATTTAGTTCAATGATCCCTTTGTGTCTAGATTTTATTAGTGGCTGAGCCAATTCCCACTCCTGAATTTCGTGAAGCATTTTCAACTCAAGGCTGTGGGATACAAGGCATCCCTATTTTAGTGGGAATGGATGATGCTCTTACAGGAGCACATCCTTTGCGTTTTCTCAGTGGTATTTATTTTTCATTCTTCCCAGGCAGAGAACTTCTCATTTCAAATGAAACCTGTACTATGAATATCAACATCATAGTCACTTAGAAACCCATATTCTCACCGTGTTAGGTGTTAACTTCCACTAAAATCAATGGAATTTAAGAATTTTGATCACAGAATGGTTTGGGTTGGAAGGGGCCTTGGAGATCATCTAGTTCCAACTGCCCTGCCATGGGCAGGGACACCTCCCACTAGACCAGGTTGCTCAGAGCTCCATCCAACCTGGCCTTGAACTCCTCTAGGGATGGGGCATCCACAGCTCCTCTGGCAAATCTCTTGCAGTGTCTTACCACTCTCTCACAATAAAGAATTCCTTCCGAATGTTTAATCTAAATCTATCCTGTGTCAGTTTAAACCAATTCCCCTTGTCCTATCACTCCATGCCCTTGTAAAAAGTTGCTCTCCAGCTCTCCTGTAGCCCCCTTCAGTTACTGGAAGGTGCCATAAGGCCTCCCTGAAGCCTTCCAACCTCAATTTTCTCAGCCTCTCTTGATCAGAGAGGTGCTCCAGCCCTCACCTCATCTTCGTGGTCCTCCTCTGGACTCACTTCACCAGGCCCACATCCTTCTGATTTTGGGGGCCTCAAAGGTGGATCTCTTTAACAGTTGGGCATTTAGTCTGATATAATGAATTCTAAAGGTATTTTATTTTGACACCAACTGGCAAATACAGTCACTGGAAAATATTCCTGCTTGCATTACAAACAAGGTGTTGCATTCAACACAGGGTTGGTGAATCATTGATGGCACAACTTGGTGAACAGTTTGACATGTGGCAGGCGCCTTCCCCGTGTGCCAACTTCACAGTTGTGGTCAATAGATGGATTCAAATTCAACATATTTGGTTTTGAAAGATGAAAGACTAGCAGGTATTTTCAGGACCCCTTCATCTGCTTCCCTAATAATTTATATCAGTGCATGGAATTGTTCTCCTTCAGGTCAAGATAACAAAAGGCACCAGCTCTTCCCATCTCAGATCAAAAAGAGAGCATTGTGATACAGAGATCACCCTTTAGGTTATTATATGTCCAGTTGATGGATTTTTGTTGTGTAATTTGGTGAATTCAATTACAGGAACGTATAGAATTTTGAAGCATTTAAAAATTACTTGAAAATGCAGTTTTGCTAGATAGGCACAACTTAAAATGCCATCATTTTGTTGCATGGCAAAACAGTGATTACCATTAAGAGACTCATCTTTCAGGAAAAGAACAAGTCCTCTAGTTACAGTATTGCCATTGTTGACAGACAAGTTCCCCTGATAATCATAATCAGCATTTGATGTTCCAATTAACGCTACTGAACATCATTTCTCCAGGAGTATGTAAACTGAGAAGTACTTTTGCTTTTCCTGGTCATATTGCTGCTCATTTGTGTATTTTAGCTCAAAGCAGGAACCCAGACTAAACTTACATTTGTCAAAATACCAGGAATTAAGCTCTGGCTGCAGGTTACACATTGCATGTGTAATCACATGTGTGCAGAGAGAGAAATAGAAAAGCAATAGGAAGTCATTTCCAATATCACAGCTTTTCTGCCTCTCCTTGTGTCTTCATTCCCTTATTTTATGAGCTCCTGGAAAGGGGAAGTCTGAGAACAGGTCTCCCTCAAGAAGCAGAGCTGCTATGAAGTCCAGAAATACCAGGAAACAAAACAAAAGCCCTGGGGTCTAATAAACATGCAGTCTCTGTGGACTTTCATCCACTTCCAATGATTATTTTAACAGCATCCAAAAGGCTACTGTATATACTGATATCAGCTCCAGCAGCAGGGATTATGCCTTTGCCTCCACTGTGAGCATATGGAGAAGCAGGTACCCTTCAGAAAGGTCTGTGGAGACAAAGAGAAGACATGCACTAGACATGTCTCAGGCTCCCAGCCAATCCTCCCAACTCGGTAGGGAAGTCAGCTATCCTGTGCTTTCCTTCAATTCTCTTACCAACTTCTCCTACCATTTAGTTCTTACGCAGCATAAAATAGATGCTAACACAAAGATAGCAGGCTAATATCAGTGTCCTCCAGTCTTGGCCCAAATACATCATAGTGGCTGTTAATTGGTAGCTTCTCATCCCAGCTCTTTTCCTAAATAGTAATGCTTACTTTCAAATACCCTTAAAATTGTCTTTGAAAATGAGTTCACACTGCTGCCATTGTTAGTTCACAAGATCTATCCAATTTCAGGCTTTTCATGTTTATTAATTAAAAGGTGACCGAAAATGACATTATCAAAGCCTCCATTAAATTGCTCTCTTTGTTTTATGATGGTTAGAGGTCCCCAAATAGAATTGAAAAGGCCACATATGTTACAATATTATTTTTTAAGCAGACACCACTTTGTCATCATACACTAAATTCAAAGCTAGAGGCCACAGTCAAATGCACAAAAGAATAGCTGGCTTTTTTCTCTTTCAAATTATTGATATGTAAGAGAGAGGACAGAGTAATTGTTTAATCACTGGCACATTGCTTTAAATCTAATTCTCAGCACACACAGAGAAAACACAAATGGATGGAAAGGGCACTGAGGCATTTGAGTTGATTGATGGCAGGTCAGCGACCAAGGCACAATAGTTTAAATATAAAACATAGCAAATTAAGAGCATCACATTCCAAAAGCATTATATGAAGCTGTTCTCAACCAGATAGATGGCTAATATTATAAAAAGGTGGAAACACTAGCCAATGTGCAGTATTATCTAATGGATTGCACTGGGAATGAAAAGGTAGAAAATTTTGGATGAGGTATTTTTGGTACTCTTTAGAGTACTCACTTTAAAGCAATATTTGCCTATTTTAATAAATGTTATGCTCCAGAAACTGACTCTTTCAATTAAAAAATAATGACAGTGCTACCCAGGAGAAGCAGTCCCAATGGCCTCAATGGGTGCAGCCAAACCACCCAGATTTAAAGCTAAATTCATGTACATCCTACCAGCACAGGGGAAATTCATCTCCACGGCAGGTAACTCTTTACATAGCTAATATTTTGTACCTACTTGACAAGGACAGCATTCTAATCTGGCCAATGCACTTGGTCCCAATGAAAAGGCAGGAAGAAAGTCTCTGTGGTTATTACACTCTCTGAGGTTTCCCAGTCACTTCATGTACTTTGTTCTGTGAAGGTTTAACATGCCTTCCCCCATTCCTGTGATATGCATTAGATTTTTAATGTAAATATTTAATGTTTGCAGATCACAGGAGACCATAAGGCTGAACAGATTATAAAACATTGTAAAGTTTAAAGCAACATATAGCAGACTAGTAGCTGGGACTCCTGGAGGTTTGTGAGGACAAGAAGTCCCTGGTTTTCTGATCACCCTCTCTGGATTTCCATGTCAGAGTAGCATGAAAGAGGAATTCAAAAGATTTTAAAATGCACTATTAGATTCTGGGTTGAATAGAGGAGAATGTTGCTGTCAACAGCTGGAGAGTTAGTGACTGACAGCAGAATCAACAGAACTCTGGAAAAACTTGGGAAGTGCAGCTGGAATCGGGAGCTGTTCAAGCTAACTGTGGGAATTTGGGGGGATACATTTTTTACATCTCTTTTTTTATGATGTAAGGTGTTACTGCTGGGGGCTGCAGTCCTGGCTACCTTTTATATCCACACAAATATATATTTGTGGGCTGCCAGGACTCAAGAACTGTTTCAATGCTTATGTCTGAGAACTCGAGCTACAGGCTTTTCATGCATGTATGAAATGTGAGTTAAGAAGTTCCTTCACATTAAAGTTCTTGTGAATCTGTTCATGTAGATGGAACCAATTTGGCTACTTACCAAAACAGTATCAAAATCTGCCCTTTGATGCCAGGCAGAAAAGATCAGGCAGCTCACTGACTGATCAAGTGATTTGTTATGACCTAATTGTATATTTAGATGTAAATGTTGCTTTGGATTTGCCTGTAAGGGCACAATTTGACCCTTTCTTTCTTTTTTTTTTTCCAGCTGAAATGAAATTATGCCTAAGTAACACATCAAAAGAGGTAGGAATTTGCAGTTGGCACCATTTAAGGATTAGTATTATCTATTGATATTACATTAATTAGATGGTCTCCCTGTTCAAATCATTCAAATCTTTTTTTCAGGACAGAGAAAAAGAAACATGACTTGTACTGGAAATTAAGATGTGGCCCAGCATTCAGCTGCAGGTTTTGCTCTTTTTTTGACACTACCTAGCACAAATGACAGGATTGGAAGAAAGCCCAGCTAAGAATACTCCTAGATGAGGGAAATGTACCAAAACAATACATCACTCTTTTGGTTCCTAATTCTGAATAGTGATTTCAGTAGGACTGTTGCTTGTTTGTAACATTCAGCAAATTATATTCAAGATTGGGACTGACAATCCTGATTTTCTCCATGGAACTAAACGGGCCAAGGAATGAATCATATTGAGAGCTACCTATGTGACTACAGTAGAAATCCATCATAAAACCAGGGCATTTCTGTAATACAGTGTGGCTGAATTTGCTGTGGACTGTGGTACAGCAGCTCTGTGACTGGACAGAGAATTTCAGTCCCTAGAGCCTGCACAAGCACTAACATTATTTCTTTGAAACAGAGGAAGAATTGGACTATTTCACAAGTATTACTGGCTCCATACATGTACAATATAACAGAACATACTACATTGATATATTTTAGCTAGATATCTGGCTACTAAGAGGGAACATTTACAACTAAAAATACATTACACTCACCTAAAAAGTTCTGGCTTAAGAAGTGAAGACTGTTTGCATGATGCCAGGAAATTTAACAGGCTCAGAAAATTATCACAGATGACTAACATGTTATCTTCTATCATGGTGAACCATTTCACTATCTGTTTATAAAATAATGGTTTTCTTAAGAGCAGCAGGTCCAAGGCTACAAGTTGCAGCTTTACTCCCTAGACACGCTGTTTTCCTTTTCAACCAAAACTACAGGGAAAGTAAATACTGTCAAATCAGACAGTGTTCCAAAGAGCCATCATGACAACTTCATCTTAGTATGTCAACATGCCAAGTGTTTCTCCTAGATACCTCGACGGGCCAGATTCAATGACCCCAGAGGCAGAGTAACTTCCAGTGCTAGAAGCAGCTCTTCCTGCTGGCTAGATAAGAATAGCAGCAAAAAAGATGGTCCTTGGAGAAAATAAGGAGAACTGAGATAACCAGTGAAAGAGAAAGAAGACTGGACATGCAGAGAGGGATGCTGGAAGGAGGCAAAATGGAAATGCAGAAGGAAAGAGGCTAAAGAAAACCACAGGATGTATAGATAGCAAGGGAGGACGGGACAAGAATCTGAGCTGCAATTGACTGAGTTTATACCCAAAACCCTCAAGTTTTCAGTCTCCTGTTTAATCCAGCCCCATAAATACACACAGCTTGCACTGCCATTCTCCTGCCTGACAGAAGACTGATCTCCCCAAAGAGATCCCCTACACTACTTCCAGAGGCACCGAGGCCACCCAAGATCATTTGCTGCAGGCCTAACCCTCTGAGCAGTTTCCTTTCATACCAGAAGGGTTTGCCTTATTTTGGCCACATTTTCAGACTCCTGCAGTCACTCTGTAGCAACATGCCAGCCACTATGTGCCATAGGTAGCATGGAGGAAGGAGGGGAACACACCAGAAAGGAGTCAGGTAAAACTACTACCTTTTTGCAGATGCACATTTAGAGATACTGTGGTAGGTAGCTGCATTCATTCCCAGGCCAGAAAGCCCCTGGCAGCCAACTCTTGCCAATAAATGCTACCGCAATAAATTTTTTTAAGTGCTACAAATATGGAAAAGCCTGAATGATCAGAAAGCATTTTTGATTTTTTGTTTGTGAGATCCAAAGAGACAAGCTGTTATTTTATTGCTCTGTGTAGATGCTCCTACTTTGATGGACAAAATGTCTAGAACAATTGGACCACAAAGTGACATAAATCCCAACAGAACAAAAATACATCCATTACCTACGGTATGTCCAGAATCAGTCTCTGTGAGGGATGATTATGGTATTGACCTGAGATCTGTCAGTACATTTTCCTCTGAGAAGTCCCTAGTGCTTGTAGACAGAGCCCCTGTGGGGGTTCTCTTTCATGTACACCAATATTAACTGAAAACTAAAACTTGCCTTGTGAGTGTCCTTTCCATAGCCAGATTCTAACAATTCATGTCTATTGAACTATTAGCTCGATACAAGTTGTGCTAAAAGCATAAAGGAAATTAATATATACGGTACAAGGAATCTATGTCACCAAGTCCTCAGTGACTGAGACACTAAGCAGTCAACTCCTAATATAAATATTCTCACCTGAGTGCTCAGTCTACCTGAACAAACTTCAGTCAGTATCTGAATAAATTTGGTAATTAGGATGGCTGTGGAAAGGAAACAGAAGCTGAACAGGGTATAATCAACAACGAGAAACCCCTAGTGCCCAATACATTGTAATTTCTATTTATTACAAAGACCCTCATATTCATCTGAAAGTAATAAATGACCAGATTGTCATTCAGTCCCTGGGGAAGATGCATCCAGTTTGACTGCAGCAATTGCAAGTGGACCAACCACACAGACTTGCCTTCAAAGTTCACATCATCGCCCAGACCCAAATAACATCCAGAGTCAAAGAATTAATTCATGTACAACAGCAGCACTTTGCTGGAGGGAAGAAAGCCCTACAGAACACAAACCTTGTCATGTAGCCCTGTGTGATGCAGATGAAGAATCACCCTTCTTACTCCTCTGGACACTAACCAAAATAAAGTCAGGAATTTTTTGTACAATGCAAACTAATAGGATTAAAACCAGGTACATGAAATTGGAGAATGTCTCCTGACACTTAAGGCTCTCTTGGCAGTCTGTTCATCAGACAGGAGTGAAACCATAACATGAAAAGCAATATAACAAACTAAACACCATAGCCCAGGGCCTTCATGAAATCAGAATATCTCTATCATCCTGTTGTTTCCTCATACACCCAGAAAAAATGAGATCAGCTGAACAGCCCACAACAAAGTACTCAAAAGAAATGCATCCACTGCTTCAGCCTTTAAAGAGCCAGAATCCCAGCTCTCCTTGAACATAAAAGGGAAATTCAAAGCGAGTTACTCTGCTTGTGACACTCATTACTGCTGGGGCGGATGGTACCTCGCCCTCAAGAACCATACGGCAAAATCTTTCTCTGGCCAAGATCCTCAGCACTTACATCACGTTGCTGGAGAACCAGAGAGGAGAAGCTCCCAGGCAGGAGATGGCAAAGTTCTGCCAGCAATTCCAGCGCTCTATCCCGTGTCAGAATAGGGCTGAGCATGTGTTATAGTCCCAAAGACACCTGGTAATGCCAGATTTAGATTGCTTTCCAGCCTTGTGATAGTGAGCACTTGTGCCTGATCTCATGACACAGTTCAGGCTTGGAAGCCACGCTTCCATTTTTCAAGAACCAATGGTCTGTTACAGAAGTTTTTTAAATTAAAACACTTGCCAGAGAGACTAGAACTGTTTATAATTGGCATAAAGATGTATAACTGTCTTGAACTCTTATATACAATGATGATTTTTACCTGGCATTCTGCAGCCATTCCAAGTTTTAGCATTGTAACAGCTTAGAAGATGGGACGTGGATTGCACATTACAGTGTCTGATGCATTAAAAACATTTTTTCAGTCATTTTACAGTATATCTGCAGGAGACTACTTTCAAGCTGGGACTACCACTTCATCAAATTGGAATAAATAAATATTTTGCATGCTTATAAACACACACACACAAAGTCCAAATATGCACACTGTGTATTTCTCTGTAAGAATTCAAAGAATTTTTCAAGCATTAGTTGATTAACTAAAGAAAATTGTGGCAGTGGACACAAATGTTCCCATATCAACACTACAGTGCAGTAAAGTGAGGGAAAATCCCAAGAGTGGGTGAATCCCTGGGTCCCTAACTGTCATGAGTACTGAGTGCCAGTCCTTGGCCAAGAACTCACCCTGGCTCTGCTGTAGGGTTTGCTTCTGACCCAGCACTCTTGCTGAAGATCCTACAAAGCACTTACCCATATTTAATCACATAAGTACTCTGGACCTTGCAAGATCAAGCCTCAATGAAATATTTAAGAGACATGCATACAAAAACAAAGGTAACCGACATCAGGAATAGCCAGGGAGTCTAAAATATTACTTTAAAAATAGTGATATAAAGACAAAAAAATCAACCAGCTTCTAGGGGAGAATAATACAATCGAATGTCTTATGTTTGAATCTGATAGATACTATGTAGGAAAAATCTGAAATTCTCTACAATAAACATCACTGCAGTGGATGTGTGGACAGCTGAAACAAACATATGAAAACCAAATTGCACTGGGAAGTGCTGAGGTAACTAGCTACAGCAGCACAAAAGTTGCTCCTGTTTAACAAGTCCAATAGAGATCTCATCAAGCTACTGTTAATTTCAAGAGTGTTTTATCGCAGCTGGGAAAAATTCATACCATAGAAACCTTGGCTTTACAAAAACAGTAGGTTTTGAAGTATGCTAATTATTTTATAATTATACAATGACTGAAAATACTTTAAAGGTAAACAGAAACAAGAGTGGATTGAAGCTGTGGCTTAAAATTCAGATATGAGACCTTTCAGTAGAAGTATGCAAACATTTTCAGTACAGCTTTTGATGGAGTAATACATTCTCTTTACTCTCCTCCTCTCCAAGTTGCATCAAAATTTAATGAGAAAAAATGTAAGGAAAAGGAAAAATAGTTATGGAAACATTTAGACAATGAACATTTAGTGGCCATAAAAAAATCCTGAAGTTGTCATTATTACTATTTACATTACACTAGCACTCATATAATGCACACTATACAAATACAGAGATACAATCTCCATCCTAAAAACCCCCTTTACATTCTGAAGAAAATGAGAATGAGGACCTGTACTTCCTTGCTGGTCTGGTTTTCTAGTCAACACCTATGGCTTTATTCACCAATCAGTGGTGCAGCCAAACAAGTGATCTCTATGATGGTTTTATGACATGGTTGTTTCTGTCATGGAAATACATTAACTCAGATACACAATGGTGGTTACAAAATATTTTTGACCTGTTTTCATTTCCTTGTTTCTTCTGTACTGTTGTTGGTGAAGGAAGCTCCCAAAGTCCCTACATTTCTATAGACACTAAACAGGAGTAGAAATAAACTAATTTCAAAGCAGTTTAATTCAGACATTTAGCATGGATATCCTTCATTACTGAGGCTTGTTGGTCATTCCCAGCAGCCTTCCATTCCTTCCCTGAATGCATGGGCAGAACCATGAATGCCAGAACAAGCTGCCTTCACCAGCTGAGGTACATTTAATACAGACTGCCCTCTTTGCCTGATGTCCCATGCCTTGTATAATCTTGGTGAGTTTGAGAGGGAGACAGAACGAGTAAGAAAATTATTACAGAGCAGATCATCTCATCCCTTTGCTCATGTCGACTTTTCCAGGCCACTTATCAATGTCATCTGCATCATCTGAAGCAAGCTACAACTCAATATGCTGGAAACTCAGCAAGAACATAACCCAGGAAAAGAAAGGTTCAAACAACTTGCTCAGAAATTCTGTCAAACATGACTATAGGCATTGCCATGCAAACACAATGTGCAAAACAGAACCCTAACAGACCAGTCATAACATATATAAATACTGATAGATCAGATCTGCCCACAGTCAGTACATTTTTTGGAAGACAGATGTATCTGCTGATGCTTAAATGCACAGAAAGCAACAAAGATCACAAGTCATACAATCCTCCATTCATCCACTCCTGCAGTTCTGTCCTGATTTCGACTGCATAGAGTTAATTTTCTTGCCATTAGTGCTGTGTTTTGGATTTAGGATGAAAATCATGTTGATAACACACTGATGTTTCAGTTGTAGCTGAGCAGTGCTTACCTTAAGTCAAGGACTTGTCAGCTTCTCATGCTTCCCTGCCAGGAAGTGGGCTGGGGGTGCACAAGAAGCTGGGAGAGGACACAGCCAGGATAGATGACCCCAACTGCCCAAAGGGATATTCCAGATGATACAGCACCAAGCTCAGCACAAAGCTGGGGGGAAACTTAGCCAGGGGCTCAAGAATAGGCTGGGCATCAATTGGTTGGTGGTGAGCAATCATTTTTCATTTGCATCCCTTGTTTTTCTTGGGGTTTATTTGTATCTCTTTCTTTTACTTTCTTTTTCACAACAGTAATTTATTATTTTACTTTATTTTGATTATTAAACTGATTTTAGCTCTTCCCACGAGTTTTCTCTTTCACCCTTCTGATTCTCTCCCCAATCCCACTTGAGGGGGAAAGTGAGTGAGTGCCTGTGCAGTGCTTAGTTGCCAGCTGGGGTGAAACCACTACAAATGCCCTACTCATTCTTCAGCAGCACCTGAAGGAAACTGGAACCAGAGTGACTGCTCAGACTTGATGATCTTCAATGTCCAAACAACAGCCAACATAAAATGTAATTCAAGCTCCGCTACAGGGCACGTTATCAGCATTTTTGGGGGGAGATGATGCTCGGGGATTTAACTGCAAAACTCCCATTATTAATAGAAATCACACAGCTAAATCCCCACATACTACAGCGAAAATATCGCCTTACATTTCTCTCTGGTACCACTCCTGATCTGTGCTGACAGTGCTCTCATCATGAATAACATTATGTCAGGCTGCCCAATGATTCCTGAAACTGTCAACAATGTTTAAAGTCAAGTTCTCCAAACTTTTTAAAAGTTAATCATCTTCACTCTGGAAGCATAAAAGTTGAATGCAATAGAAAATGTGCAGATTCACAGCAAGTTTTATTGACTTGCTGGCCAAAGACTTCATCTAACTGCTGAAACATTTACATACTACAAAGCACTACATATAGAAAGGCTGTCCTTAAAGGCTAGAATATACATGAGATGGCAGAAAGAGTTGAGAAAGTATGGAGAATAGTGCATAGTGTATTTGATTTTACACTAAATTATAAAAGCCTTCAGTCAATCTAATATATGCAATCAGTCTAGTTTGGGGAATTTTACTGTAACACCATATACAAGCATAGATTAGAAGGAAAAGATCTTTTTTTGTTTCAGTCTGACTTACAATGACATATTTTTCTTTTTTAAAGCATGAAAAACCATCAATCCCTCCATTTCCTTTCATTTATTTATTTCTTTAATTACTGCTCATCAATGGGATGAAAAGTTCCAGATTGAAAGCCTGAAGAAAGAGCAATCAATGTATGCAGGTCCACAGAGGGCACTAGTAAGGAAAACACCACCAAACCATCCCCTGAAAGGAAGGCAATCAACTTGACGTTTTTAAGCAGCTCAATTACAAATACATACATGTATAAAATGTTTCAAATTGAGTGCCTGATAAATGTTGTATATACTTTAAACAACTATGCTTTACATTCTTTTTTCATTACTTTTTCAGCATTAAGGACCATAACATGTAATTGAGGCCTGCAAACTATTGACCCACACATACCAAGGTACACTGTGCAACCATACACAACTAAATATTAGCAGAATCAAGAGGAGAATAAAATCTCCCAAACATGTATGCAACAAACAGATAGCAATTAATAGGGAAACTCTTGTTGTCCCTGCTCGCTCAGTTATTCATTGAACAGAAATTACAGCAGGTGCAATATTCACAGACAGAAAGTAAAAAGCAGATTTGCAGCTAAAGGATGGCTCTGCAAACTTGCTCAAGCAGAATCACTGTGGGAGGGGACTTAACAGACTTCCATGAAATATCTGCTTCAAAACACCTCGACTGACTGCTACTTTCCTGTTACCAAATTTGTTGGTGGTTTTTTTTTCCCCCTAAGTTCATAGTACTTCCATGAAAATGGACCCTTTCTCCTGTCATCATCTATCGCAGGAAGTATGGACAGGTTGGTAAACACTAAGCAGGAAACAAAATTCTAGCAATTTCACAGGAAAATTTAACTGCCTGAATTGTATGGCCAGTCCAGATTTCAGGAGTGGATCCAAACTGAATTGACTTTCTGAACCTTCCGAGATTCACTCTTCATTATTCACAAATCTTTCAGCTTCTGTCGAAGCTCCAACTTCTCAAAGCAAGTGATCACATTACATCACATTGGGATTCACTTTTGAAAATTTGAGATGTAGTGTTAATGCCCAGAATGCATCAGCTGAATGCACTGATGAAATACAGAAACAAAAAGGCAAAGAAAAAAGGATGCAGGATATATTTTATAATATCAGGACTAATATGCCAAGTTTGCATTTTTGGGAGTTAATTTACGATTTTCAAATAGTATTTGCTGGCATCATTTCTATTTTATTCTACGGACTGTTGAAACAAAGCATTTGAAAAAGCAGCCAACAAAATCTCTGTGCACTGTATTGAAGTCCTCTTCAAAGACCTCCAACATATGTTTCGTGAAGAAATAGAGGGTGTATCTGTCAGCTTCTCTCAAGAGCTAATAGAGAACAGTTTCATTTGCAGAGGAAGGCACAGTTTTTGTGCTGGTTCCATATTAACCTGGAAAACCCGTTATACCAAAAATATTTTCTCAAAATCTGTTTCTACTGGTCTTTTTCAGGAGCAGAAAGGGGATGAAGTAGACCGAAGAAACGGTCTCACGGAGTGCCCACATGATAGGGCCTGTCTTAAAGAAAGCTCTTATCAGTAGGAAATTTATTCAGTCATGAGAATCTAAACATAGCTCCCTGTTCACAGAGGAAATACAAATGATACACAAAAGTCCTCTCATTTTGGCATTGAGTAATCATGGATAAAAATAAAGTAAGGAAGAAGTAAAAGTGATCAGCAACCATTTGCTTGAACTCCTTTCCAATTGCCCCCAGTCAAGCCATTGATGTGGTGTGGCCTAGAAAGGGATAAACCAAATGACTATCTACAGCTCATGTGTACACAGAACACTGGTCTCTTAGACTGTATTTGCTCTCTAAGTAACAGAAGAAGGATTTTCTCTCTCTTTTCCTCCCCTCCTTTCTTCTTGATTGTCAGAAATAAGATAACTATATTAGTGAGAAACAGAGTGAGTGGCGGAGAGGTGGTTACTCAATAGCACCACATTCTCTGATAGCCAACACACCTCAATAATTTTGTCATCTCAGGGCACCCAGCCACGGTGTGCACCTTCCATGTTTGCCAATAATTACACTAGCATTCAATCCTTTACCATGTAAATTCCCTCTGCCAAAGATACTACATTTGACATGGTCCTGAAATGTGACTAAAATGCTTTTAGAACTAACCTATACTGTTTAGTACAGCAACTACTAGAAAGGAAATAACAGTTGGATGTATAGAAGAAAAATTACTGACAGTGAGGGTGGTAAAGCATTCAACCAGGTGCCTAAAACTGAAAAAGATCCTGAACAACCTGAACTGATTTCCAAGTTGGCCCTCCTTTGAGTGGAGGGTGGGACCAGATGGCTTTCAGAGGTTCTTTCCAACCTAAATTCTGACTCTAACCATGGTTTAAACAGCCAAATCTGCTGTGGGGTCACTTACATGGCAAACATTTGCAATGCATCCTATTCTCCTAGGGAAATTTCTCACTAAGTTAAAAGGGAAAATAAAATCATCTAATGACATGCCAGACCAAGAAACATGAATTATTGTAACTTGTTCCTCTGAGTTCTCCATCTCTCCTCAAACTCCTACATGAAAAATAATTATCAGTTCTTAGAATAACACAGATCTTCACCCTTGCAATGATTATTCAGAAATTATTTTGGTAAAGGAGTAGGTATGCCAAGACAAAATTCATTCAGGGGTTGCTTCAAGCTCTGCTGAATGTTTATATCAACTTTTATGCAATCTGACATTCCCAAAACGAACTGACAGTAATGGACTGGAAACACAGGGAAACCATTACAGAACTCAGAAAAAAAGAGTTTCAAAAGAAACAGATTTTAAGAGCTAAATTTCTTAAACTGGCTCTGATAAGGTACTGGACTGAACAGAAACCCTCTGAGCTGCTTTCAGACTAACAAGATGACACTTTGTGCTGCTCCAAGTAAGACCGTAACAATATTCCCCTCTGGGTTTTATTTTGTCAAATTTGACAGACTTTGTACCAATTAGCAATAAAGACAGAAAGACCTTGCAGGGAAACATCAGAGTCTCCAAGAGTAAGGTCCTGGTGCTGATCTCTGGAAACCTGTCCCCATCTCATGCTCCAGGCTCCAGTTAGGGGGGCAGCAGTCCACTGGTGCCGGGGTTTGTGAGGCTGCAGTGCAGAGTATCTCACCTTCACCTCCTCCAAATCAACAACTTTTGGGGGCAATAAGAAATGTCCACTACAAATAGGTCCACCTAGACAAGTATATAGTATTGCAGACCTTAGAAGCAGTGCCAGGACATGAGAGGAAACAGGGTCTTCCTTGGAATAACCGATCTCCCCCATTTCAAGAAAACAAAGCAGATCTAAATGTGTACCTAGAAGTGCATACACAGAAACAGCATTCCTGGTTGGGATGACAGTGGTGCAGAATTGACAATAAATGCTCCACCTTTTATGCTGGGACTGAAGCAGACATTGACCTTTCCTGACTATTTAACAATTCTAAATGTGGGTTCTTCCATCTCTGTAGCTTCAGGATTCAGAAAAGCTCTTTGTGCTCAGGCCACCCTGATAATTTCTTCTAAACAGCTTTTTTGATTCTTGATTCCTGATCTTCTGAGCCCAAGTGAAACTGTATCAGATTGAACCATGTTCTTCTTTCTCCCCAGGAGTCACTTAAACTGACATTGCATTTTCTTTATTTTTTCTCTTTCCTTGATGATTCCTAGCTGGAGATAATGCTATTTGGTAACTAAATGCATACACAGCAGATCTCAGCAGTAGTAATATGACTTTATTCATGTTATGATGTCTGTTTAGCGAAGTGTTAAGTGTGGACAGAGTGTGACTTTGTCCACACTTCACCACTATCAATCTTTTCCACAAGACACAAGAACACTGTAAGCCAACAAAAGTTATTTAATGCCCCCTCCCCACCCACCTTTAAGAACAGAAAGGCTAACCCTGGAGTCTCTCCGAATTATAATGTAGTTCAAAGTAACATTTTTCACTTGTTATGTGGAGTCATGCTGGTTCTTTCTAATAATGGGTGAAAATCTCCACCCCACTACAATTCTGAAGCATTTTAAATAGTTTCTTCAAAATTAGCAAAAAATCACAAAATTGCTTTCTTTATACTGCTAAGTGTCCAATTGCTACTTCACTCACCAAATTTTTGCCTCAAACAGTACCATTTGTGTACTGTCCTTCTCTTTTTTGCACACAGGTAAGACAGAGCCATCTTTTCCCTCTCACCACATTTTCATGTGTTACAGAATTATTGTGGACATTCTCCTCAGAGCTTGTAAACCAGCTAACAACTGGGCTAATCTGTCTGTGAGGTGACAATTGCTCCATCCAAATGTCTGCAAAACATCTCAGCAAGTCTCTCCAATTAACAAAGTCAAGTATGATTGATTTAATTTTCACTTGAAAGTTTTTCTCAGAAGAACTGGTTCAGGTGTACCCAACAAGGCACTTACTGAAACAGAACAGGCAAGCATTAGATGTTCTACATATATCCAGAGCCCTGCATCCAAGTATCTCAAACTCTTCCAAAGTCCTTAATTAAGACTCAAGCTATCTTCCATGGTAGAGAAATACAGCTTTGCCTACTTTATAAGTCAAAGTCTGAGGCAGAAATGGGCCAAATTAATTGGCCAAGATCCCACAGAAAGCATGTGGCAGAACTGGAAATTCAAATTACTTCACTTCCAAGATGTCTCATTCTCCCCATCCAAAAAAGCAACTCCATTCATTCTTTCCTCCTAAACATTTGTAATTTTTTAACATGATGACCATCACTTCCAGCCAGAGGGAGCAACACATTGTCACTGAAGCAGCTCTTAGAAGCTTCTTTAGAGGAAGAAAATATAAGAACACTACTCCAGAGCAATGCAGAATAGGAGGTTTAGGGTTGCTAACCTGATACTTGTTCTGATTTTATCAGCAGCCCAGTCCAGGTTTGGAAAGCTCAGATAAGCTAAAATTGGTAACTTTGGTATTTTTGTGACTTTATGTCATCATCCATAATGCTACCATATAGTAAAACATTATACATGATGACATAACACCTGGAGAAAGCATTATACTTATCAAAAGGCTGTGGGTTCAGCCGATTCAGTTCAAGAGCTCATGAGCATTTCTGAGCTTTTAACCAGGCTCTATCACCTCTGGTTATGACCTGCATCCCTTTTCTGTCAAGCTGCTCCAAAATAGGAAGAAAATAATGTGGCTGCATTGTCTACCCCATGCAAAAACCATGCAAGGGTTTAATAAGTTTGATGCACAACAAGAAGGATACAGGTCATTGTCCTCTGTTAAGTCATGACCTTGTGAAGGTAACCAAAAAGAAATTTAAAAAAAAAAAATAAATAAAAGAAGTCAGACTGCCCTTCCTTCACAGACCTCTGCCTTTTGTGGGAAGGGAACTATAAAATGTGTCAGGGAAGCCACAATGCTGCTAACGAGAAACAGTGGAAGAAAAGTTGTTTCTGTCGCTCAGAAAATGCCCATCACACCTACAGTAGACACTCCTAGTCAGCAACTGTTTAGTCAGAAGTTTTAACCGATTCCTTAAATTCACCATCTCCGGGGCCTTGCTGCTTAATAAAGACTACGGGGTGTTGAGAAGCACAGTATATTATTTCATTAAGTGCTTTTCGGGAGAAGGGGATTTAGAAGTAAAACTGCTGGCTTTGTGTGGCAAGGTTACGACCTTTGACAACTTTGGAGCTTATCTCTTTCATCTTCCCACTCCCCCGAGACCCCGAACTTGCGGAGGGATGGAAGCGGGTAAGCCGGGGCCAGACAGAGTCCAGCATTGTTATGGGGCTGCCTCCTCTCCCTCTCCCTCTCTCCCCTTCTCTCTTTCTCTCTCTCCCTCTCTCTCTTTTTTTCCCCCCTAAACAAAACAGATCTGAACTGAGCCAAGGAAACAAAAATGTATTGTTCCTCGCAGATGGAAGCGAGTGTCGCCTAGGTAACCAGATTAATCTCCTTTTTCTCTCCCTTCCTCTCTTGTAGTGCGGTAATCGGTGGGCTCTTTTCACAAAAAAGCCAGCCTCAAAGCTGGGGCTCTAACTAGGTTCCTAATTAGCTGCAATTTACAATGAAGACAACATGATGAGATAATAGAAATTTGCAAAATAATGACATACCTCAGCAAAATATTCCTCCTCCTAAGAACCATTTTTATACAAAAACAATAAAGAGGGCCCTTCTAAAGCAAAGCTGGAAAATGGTGGTGTATTATGTGACACAGAACATTATTGTTCGCCTCTTGTTCCCCCAATCAACAGCTTATTGTTTGGCATCTTAAATAAAAATGACTCAAATACAGGCCACATAATGATCTCCATTGCGCTAATACACTGTATATACAGAGTAGTCAAAAATGTACCCGAGCCAAGGCCAGTGGGGCTGATAAAGTACCAGGGCCCAGAAAGGTAATTTACAATACAATGCACTAACTATTATTACTGGTCTTAATCACACATATCTTTCTGATTTCTGTCAGGATGCGCTCTGACATCAAAAAAGGGCACCCGAACAGGGGGCAGCTAGTTAATGAAATATGATGGATTGCATTTGTTTTCATGTGGTGGTTAGCTCAAACGAAGCAGCCTCCAGACTGTTAGCCAACAGTCTTCTCTTGTGCAACATCAAAGGCTCCCATTGACGGGGGGAGAGGGAGGGCGCGGGAAGGGGGATCGCGGGGAGACAGCGCGGAGGGAGGAGCGCCGAGCAACTCAAAGGACCATTAAATTGTAATCTCTACCTTATGTCCGAAAAGGGAGAGCAGAGAAATAGAACGGGCCGGGGCCAACCTGCCACTAATTTCAAGGAGGAGGAGGAGAAGTGTCGGCACCTCCACGCGTGGTGGAGGAGAGGAACGGCCCGTGCGCGGCTGCTGAAATTTGGCATTCTGCTGCACCAGGGTGACTTGTCATTGCAGATATGAGGAGTACGACCCTGCTGGAGCCAGAGGAGAGAGGAGAGTTCAGGGCAGTTTTGATCTCAACAGAAATACTTAATAAATAGCAACAGATGGTCTAAAACTATCAGGAAGAACAGCAGCAGTAAAAATCACTCCTTTTTTATGCACGGACTCCTCAGTGTCGACTGGTGCAGCTGCAAATATTCAAGAACTACAGATCAATGGATTGTCCCTCAAATAAGTGCAACTACAGCCACTCTGGGCAAGGATGGGAAAGCATTACCATGCACTCTGACCTGGTCTTTTGGTTCCTGAGTACGGCAAGAATTTCCTTCACAGAGTAATTGAAAGGAATCAGAAATGTCATATTATACAGAGCAAGCCAATTGCTGAAAAGTACTGACAAGGTACCTGGCTCTACCTTTCTAGACAGAAAGATCCTGCAAGGCAGTTTGCATTGAGGGTTAGCCATCCCAAGAAGCACTGTAATACTCCTGCCATCTGTTTATACAGCTTCTTTTACCTTTAAGGATCTCAAAGCACTTAAATGGTATTATAAGTTTGCTCAGCAGAGCTACCGAATACATCAATGACAAACATTATGCTGTACAAGAGAAAGGAAAAGGATATTTTAGAAGTACCCCAAATATACCCTTTCTAATGACCACTGCCATGACATTTCAATGAGATACAGAACAGACTGGACTTTAGGTTTTCAAATGTTATTCAAAGCACTCACACAAGAAACACATGGGGGTACCCATTCATCCTGAGACCCTTTGAAAGTGTAATATGACACCTTTAAATCAACATTCAAACAACTGAAAAAAAACAAAAAGCATGCAGATTTAAGACACAGAATGGCACGAAAAGTCAATTTTGATTCCAGAATTATGTCTGCTATAAACAAACACACCCTGATCTGCAAAGATTTCTAGGAAAAAGATAACAAGGCGGACAAATGTGAAACCTTCATTCTTTTAAAGGAAATCAACAACAGTAAGTGATGGATGGTCAGATCCTCAGTGCTTACTCAATATTATTCTCACCATGCAAAGTCTGATTCAACTGCAGAATAAGATGTTATTTAATGTAAAAGCACCAAAACTGGTTCTGAAAAACAAAATAATGTGTAAGGTACTTGAACTGCTTGTCAGGCAGCCCTACTCCAGCCAATGCTGAGCATCTTCTTATCCCATTGACTTCTCCCAGCACGGGAGCTGGCAATCTACCAGAAGTATCCTGACACACAGGATCAAGCAGCACCTAAGAAAAGAGCAGGAAAGTGATGAAAATGCCTTTGAACCTGTGAACCCAATTCAGTGTAAATCCTGTGTTGACATTACTGATCATAGAAGTCACTAGTGCTTCTTTGCACCAACTGAAAGCCAGGCCTAAAGATTTGTGTGTTAGCTTGTTTTTTTGTTTCCAAATAACATACACATTTCTATGGAAGGTTGAAAATAGCCTGTTCTTTTCAGGCACCTAAAAAAAGCAGATCCAGTTTACAATTTAGATTTCTAAACACAGAAATAAGCTTTTACCTGGCACATTTTTCTCCTTTGGAGCTTATACCCTAATCTATCTAGAGGTTTTATCATTGCATTCTTAGATAATCCTGTGTGGAACAGCCACCACACATCAAAAATTCAGAAAAGCAGGAAGAGTGTTGGTGCCCTGTATATCCTGTGCCAGAGTCAGAACAGCAGCTCTGCATCTACAGCCTGGTATAATTAACACCAGCTTGCCATTTTACACAAAAACATTAACTCTTCCAAGCAAGCGCTTCCCTCATCCATCCAGCTCCTTGGATGGATGAAATAACTCAGGGTTAGTTTCCCACAATTACAGAGCTCTATCTGACACTGCAGGTGCACAGCACAAATTGAATTCAATGGGATTTCTGTATATTCAGCATCTGAAAGTTTGGGACTCTAAATATTAACCTTTCTCCAAAGCAATCGTATCCAATGCACCACACCATAGGAGACCAAAACACTGGGCTTGATCCTGCAATATGAATCCTGTCATCCCTTTCTTTCTTACTTTTTTAAAGCTAACAGAACTATTTGTGTAAATAAATGGACACTCAGTGCATTTCCCTCTCCAGCATCCCGACTGGCTGGCACAGACTGAGTTATCCAGCATGAATCTAACTGAGCTCATCTACACTGTTCCCCTAGAAGAGCACCTGAGCTCTTGTGGCCTTGAGCTGCTGCAGCAGTACAAATGTACAAGCAGCTTTTGAAACATGACTCAAACATCCTTCAGTATGAGCAAAATCTGGTGTGTGACACAACTAGCTCACCTTTATTTTATTACCATGATTAACACAGGCTTTGGAGACCTTTGCGTATCTCAACACATTTCTTCAGCATCTCTGACAGCCTTAAATCTTCCTACATTTTCTACCTTTGAACCAATAGCAAACAGCAAGAAAAAACTAAATAAACAAATGGGTTCATGCAGGATACAAGAAAATCCATGCAGCTAACTGAAGTTTAATGCTCTTCAACTCTATTCCTCCTTCCCTTGCCCCTGCCCCCCCAGGGGAGGTGGGAGGAATGGTTTAAATCAATAACCAAAGGCTTCAATTTTACAAACCCTTGAGCCATTAGAGCTCTGAGTCCTTGGTGCACCCGTCATAACCTCCCCCACCCCTGCACACACACACATACACGTAACATACATATATAAAAGAAACATTCCCAGCCTGGCATTAACAATGTTCACGCAGTGCTCTTTACTTAAAGGAAGAAAACAATTAAGTGAAACCTTGAAGTAATCTCATTCTTCCTATTTAGCCTCTTCATCCCTCAATGTGTGGTTAGTAAGTGTTGCAATCAGGGGCTAAGGCCTGCTATCATTCGGCCTTAATTAAAAAAGACACAAGCAGTGGAGCTGTGAATTAGAAATGTAACAACGCACTAGCCCTGATTAATTCGAGGCTCATGTTGGATTAATAACTCCAAACAAAGAACAAAAGGAAATTGTTATGCGAATTGCAGTCCTCCCAGGCCAGACAAAGGTCAAATCACAGGATTTCAATTTCATCCGGAGTCGCTTAATCAACTCCCTCGGAAGGAAGACCATATGCAGTCTTGAAAGCTACCCATTGTAGTCGTGTTGTCACTGGACCTGGGAGACGGCACAGAGATAATCCCAACTATTCCCCATCTTTGCTCCTTCTTGTCTGTTTCTTTTCTTTTAGTTTTCTTTCTCGGTTTCTTCCCCCCTCCCCCCATTATGACAAAACCTCTTCATTAAGGCTAATGATTAAGGAATAACGACACTATCTGTCAGAAAGCTGCTTTTGTGGCTGCTGCCCCACGGAAGCTCCCTGGCTCTCACTGCCCATGCAGCTGCAGAGGCAGCTCCTCATTTCGAGGGGGGTCTTCTCCAGAAGAAGCCTCATTGAACTGCTGTGCTTCGTTCAGCATCACACACTCACGAACAACACACAGCACTTGGGGGCTGGGGGTGTAAAACAGGATGTGTTGTACACATTCAGTGCTCTGCCTACATCTTAATACAGGGGTCTTGTGGGTACGTTAGCTGAGGAAGAAGGATATTACTACTCTGAAGACCCATCTCTGACCAAACCTAAGCCACAGAGCATAAAATCCCATGTTTTCTTGCTCTTCACACTCACAAGGAAATGATGATGGAGCAAAGCAGCTGTCAGTTTCCATGATCTAAGATAAATTGTCCCTCCAGTGAGCAGACACAGATCTCATCCCTTCGCTCCCTCCAAACATGACTTCTAAGCAACTCACATGGCCAGGCATTTTACATGGACTGCACAGTTACTCTATACAAAAAATATAGGAAAGCCTGGGTCTGCTTAGCAACCTGGCCCCTCATGCCAAGAGCAAGCAAATAGAAACTGAAAAGAAGCAAGAAAGGAGCTTCAGGGCAGGGACTTGCAACACAGAGTTCATTCTCCACCTCACTGCCTTCCAGAAGGGCTCTGCCTATCAGCTCAGTAACATCAGTTTGCCACACAGCTGCCTGCAGCTGGCCCAGCCTGGATGGGACAGGTACCCTCTCTCAGTCAGATCCTTAGTGCTTATACACAATAGTTCAAAAGGCAAGCAGGAATTTCTCAGGGTTTCAGTTGTTGATTTTTTGGGGGTTTTTTGTATATTCTGTAATAGCAACACAAATCAGGACCAAATTTACTTTCTCCAGGAATCAGCTCCAGCAAGGGGCCAAGAGCCAAAAACACTTCCCACCTTTATGTAGACCTCTTGCTTAACTCAAACAAATCTCTCCTTATTTGCAGGGAAACGAGATACAACAATTTAAGCAACAGTTCTCTTTTAATCTCAAATTCTGCTCTCAAACATATTCTGTGTATGAACACATTACTGTAGGATTGCTGACAAATGCACTGTGACTCTCTGACTTGGTTTTGCCAAGAGATACTTTAAAACCCAATAAAACTACCCCAAAACCTGGTACTAGTACCTGGCACTGTGCCAGCAGTTTCAAAACCTGAAGGCACTGATGAATAAGAGTTAGGATTCACATATTAAAAAACCTTGGGAAATACAGATGTAGATTGTGTAGAAGCCTCTTACCTGTGGTAGGTGCCGGAATGAAATCGTAGGTCACTCAGTGAACTTAAAAGAAGATTCTGTTTTGATTTTCAGCTTGGGATCATCTCCATTCAGTTCTGTCCAAAACTACACTTGGTCCTCTTTCCAAGGGGCTGCTGTCTCTGAAGTAGCTGTTGGAGGGGAAGGAGTGGTTTGTGAATTTCCCCGTTCTGAACCCCTTCCCCACTCAGAAATATTTCAGTTTTAAATACTAACCCAGTAAATGACTATTCAATTTCTCTGATGCTCTCCTTTTAAGTATCTGTTCACTCTTACTTTACATATTGATTTTTTAGCATGCAACCAAAAATTAAGATGAAATACCCACTGTGCCATGAAAAAGGAGAGTCACATACTCAGAAACCCTTTCGTTTGTGTTATACTACGTCATTAAATCCAAATTATATGGAATGCGTATTTTGTTAGAAACAAATCTCTCAAGCATTCCACCAGCTCCAAAATGTAAGCATAACTTTCAAAATCTGTTACTATTAGAAGCTCAGCAATGTGCATTACCAGCTACTTCCACTCTTCAGTGCAAAAGTAAAGCATAAATTTTATATGTTCAGCTCCAAACTTTAGTCTATGTACTCATTTGTCAAAGAAGGCAACCTATGCACACATCCTAGTAAGAATAAATGGGAGGACATTCATTCATGTAATTTCTTTGAGGCAAGCAAAGGGCTCACTTCCATAAAATCCAAATGGACTCCCTTCAGGCTGCACACAATCACCCTGCAATCTTGTTTCATATGAAGCTTCAACTTCTTGTGTCAGCTGAATGCACAATTTCAGCTTTCATGTTTAATGTTAGTTCATCTTGTAGTCATCAGTCTAATGGGGGAAAAACTGACAACACATTTCCCATGTATTTTAACTACTGAAGAATAAGTTTTTCTCCAAGTTACAGAATCACAGAATCATTTAATTGGAAAAGACCTCCAAGACCATCAAGTCCAACCTTTGACTGATCACCACTTTGTCAACTAGACCTTGGCATTAAGTGGCACACCCAGTTGTTTCT
This sequence comes from Calyptomena viridis, assembly GCA_013390005.1. Taxonomy (NCBI): domain Eukaryota; kingdom Metazoa; phylum Chordata; class Aves; order Passeriformes; family Eurylaimidae; genus Calyptomena; species Calyptomena viridis. The sequence continues at coordinate 27,463 of WEIV01001938.1, forward strand.
TGAACACCCCCAAGGATGGTGATTCCATCGCCCCTCTGGGCAGCCCATTCCAATGTTTAACAATCCTTCCATAAAGAAACTCCTCATATGTTCAATCTGAACCTCCTCTGGTGTTGCTTGAGCCTATATCCTCTCATCTTGTCACTGGTTGTCTGGGAGAAGAGGCCGACCCCCACCTTGCTACACCCTCCTTTCAGTAGTTGTAGACAGCAATAAGGTTTCCCCTTGAGCCTCCTTTTCTCCAGGCTAAATAAGCAGAGCTCCCTCAGCCACTCCTAAAATGACTTACTCTCTAGTTAGCACACACTCAGGACTTTTTTAGGACCTAATTTCATAGCTCTAGTCCCCAGGCCCATGACATGCTGCTGCTCATCTCCATCAGGACATGAACCTCTCACTTATGGGTGAATTGCGTGCAAATAAATGCAAGACAAAAGCTGATGTGTTAAGGAAAAATAGCTCACCACAGGGAGCAAATACATCCACTGCTATTGTAATACTACAAAAAAAAGGGTGCTTAGGACAGGTCTCTTCTGCTTTCTATGGAAAAAGGCAGAGACAGGTAGTTACTGGGACATCTGCTCCACTCCCAACCCCAATGGCAGCACAGGCCAGGTAGCCAGCAGAGGATAAGCAGCTACAAATCTGCTGAGGATGATGAGGAGAAGAATTTATCTAATTCTGCCGACCCAACCTGCCCCACTTCCAAGTTTGGGGCACGTGTTCTGTGTCTTGAAATCGAACTTTGCCCATCTTCATAGCTCCTGCACACACTGCTAAGAAAAAGAGCTTCCAAGGAGCTACTCTTTACAGGAATTTTTATAATTCCCAAAGCATCAACAACAGGCAAGCATTTAAAGCTGCCCTCAACTTGACTTGCTCTTTTTTTTCCAGTAACCGTCTCAAAGCTGTGTACCTGTTTCTTTAAGCAAACGAACCAACAAATTCCTCTGATTTTACTTGACATTTTTTCTAATCCTCTCCCTTTACTTAGGAGCTGCCTCTTTCTCTTCCCTTCCACTCAAACAAACCGCTGGTGAGAGATATTCCTCCTGTGCAGCTCCTACCAAGTGTGCAATAGCTTTCATGTATCTCTACCTCACTGACCCTTCATCTCTTTTCAAATCACAGATAAGAAACAACATTTCCTTATCTTGCTAAGAACTGGGAACACTTTCCACTTCTATTACTATTTTTGCCACCCCTATTAAGCACTCTAAGAGTCTGCATGGAAAAAAATTATGCATAAATATGGTAGTTTTCTGCCAGATTGTGAGCAACAACCAGGGCCAGTTTTTCAGTGGATGGTATTGCAAACTGTACTGCAAGCAAGCAGCTGTGTCAAAAGATTAAATATGATGGGATGTGCAGAGAAAACCAGTTATGTCAAGCCCATTTGTCCCTCTCCAAAAAAACCAACTCAACCAACCAAAGATAATGTGGGTTCTCCTATTCACCTTACCAAAATGCCACTTCAGTTAGAAAGATAAAATCAGAACACAGCAAATTAGGTTTTACGTCTGGGTAATTTTTCTAAAGAAGTCCAGCACCTTTGTTTAAGCTCAACTTAAAGGGTTGCACACCATTTCTGAGAGCTGCCAGGCAGCTGCTGCTCTCCAGTTCTGGCTGGCATAAAGTGGGGCAGGATACACAATTCTTATTCCCATAAAGATGTTTAATATACATAATTAACCCCACTGATATCAATAGGAAAACATGTACTGTGAAAATAGTGCAGGAGAACATTTATCTTTCTGCAACAAAACCACACAAAAAACATATCCACTAAATTTACTTCCCAAGGAGTCCAAACAATAACTGCCAACATAACTGCACAGGTTATGTGTTCTTAGTTTATGGAAAAAACGGAGTAATGTCTTGTATCTTTGGTAATATGAAATTGTCTGATTGTTATTTTTTTAATGTAAGAAATGGGTTTAGTGAGAAAACTTTGCAGGAAAAGTTTTTCCTACTTAAAAAAAAAAAATGCAGACAACAAAAATGTGATCAAAATATCTGCCTTGACAAAATTTCCATGACAGCTCAGACACGCAGGAGAGAAGCCCCAGCAGCTAAAGAGGCTGAATCTCCAAATCATAGAAACATTTGGGTTGGAAAAGGCCCCAAGATCACCAAGTCCAACCACTAACCCAGCACTGCCAAGCCCATCACTAAACCATGGCCCCAAGTGTCACATCTACATGTCTTTTAAACACTTCCAGGGTTGGTGACTCCACCACTTCCCTGGGCAGCCTCTTCCAATGTCTGACCACTCTTGCAAACAGAACACAAACTTAACCTGTTTCTACCACTACTGCTGTAGGTCCTGGAGTCTTCTGGCATCTTAGGAATTTCATAATTTCCTTGAAAGATACAGTTTTCTTTCCAAGACATAAAGTTTCATGAAACAAGTTTTTTTCTCATTTTTGGCCAGCTTTAATGGTAATCATGGGATTGTCAATCATTGTTATAAATCCAGAAACACGGTAGTAACTTCCCTGTAAAATACTTCCACAAAATTATCAGCAATCTTAGCTAATTCTTCATTAATATGATGAGAAATTACACCAAGAAATAAAACCAAGAGTTTACACAAAGAAAAAAGACCAAGAGTCAATCCATGTAATGTGAAAAGAAAGAGCCTGGAAAGAGGTTCCAGAAGCTTGAGAGAACTGAATCCCATGAAGTCTTATTTCACACCTTGGTCTTTTTTTTTTTTTTCCCATTTTCTTGTGAAATCTATCTCCCTTCCTTTGATGCCTTTGATTGAAAGATATTGAGTAAGTGACTCACATTTGTGCAGCTCAGAAACATGAACACCAACAAAAGCCAAAGCACACAATTTGGTGTATTTACTTGCTGACTAAACACTTTTTCTTAGATCTTCCTTTGCTTGGAGGATAAATTGTTAGTTTCAAAGCTGAATGACTGCTTCAGTGAGTTGCATAGCACACTATTGGTACAGTGTGATAATTAAGGGATCTTAGTTCTTAAACAATGCTGATAAAACAGAAATCCCTCTCCCTTTTTTCTGGATTACCTTTAGAACTGAAATCAGAGCATGCTAAATGAATAATAATTTGCACCTTCTGTGAATGATAGAAGATTGAATCAAATTTTAACTCGACTCTATTTGTAAATCCCTCAGGATGACATAATTACTATTCAACACATACCTTAATTAGCTGTACACATCTATTTCATAGTATTTAACAGGTTTAAACAGCTTTTATTGTCTGTTGAATGGATGTTCCATTCTTATCAAAATGAAAATATGTCTGAATTTCCTAAACTGGAAGAAATTTGCTCACAGAAGTCAAGAAATGTCTGTCCCTATAGTGAAATAGTTATCTTGTTTTAGCATCTTTAATTTTGTTTCAAATTCACTAATGGTAGAAAGAATTGATAATGCACTGATTTGAATTATTGTTGCTGCTGCTTCTTTCCATTTAATGAAACAAGGTCATAGTTGCACTGTGTGGTGAAAAGAAAAATCTACTCAAGCTGTTGCACAGAATTTGAAATTAATACAAGCCAAGCTTGGACACAATTTCTTTTCGTGGTTTGGGTTACAGTATGGCCTCACTTCTAGAAAACACTTTTGCTTTCATTGCTCCATCATGGGTCAGAAACAGGCTGAAATTCTGCAGACAAAACTGAAGAACTAGTATTTGAGACACTCACGTGTAAAAGCAGATTCTTGCTCACACACAGAAGTTGTTCTTTAAACCCGTGGGATCTGCAGAGCCACGAGGCTCAGTCACACACTGTAGGCTGCCACGAGCCAAGGCTTGCCCTGATTCACAAGCACAACCCTCCCCAAAACCAGAGAATCACAAAATCTTTCAGGCTGGAAAAGACCTCTAAAGTCATTGAGTCCAATGGTTATCCCAGCACTTCCAGGTCCTCCACCAAACCCCGTCCCTAAGTGCCACAGCCACACCTCCTCTAAGCACCTCCAGGATACTGATAGTAAAAGCAAAGCACACGAGGGTAACAATGATTATGTGCAGACACACATGCACGTGGCATGTTTTCATTATTTGGTCAAAGTGCCCCAAGTGAGATTAAAATGTTTACTTGAGTACTTATTTTATACCCTGTGTCATTTGCTTTCTGTTCCCTTTAAAATATCACACAAAAGACAGCTGACTCTTCAGCACAACTCACTGTTCCCAGGGCCAAATCTAAATGAAGATCATCAACACACAGGGAAAGGATGAAGTCTGAGCCTGGGGGAGAGAGGAAAGCAGGACTGGACGTTCTTTGCTCTCCCAACCACCTTGGTTTCACTGAGACCAGAGAGAAGCCAAGAGCTGTGGAGTCATGGTAAGGGAGCACTGCCAGGACCTAAGAGCCTGGGGAGAGGGAAAGACCAAGCAGGATGAGGCACAGTGCTTGGGCATGGGAGAAAATAAAGAACTTGAGGAGATAATCTAAAGAATATTGTAGGTACTACTCCTCCCAATCACCCAAACATCATAAGACCAGGACTTAATGTCTGCCATGAACAGTGATGCTTAGAAACAAAAAACAACCCCACCCTAAACTCATGTATAAATGCCTTTCCTTATTCATGAGATCTTTTTCTCTTTCTCTTACTTCTTTAAGGTGCTCCAACTTCATATTTTCAAGCTTTTCACTGCAATTCATTGTAGTAAAAAAATTTTATTTTTCATAAATGGAGGTAGATAGTCTTACACATTTATGTTATCTCAGAACAGGGCCTTGCAAGACATTACACACTGTAAACTTCATGATAAAATTGCAGGCACTGTATTGGAAAATGAATCTGGTTTGCCACTGAAACAGAATCAAGTAAAACAAAATAAAAGCAATTCCTTATTCAGTCAGGAATGCTTGTTGCTTCACAGTTATGTTTCTTCCAGTGTGTTTGATGAAACAGTAAATGCTCAATCATTAAAAATTAAAAATATAAGGATCACTCAAATATATCAATTTTACCCCTTATCTTTCTCAAAGACAAAAAAAAGGGGAAGGGGGTGATATATATGTCAAGATGCTTTATAATTTACCAGCATCTTTCTTGGCACGTAAGTTCCCATCTTGCCTTGCTCTGGTATCAGCTGACACCCAACAAGAGAAGGTAACTGGGTCCCAAATCTTTCTGAAAACTTCACAGGTTAGAGTCATGACCTGCAAATGCATGAGTACTGAAAACCTACTGGAAGTAGAATGTATCTGGAAGGGCAGGCTGGGAGCAACAGGCTCCTCTGCTCCTGTCATGCAAACAAAGCAGGCTGCAATCTCCTGTGCCAGCGCTGTCCCTGAGCAGCCTGCTGGTTCCTCCTGGACAGCACACCACAGGAACCTCATTTCGAGGTGACAAAAAGATGGACCTCATGTTGCTGCACTGCATATCTATCTTCAAGTCATTACCTTGGAAAAGAGAAAAGCTATTTGTACTCTCCCCAGTAAACTTGCTCTTCTCGGTTTCCCCAACATTACAGTGAAACTTTGCTGCCTGTCATGTCAGTCACCTGTTTTGTAGTGCAAAAATTGCAAATCACGGGGAGAAAAATGCTGGTATATGCAATTATTGTGTGGCATTAGCATACTCTAATTACATACAGTACTGTTGACATGCATGTAAAAGAAATGATATTGATTACTTATATATCACGCTGGAAAGAGGAGCAGTTTGAAGTCAGCCAGCTACCCAGGAAAAAACTACAGGAGGCCAAAGAAGGATTTACAATTCTTTTTCCGCTTAAATGACATCATCTGTGAGGAAACATGCATTTTGATGGAGCACATTATAGAAGAACATGGTGAGGGTAAAAAAAGCTTGATAGAAGATCCAGGCAGCAAAACCATGCGATTTTGAGCATCATAAAAAAGATGGAGGTACCAGTTTACATGGATCACCCAATACATTCTGTTCCTAACTGAAGCCTACTGTCTTGCAATATTTATACTGTATTATTTATTATTTGCATCATATATTATTTGCATTTCACTATCCCCAGCAAGGCCTCCAGGAAACCCCACAGGAGTATTTTCATGTTGGTTGATTAGTTTTGCATCTGCATAAAAATATTTGCCTTGTGCCTGAAACCTTGACTTCAGCACGGAAACACAGAAAAAGCAGGAAATAAATCTGATCTTTCTGCTTTCCAACTCCAAGTTAATAAAATGTTTAAATAATTAACTTATAATTAAAGTTAATAATATGAAGCATGTCTTAAAATTACATTCACTGTGCCAAATTTCTGAAAGCACTTCTGAGTTCTGCTGAAGCCCCAAGTAACTGTAAACCTGTTGAGTGGCAAGCACAGGCATCTGAGCCATCAAAAGCCACTTCAAATTTTACTTACTTTATCTGTGGAACACATGACAATGAAAATCAGCTGATATCTCTTGTACTTGGCTGTGGTTTCATCATGAAGGCAGTAACACTTATACATGAACTCATTCTGTGGGTAGCACTCGAAAAAAATAAATATATGTATGTGCATCACCAGAAGTAAGAAAACTTCACAGAAACATCAAGTTTGCAGTGTTGTTTTTTCTAAACATTAAATATTGTAAGCAGAGATACTGTCTCTACATAATACATGTTGGCACAATCACAGTTCATTCTTGTGTAAATAATTTGGGATGGCATTATACAAATTTCAAGTATGGCACTTAATTTTATTAACAAAGCACCGGATGCAATAGCAGCAAAATTGCAATGGTAACTAGCTTTATTTTTATCAAACTTCTCCTTGGGCCTTTCTGGCAGTTATTTTATTAATTTTATAAACTTCTGGCAGTTATTTTATGGAAGCCATACACTCAGTGACTGCTTCAACAGGTTGGACTCTACAATCCTACAGCAAGAAGGGCAGCTACAAGTAAGTCATCTAAGTGACTTGGCTTTACTATTTCCTTTAAGGGAATCTGAAAGATGAACTTCATGACTTTGAATTATGTGCACCTGGAATAACAAGATCACTGGATGAAGAAGTCTATCAAACATGGAAGAAAGAATGGAATAGATCAGTTCTTATCAGCCATTTGCTCTGGTGAGCTTGAACTGGCAGGCATTACTTTATTCTCAAGAAAATTTAAAAAGCTCCAAGTGGAGTTACTGTGCAGTGGGAGAAAAGTGAATGCCATATTTGGGATCTGCCAAGTAGAATGTATCTGGAAAAAAAAATTGGTCCTAAGTCCCAAAGTATAGCAGATCTGTGCCCTGATTAGCTTACATTCATCTAAACCTCCTTCTGTGCCCTGTGCTTAGATTAGGTTGTGCACACAACCTATTTTCTATTTATGCAACATCTGCTCTGCTTTGAGATTGTGAGCAAGAACATTTCCAGGCTCCAAAGCAGGATGAGATTACAGACTGGCAAACTGAGCTGGATAAAACAAGGCCAGAGCCACAAAGATTTAGGTTCAACTCAGATTATTTAAGATTCCAAAAATGTCTCTATTTTGCATTAACATAAATTATTTCCCATATTGATACCTCCTTCCAGATTTAAGAAGGAAGAGAAACAGAGTGCTTAATTAGTAAAAGTTTATCTAGTTCTGTTCTCTCACGTGACCAGAGTGACAAATCTTGTGGATATCATGTGTAGTGCCATAATTAAACCTTCAGCCCTGATTATTCAGAGCTTGGAGAGCCATCTAAGCCCTGTTGTCCAGACACACTGATGTTCTCCTACCCCTGGAATGAAGAGGGGAGTACAGGAAGAAAGGGGACGTCCAAGAACAGACAATGCCAGTATGAAAAATGTTCACTTGTGGGAATGTTGCAGGGACTGGGAGGGGAAGAAAGCAGCAGTGTTGCTGAAATGGGGGGAGATGGCAGGGATGATCCTCACAGGATGCCCCTGGACATGACCAGTTCAAAATAAGAAGGAGGATGCTTTTTTCCTAAGAAGCAACTAGCAATATTTCTGGTAACATCTGCAGTAAAATTAACACTGATTGCCGTCAAAATCATTTCTGTGGGCAGTAAGACCATGATCTGGTCTCCAGCAGCAACCACCACTATGCATGGAAGATCTATTTAATTTGTTTTAATAGCAACAGGCAGAAGGTTAAACATCTGACCAAGATGACAACCTCGGGGCTGACTGACAGGACCACAGAGCTGCTCTTACCTTCCTCCTGGACTTGGCTTTGCTGATTGCATCTCATGCTCACTGGCAAAGTACACGTGAACAGAGATGCTGCTGCTATTGAACTGACAGTCCAACAGCCCACTGATACTGTGGGAGCCCACAAGCTCACAAAAAAACCCCGGCTCAAATTTCTAAGCTGGCCAGAAAGATAGTGGTTTACCAGTTTGATTATCCAAATACTTTCAGCTGGGTTCAGTGGAATAATAGTTCACTGATAGCCTTTAAATAAATAAATAAATCCTTCTTTACTTGGCCGTGATTGAGAGTTTTTTCCCTCCCTTGGAGGAGGCTGCAAGACAAGGAATGCCATTCAGCTAGTAGGGACTGGCTGCATCAAAAAGCAGCCAGGATTTTTCCCCCTCCCCATTCCTCCCCTCCCCAACACAATAGACCTGAAAACAAAAGGCAGATTATTAGGTTTAAGTATGTAGCCCATTCTCCACATACCCCTTCCTCCCCTTCCTCGGCACATCTGGTAACCATGTGTGGCAAGTGCTAATGAAGACTTTCCTGAGCGAGCTACAATTAGTTCCGACTGCTGTTCTCCTCTCTCGGCTGTACCGAGGATAAAACCCAAACCAAAACAAAATCTTCCCTTCACTGTTCCTGAAACCTCTGCCTGCCCCTGGGATTCCCCCTCCTCATCATGCTGCTGAAATTAAAACAAAACAAAAGTGTAAACAAATACTTTGAGGCGCTGCTCCGCCTGGGTTTTTTTCTCTCTTTTTTAAAATCAGCATTTTACTCATTTTGATTGAATACGACAGGCAGGCAACAGTGTTTCTATGATCCTGTCTACAATAGAGAATTGTTAAACAGATGTCCATTTTTTTTTCCCTTCTAGCCTGGCGGTATTATACACATAGCAGTTTTATCTGCTTGAGCAGATCAAATTTTTGTGTGTGTGTGCGTGAGCATGTGTTGCCATTTGGAGTGATTACAATAAGCCTCACAGAGGCAAGATGTATTGTGCACAATTAAGCCCATCTCTAGACCGCACATTTTTGTTTACTCTTGGTCTCTTCTTCTCTCCCCAATGAAGCTACTAATAGAGCTGTTTCAAGTTTCAACAAGGACCACGTTAACTGCTGGTATCCACATGAAACAGTGCCAAACCCCAGCCTCTCCCCAAGATCTAAGCACCAGCCTCCCCGTCCTCCTTTACATTTCTCTCTGAAACAGCCATGGCCCTCACCTTGGAAATTCCTAATGATTCCCTCTAGTAGACACTCAGTGCAATGTAAAATTTCACAGTGTGAGACTTTACATATTCTTTGTCATTCCTCTCAGCTGTGTCACGCAACATGATTGCCACTGACCAACCCCTACTTGAAAGTACGCTCCCACTAAACAAACAATCTGGATAATTGCTGTAGAAGTGATGATATCTGCATACATCGTATTTCAATTATACCTTATTCACTCAAAAAATGGCTATGACCCTCCTACGCCTTTTGAGCAGTGCTGTATATTGAAATGCAAAAAACTAAGTTCTAAAAGCAGAACAAAAGCAAAACTCATGCTTAAAAAGGAGTTATTCTCTTAAAATACACACGTTTCTACTTGCCAAATGATTTCTCAGAGAAGATGATAGGCTGGAGTAATGCAGGGAGGGAGGAACAAAAGGGGTTTTAATCATGGTTCGGATTAAAGAGTTGTATAACAATTGCTCTCCTTCCAGGCACATATACTGTACACACTCACTGTAAATGATCAGCATTTAAAGAAACAAAGTGCACTGTGACGCATTTAACATAAGGACAGCTGCATATACATTAACACTTTCTTAATCAAAAGCCACTGGGTATCTTTCTCTCTCATGATACCAGAAAACAGCACTTACACACACAGGACTGACAGCCAAAGCCAAGAAGGAACGTACCTTCTTCTCTACCTAATTTAAAGTACATAAAACCCACCATGGGGAAAAGAAGAAAAAAAAAAGCACATGACTCTTTCTAATTTGAGGGCCTCTTTTTGGACAAAAAATATTGCTTCATCTCCACATAGTCTTGTTTTCCTCTGCACCAAGCAGGGAGCAGAGCAAAGCTGTTGCAGTCCAAGCAATATTTTTCTATAAAACACGAATTTTACACTTTGAAAAAAGGCTAATTTTACTGGTAATGAATACCAGTAATAACTTAATGAGTCACCACAGTACACACTTTAAGGAGGAGCTGGTGCTAATGCGTGAATAATTATTGACACAATTAAGTGCCCAACACCGGGCCTGTTAAACTGCTTCTGGCACGTGAGGGCTCCTTAATGGCTCCACGGTATCGTACAATGACCCTAAAAGGTTTTAAAGTGCAGAGAGCTCTCCTTTGCTACTGCAAGGGATCCTCGGATCTCAAATCCATTCCCTGCCAGATAATGCTGAAACGCCCAAGCTTTACATCCTATGTGGGGTTTCCCCTGTTGCCGGGCTGAATAATTAGCTATTTACTGATTCAGTAAACAGTAAGCTCACCCTTTGACCTGCCTTGATACAGACTGTCTGGTCCCTCACCCCGCCGGGGGCTTCCTCCTGCCTAATGACGGCTCTGTGAGCCAGGGCTGCTGCTGGAAACCTGGCAGCTCCTTTCCCACCGATGGCTTCAAAGCACAGGACCCCAGCACCGTGCCAGCCACTGCATCCTCACCTTGGGGGGATCAATCTCCAACTCACCTGCAAAAGCTTGCTGGAAATCAAAAAAGAGTATTCGGCCCCCACAAGTCACCAAGTGAAACATCTCCAAGCCGTTTTGGCAACCCCACTGCACATGTGCTCCCATCCCAAGATGTTCCAGCCCTCTTAGCCCCGTTGCACACACACAGCTTCCCTCTTTTACAACGTGTGCAAACGTACAGATGTCCCAATTAAACACAAACCAAATCTCTGGCCCCTCCGTGCATACCACGCTTATCTCCAACCAGTCCACTAGAATCATTGGAGATATTTGCAGGTTTCCAGCAGAGTTATTTGCAGGCAGCATTATTATCGGGAAAGCCATAAAAAAGTCACCTCTGGCAAATAACTCTTGACCATGTTGCACAAGAAGGGTGCTTGTGTCCTCTGAACAAACGGAGCTGTCTCTAAGTCAAAATGTCCTGCCAAGACGCCTCATCAGTTAGCTGGAGCAACACATGCACTCAAACAAAAACTGACCTTTTTTTCTGATATCCTGAACTCCCTCTGACCCTTCCCAAGCTATTCCAGCATGTGTGTACGTCCATAAGATAGATGGACAGATTGAGAGATGGACAAGCAGACAGACAGGACATAATATTTTATGTTAAAATCTGCACATCCTGAGTCCTGCATCTACAGAGTTGTCACCGACCGAGTCCCCAGTCCAGGGTTAATCAGAGTGTGTTTGGGCATGTAAAGCTGCTGTCCCACACTGGCTGCATGAAAGGAGAAAAGAGGGATCCCCTAGGATAACACAGCATTGCCCTCCTGGTTCTGCCAACATAAGGGGCACCATTAACAGAAGAGGCAGCAGCAAGAACCATTACAAGGAAGTGGCCAATTCGGGGAGTTACAATCGAATTCTGCACACAGCTACCCTGTGAAAGACTCCATGGAGAACAGTTGGATGGTTGCTGTAACCTGCAAGTCTCCTGTGCTCCAGAGCTGCTCCAACAGACAGTGGTGGGATGCCATGCTGTGAGGAAGGACAGACAGACAGGCTGGACAGACAGTGTCCACAATGGGCACTGAGGGAATCATCCCTATTCCTGCTGCGGGTGTCCTGCCTGGCCTTGGCAAAACACTCAATCACTCTGCGTTTTCTCATCTGCAAAATGCAAATAAAGATGCTACTGTGTTTGGAGGATGTTGTAGGCACATATTTATTTTGAAAACATGCGCTGTACTGTACACAACAAAAAAGAACAGGAAAACCTGACTGACCTGAAAAATACATATCCCAAATTAGAAACGTCCAAACACAGCCTAATACTTCTCACACAAGAGAATGCTTGGAAGGAAGATACCACTTCAAAAACTTCAAATGGCTTAATTAATTTCCTTTTATCAGATAAATGTATATATAAACCCCAATCCTTGTTTTTGACAACACACCACAGGCCAACATCTAGCTTACTGGAACCTAAAGCATAGCTACCAATTGAGCATGTCCCACATGACACATCCCCACAGAGGCAGTTCTATCAGACTTTCCACTACCCAGGGCCTTATCTGAAACACCAGAGGTAAGCCTAAGCTGGAAAGAAGATTGGCATTACGCATAACAAACTTCTGAATCTGTACAGTAAAAAAATCAAGAGTTACTGGGAGCACAGCAGGATAAGGAGGACTTTGCAACAGCTTAACAGTTTGTGCACCCATCCTGAGAGGAGCATCCCCTTGCTGCTTTTTCAGGCTGGTTGAGACAGACAATGAGAGAAGAGACCAACCCTGTTCCTCTCCACTCGGGCACCTACAAGCCTGGGTGTTATGGAGACTAAATTCCTTTCAAGGACTTTGTGTCCATTTAGTTATGCTCATAAAGGCAGAGAGTCAGACAAATTTAAGCATGTTCAGGACAGAGTCACGAGATGGTTACAAATCATATTCTCACTAAGAGTGGTCCTATATTTTATTGCCACTGTATAGTGGCAATACAACACAACTTCAAAATTGCTTCTCCTTGTCCACAAAAAACCCCCCACCCCAAAACAAACAACAACAAAAAACCAACAAAACAAGTAAACAAACAAACAAACAAAAACCACCAAGAAAAAAGCTGCATGATCTATTTGAGGGAAAAAAATCTTGGGTTTGGGGGGGTTTTTTAAGCAGGGAGTGGTTTAAAGGCAAAAAGTTACTGAGTGGCAAAGCAATAGTGGGCTTTGTCACTTGGAAAGCAATGAACTGCTAGTGAGAGTTTCACTCTTAGCTATATCATGCCAGCTTAATGGTACCACACTTCATAAATGGCTCTTGACCTCTTGCCCTAACTTGCAGCAGAAGACAGCTGTTCTAACAAGAGCAGTCCTGCAAAGGCAGCTTGAGAGAGTTTGGATGGTTGCATTAGAGCACGATTTCACCACCCTGCTGTGTGGCCAGCACTGCCCAGACCCAGCCCTAGGTAACCCCCAGGCTGCCCTTTCTTTTCTGTAACAAATCAAACGTGCAACCACAAAATATTGCCACATCCCCATGAGTATGTTGACACAATAGGGACTTCAACCCCGATTTTGCTTTGTGTTTTTTCAAATGGCTTTATTTATCTTAAGATAAAGCGCACGTACTCCACCGATACACTCAGGGCCTGATCCAGGGGAAGAGGAGTCAGGGCATACAGTGGCCACTGGGTCGCCCGAGGACGGGACCCATCCTGAGGGGCTGACCTGTGGCTCAGCTGCAAGAGGAACCAGAGAACCCTGAGACACCTGCAGAATTAGTCCCCCCTAAAAAAAGAAAGAAACGATGAATTTTTTATGACTTGCAGAGCTAAACGTCTGTTTTGAAGTCGGCTGGCGTGAAAGCTGCAGGGAAAAGGAATCAAACTTTAGGCTGTTGGTCATAGGTTTTTATAACATGGAGAAGAAAAAACAGACATTGTGTTTGCATTCTATTTCTAGGCCTTTTAAGCTGTAACAGCATGAGTGGTATTTGCATCAGGAGTTACCATATATCATTGCAAGCAACATATGCATAGATGGAAAAAAGATGACGGCAGCAGCAGGTTCAGTGAAATCTCAGGATCTCTCTGTGATAGGGACCTGCTAAAGGTTTGGTTTTATTTAGCGTAGCTTAAAATGTCATTGGCATATGTGTTTCTCAATTAACACCAATTTAATACACTCCAGAAGTGTTCTATTCTGAGAGCAGGCTTCAGAGTTTACAAAGGATCTAACCTGACATTTCAGTACAGGATATCCAGCCTCATTTACAATCAGGAAAGCACATTATGAAGGCTAGATTTTTTTTTCTTTAACATTGTGTAATGTTGCCTCTAATGATAAATACAAAAGTCAGAAAATCCTAGCAAAGAGTGCCGTAGTATGGACATTATGAATCCCTCCAATCTCTGTGAGTCACTCATATCCCCCAGATGAAATGGTGCCTCGCAGCGAATACAGAGATTCAGCAAGTGGATTTTCCTTCTCAGTTGCCTTAACCATGCCATACATTTTGCTAAACAATTTCTCAATTGGTAAACTGCAAATTCACCAATAGAATAAGTAAAGATAAATTAAAAACAAAAAATCAACCCCAAAACTCAATGAAAAGCAGTCAATAACCCTGAAAACCCTGGGCTTTCTGTCAAAAATCTGAGGAGAGAAAGATTTACTGATGATGGCTTCCTAAATGATAAATACAGATGTCCAACAGGATCCCAGAAACCAACTACTGAAAAGTGGGAGGATTTTTTTGTTGAACAAAAGGATGAATAAAGAATAGGCAAGTATAATTTCATATGAACTTTACACAGACTGTATGAATGTCTACAGTCTATTTCAAAAGAGCACCTGGCATTATTAATATTGATTTTGAAATATACAGTTCATTAGATGTAATGGGCCAAATTCATCCCTGATGAAACCAGTAACTTTGGAGGAGCTGTACAAGACAGAGATATGTCTCTTCAAATGTAATGAAGTGTTAGAATGTTCTGAGATCAGTAACAACAGAGTATGCATGCAGAAAACATTGGGGAAAAAAAGGCTAAAATCAAGAATTTAAAGGTTAGGAAATAGTGGTATTCAACTTGCCTATTAATTCTGTCCTGTTCTGTGTCCAGCGCCTACACTGAAGAGGGAAAACTAGCCCAGGTTTTTGCAGTTCAAAAGTGTATCACAGGGCATTCACACAAGAGGGCAGAAGTGTGATTGGAGGGACAACTTGAATTTGGCCTTAATTGTCAATGTTTGGCTTTGCAATTTGCATGAACTTTCCTCCTATTCTAAAAGGAAAAAAAAAAGAGATAAAAACTAAATATATTACATACAACAGCTGAAGCTTTCCAAATCACACCTCCCTGGCAAAGTTTAGTTTCTGCCCCTCTGCACAGAAATCTACTCTTTGAGCTTCAGGGTATGAACTCAAGTCTGCAGAAGATAAGGTAATAGTAAATTTTTCAATAGTAAATTTTGAAGAAAGCCAAAGACAGAGCAAACACTACTGTTTTTTGGTCCAACAGGATCTTTTAAAATTGAGGCAATCTGAATGCATTAAACTGCTACTGTCTCTCGCAGTAAATAATTTGGAAGAATCTTTCTAACAATTTTCTCACCTACACACAGTCTAAAGCAGTGTGTTTGTACATACCCATATACATAAACACATCTTTGAATACACACAGTTGGAAAGACTTCATCCTGAGCATGACTTGCCAGGAAATCTGGAAAATTCTGATATATGAGGAGTTAAAATATTAACAGATGTGCACACTGAAAGTGAGAATTTAATCCTGAATTTGATCAGGAATGTACGTTGTACTCTGCTACACGGAACTCCGAAATTCAAAACCATCATCCAAGATGATCTTTAAATCAGACAGCATCTTGTGCTTTAGATTCTTCAACTCCTGGTTCCAGTGAAAGTCTAGAGTTTCTCATGTTATTTTGGACCTTGGAAAAGAGAACTCAAAGACAAAACTCACTCACCAGGCACCCGAGTGGGGATTCACATCACCTAACTTCAAGCATCTGACCGTTCCCAGAGTCAAGGGGGGTTGCTAGCATGGCTGTTCTGAAGTCCTGTTGGATGAGCCTACCTGCCTCTGCTCCTAATTTAGGTACCTAACTTAGATGAGGTCACATGGTGTGATGATTTCACCCTCAGCCCTTACTGCAGCACAAGGTATTCTGCCATAAGCAAACTCAATCCCAAATACGTGGGCTCTGAGTTAAATTCAGGTTTCACTAGAAGTGAGCCTACGTGCATATCGAGATGCCCTGAAGCTCTAAGAATCAAAGACCTTATTCTAGATATAAATTTCTCTGACCTAGCCTTAGCTTCAGCAGGAAATCTGGATTATTTTTTTCTAAAAGAAGCTATGAAGTCCCTGTCCAAAGGTTCCTTATTTCCTTTATTCCAATTATTTGGTAATGTTCAAATCCTCATTTCTGAGCCTTCAGTTATCACTACTGAACCATTTTTATGCTATACTTCACAAGCAGCAGAGAACTTAGAGCAGTACAAATGCCTTGCCTGGCATTTGCATATCAATCCCCATTAATGTGCTACCTCCTTTCCTTCTCCTCTCCCAGCTCACAACACAGAGCAGTGGGAAATGAGCAGACAGCTAAGTCCTGTTAAAGCTGGAAAGAATATCCTGCCTGCACAATGCAATTACAATCATTTAGGTTGGAAAAGACCTTTAAGATCAAGTGCAACCTTTGACTGATCACCACCTTGTCAAGCAGACCATGGCACTAAGTCCCACATTCAGTCATTTCTTGAACATCTCCAAGGATGGTGACTCCACCACCTCCTTGGGCAGCCAGTTCCAATGCTTAATAACCCCTTCGTGAAGAAATTTTTTCTGATGTTAAACCTGAACATTCCCTGAGGCCATTTGCTCTTGTCCTATTGCCAGTTGCCTGGGAGAAGAAACCAACCCTCACCTGGCTACCAACCTCCTTTCAGGGAGTTGTAGCGAGCAGTAAGGTCTCCCCTGAGCTTCCCTTTCTCCAGGCTAAACAGCCCCATTTCCCTCAGTTGCTCCTCATATGACTTACCCTCCAGACCCTTCCCCAGCTTTGTTGCCCTTCTCTGGACACACTCCAGCACCTCAGTATCTTTATTGAAGAGAGGCCCAAAACTGGACACAACACTACAGATGTGCCAAGTACCGAGGGATAATCACTGCCCTGGTCCCACTGACCACATTATTTTTGATACAGTTATCCCATTGAGCCAGTTAAAGGGCATGCCTCAGTGCAGAGTGCTGGATGCACAGCACCTGAAAGAGTTAAGATAGTGAGGAGAGCTTTCAGAAATACCTAGAAAGAAGCATACCTGCAGGGTGTGCTCAGTTTGTTTTGAAGATGTGTTGTTCTAACACAGTGGTTCGCTGGTGGAATATATTGCTACTTGATATCCTGCCAGACAACTCTGTGGCTGGAGTTTGGTGTCAGATCAGTTAAGCTTTCTGCCAGGATATTCACTTCAGCAGTGATCAAACCCTGGCATTGTGTGCACAGGCGAGCCCACAGGACAGGCTGGGATGGGACTGCTGGGCACAAGTCCTGCTGGATTCACCTTTCCCAGGCTGCCCAGGGGAGGGGGCAGCTCCATTTGCACCCCTGGGGACATGCTGTGCTCCACGGGCACACTCACCCCCTCGGCAGAGGACAATGGAGCACACGGAGTTATCTGCTACACATTCACACACTGCTTCTCTTTATTTCTGGCCTAAGTTACTCCTGCTCCAAACAGCCCCTTCCTTTTACATCTTTTTATGCTGTCTTCTGGGGGCTTTAATTTTTTTATTTTTTTTTAAACTCAGGTGACAGGAGTGCAATATGCCCTCCTTGGGCCAATACCTAACCTTCTCCTCAGAGGAGCTCCATCCTGCCACTCTCCACCCACTTGTCTTGACTCCTGAAAAATGACAAGTTATCACAAATTTGCCTCACAAACCTCTCCCCTCTGTACTGAATTCATCCAAACATGTTTCATGATAGAAAATTTTGACTCTTCAGTATGTTTTCAAGACCCATTTTGAACTCTCAGCACTTAAAACTGAGGTGCTCAAATATTATCTTTGTCCATAATAAAACTTACTTGCTCTTTACTTCCTGCCTCTTCACCCCAAAAGACTTTTTTTCACATCCTAAAGTAACTGCATCTTCCTGATGGTCTCCTGTGAGGGACTTTATACAAAGCATTTCAGCACTTAAATAAATCATATCCCCAGTTGGTCTCTGACCACTATTTTACAAACTCTTCCTAAGAAGGAGGAAAAACAATCTAATTAATCTTTGCACAGTACTTTGAAGAAGGAAGCGCTGTGTCTGTTCAAACATTTTTATACCACCTGCTGTGTTGCTTTCAGTTCAGTCTCCAAAACTGTTTAGGATCCAACATCAGCTCACATGAGAACCATCCCAAAGAGTGTTCACCACCCTCACTTTCTGCCTTGTTGGGATGTTCCTCAGGTGACACCACTCTCCACACACACACATACATCAATATCCTTCCCAGAAAGAAAATAAAATACCTTTCAAATCCCAAGTCTGCAGTTTGGCTGTGTACTACAGACCTTTTTCCATAAAAAAATGCATGCTCAAAACTCTCACTAGTTTGGGGATTGATCCTGAACCCATGTTCTCATTAATATCCACTTGCACCAGCAGTGCTGGATGAATGGCTGACTGTTGGGATAAGGGTACTGCAGTACAAAACCTACACGACTTTGAGATTTATACTGCTATTCAAACCAGCCAGAGAGTTACTAAAACACTACAAGAGTAGCTACAACTTCTAATCAGCACGTCTCCTCCAGTCTGGAAGGGAGCTTGGTGAAGAAACAAGCCAGTCAGAGTCAGATCAGCTCCCTAATTTACAACACAAAGCATCAATTAAATAAATTAATTAAAGGACAATTATTATCTTGTACAGTAGCAGGAAATTCAGGCCCTGCTTGTGCCGCACATGCAATGGGTTTGAAAGCTGGCTGGACCCCACGTCGTGCGGTTTTTATTGCCGAGGAGCTGGTATTATTTCTCTTTAATCCAATGCCTTGGCTTTTTGTTTTCTGTTTTAAGTGAGGGTTTGTGGTTGTTTCTAACCCATATGTCTCTAGTTTTGAGCCGCGTGGTTTGCCCCCTCTGTCTCTCATCATTGCTTTTGGCCCAGTTTCTTGACAGGAAATGCGAGATTTATTTTGTCTGGCCTGAACTACATTGTTCCTTCCTGACTACTGGTGTTACTTCACTCCAAATAACACGGGTTTGCGCTCACTGCTTGCGCGAGGTCAAAGCCTGAGGGGAACAGGGATATTTAAGAGCAACGGTGAGAGAAGGGGATAAGGCTTCGGGGCAAGGAAAGAGAAAAAAAACACAGAATGGAGATGGAGAAATTAAGGTATGATGTGAAAACATTTGGTTTGGAGGAGATCCCCTGCTTTCCTTCAGCCAGCAATACGCTGAACCGCTGCTACAGAATAACTATTGGATATGGATTCAAGCCAAGTGAGTAAAGCTGACGTTATCAATTGAAGCAGGATGCTGCCAGGTAATTTAGATCATAAACTCCAGGAGAAAAACAGTTAAGTAAAACTGATAACTTCTAAAAATGTTGCTGAAGATTTTCAGTCTTCAGTTGCTCAGCAGAACAAGCAGCACAGAAATGCAGAATGCATCTGCAGTAAGAGCAAAGTAAGTCAAATGCAAACAAACATATAAATGCTGATAATTCAACGTCAGTTTTTAAATTAATTAGATTTGAGTTCCTTTGGTGCTTGTAGAAGGATTTGTAAATCTTTGCCTGGTGTCGTTAAGTACATAGCAAATTATCTTGTAGAAGGTGGGGCAGAATCTGTGCTAGGCATTGCAGTGCTGCTGAAACCTGTGCCACTCAAGCTACCCAAGAGCAGAACAGCCTTGCAGCTGCCAAACTGCTTTTTGACTCTGAAAGGGCTAAATAAAACCCATCTCTCCCCATTCACCCGACCTAAAATGAATCCAAAGCAAAAAACAAAGCTAATTCTCTAGCCAGCAGAGGCACATACCTTGCCAGCATCCCAGCCTGCAATGCATTTACTCTGAGCAGGGAATGCAGCTTCAGCCTGCCCACACACTTGCTTTTATCCTTCAAACTGGACTGAAGGAAGCTGTTCACATCTTCAGATAAGCACGGGGTAATGGCAGCTTTTGCCTAAAACACACCCAAACACTAGAATAAGTACCTTTTTCAGACTGAATTTTTTATCTTAGGCTGCTCTCGAATTTTCTTTTGCAAAACACTTCTGACAAAGTCACTCCCGCACAGCATTTTTACCCGTGATGGTTTAGAAGGAACTCAAATGCCTGCTGAAAGCCTGCAGTCACAAATTAGCTACTAACCAGCAAGCTACTACCAGCAAGCAAGGCTCAAACATCTCTGGATAACTCTGCCAATTTTGATGCTTTTGGACTTTTTACTGATACCAGTTAAAACAAATTGTTCAGGATGGGGCCAGGAGCTTGGAAGAAGGGAATAAAGGCTTTTCAAACAACCTGAACCAGCACTGAAAAAAACCCCAGAGCTCCTTCACTGTAGCCTTTTGCTACCTCAAACAGTAAGGCACATTATTGGATGTAATGACTACCACATTCCTGAACCAGGAACTGGCCAGCTCTGTGTGGTACAGAAAGCCTGTGCTCTGTTCCATGATGTTCTGACCTGAGATTCTGAGCAACGTCCCAGAATTCTGGTCCCCAAGCATCACATCACACTCCCATACAGCCAGCCAGCTTCTCACCTAAGGGAAAATGGCTTTCTATGCCAGCTGGAAGGTGGTGCTTGGGGTGATGGGTCTTGTACATTGATTCAAGTAACTCATTTATTTGGTCAAAGCTGAGAGAAGGGTCTGAAAAATATCACAACTGGTACAAGGAAGAGCATGGGACTGAGTGGCTGCAAGCAGGAAGAAGCAGGGCATCCCCTTTCAGCAGCAGCAGGTTGTTGCATTGGCTCAGCTGAGCACCGAATTGTACCACTGCATGACAAGGTGAGACGAGCAGAGACTTTCCTTTGCATTTTGGGGTGCAAATCTCTACCTGAGGTGTCGAGGCACTGCTTTACTGCAGCACATGACACTGGCAGCAGCCTGACTTCCTAGTGCATACTGCAGTTTCTGTCTTTTCTATGCCATTACCTCAAACTGCTTACCCTTACGAAACTGGGAGTCCCTCAGTGTCCTGACTTAAAAACACATGATTCAAGCCTTATGGTCCAGTTCTATTCCTTTCTAGCTGAAGACTCAAAAGCTTATCAAATGGCCATTAAGAGTGGCCATTTAGTAAAAAAATAATTAAAAATGGAATTTAAGTCGGTAAGAGCTTTTCAACAGAGTGGTGAGGCAAATATTCCCAGTGCTGACTTCCTGAAGTTTACCCCTATACTCCTTGAGTGAGAGGCTAAAACCTATGGGCCACCCCTCAGAGTCTACTGATTTCATTGCAATTAGGTTTAGGTGGTGTTTAGCATTTCACGATTGCCCTACTTTATGGTCCCTTCATTTTCTTAGCTTAAAAAATAGCGATGTTGCAACACTGCAGTGTTTCTGTTGTGATTGTCATGATGGAAGCAGAGCCAATGCAATTTGCCCATGTTTTACTAACTGCCATCTGGCAGGGATATGGTGACATGCTAATCTTCACAGGACTCTTGTTTTTCAACTATCTGCTGGACAACTAAGGAGATCACCAGGCTGCTGGGATGAGTGCCAGATGGGAGGCAGGTATGTTTATGACTTTAAGATTCTTATTTTCTTTCAGTGCTTTCACATGCTGTTCATGGAGTGGCAGGAAAAGTGAAAAGGGGGAGGAGAGGATGAGTCAGTGACTAGACTACAACTGTTCAAAATCACTTTGAAGTTCTGCAAAAGGCAGTTGTTTCACAGTCCACCCCTCATCTACTGTTTGTTCACTTGGCCTTGAAGTCTGTATGGGCTTTTTGGAAGTCCTTTCCAGTGCTTTGCCCAGTGCTCCCAGTCTGACAAACACACTGGTGAACATGCATACAGTACTCAATCAATGGCCACGCTTGCCTCCCTTCCTCGTTCTTGTAGCTCTGGTGAGCTCTGGGGTGATAGAAGGACAGTCATATGCTGCCTCACTAGTAATTACAGGCAGCTGACACGGTGTTAGCACAGCAGCTGAGCCTTGCAGAGGAATCAGAGTTATGGCAGCTTTGTACCAAAAACAAGAGAATTCTCTGCTCATCTCCCAGGGCTGCTAAAACGGCAAGAATTGCAGTAACAAGATAGAGACTGAGTCTTCCTGATCATAAATGCCTAAGTAACCCAAACGATAATGATGGCATCAAAACTATATAAATATTTTGACGTTTACTGGAAAATCCCAACAAGAAAAACCAGCAACTTTTGAATGGTGAAAGGACAACTGCAGACAGTGGATGAAGCAGTCAGTAGATCACTGCTCTTCAAGTGATCCAGACAGTGACCTAACTTTGTCTGGAACATGCTCAGGGTCTCAGCTACATGCTGCTTCTTAAGCTCCCCTCCTAGATCCCATGCCTTTGGGTCTCAGTGGGGAGGAGGGTGTGCAGCACCCATCCAATTCACTGGGGCTGGAGCCAACACTGTCTCCTGTCAACATTTCAGAAGAAATCAGCAGCTTCAGCAAATTCACCCAACAAATGCCTTACCCTGACTCACCTTCCTGCAGCAGGGCCAAAAAATAGAGCCTAGTTTTAGCCACTGTAATGACTAACATTCATAATGACTAACAAAGAATTACAGCTAAAAACACAAGCTGCTCTAGCTCAAACTAAACAGTCATGGCTCACCAGTTAGGAAAGATTCATGTTCAGCTCAAGTGCAGAGGAGTATCTGTGGCACACTCTCACCAACATGTGACATTAACAGAGCCACACGCAATAAATCCTATTACAGTAGGCTTCTCAGAACAAAGATTCCTGATGAGGGGGCTGGTTTGGAAGAACCCTGTGTTGCATCAATTAAGCAAAACAAACAACTCCTCATAAATTTCTCTCTAAACAAAAAACAGAGTGCAAACAAACAAACAAAAAATCCCTCACCTGTCAAGCTCAAGTTGGAAATCAACTCCTGGTTATAGTCAAGAGTAAAGTACACAACATGCACATTTACCTTCCCTTTCTTTCCTCGCCATAGGTAAGGCAATGACTATGAAAATTATCTGCTTGATTATTAATTAAATATCTATAAATTCACACACTCACAGACAGTCTCTCTCTCAATAGGTCTTGGCATAAGGGAGCACACAGAATTTTGGCAACGAGCTGAGAGTGGAATAGGCGGCACAACCTAGACATGCCCAAGCCTTCTTGACACAGGAACAGCTTCTCTTCCCTATGCCAGTGGTTCACTCAGTGCCAGCTCTGATGCACACCCCCTTCCAGGAATGGCTCTCATCCATGCTGGCAAACAAAATGATAGAGAAGAAAATATGAAATTACTCTTCAAAATGTAAGTGGAAGGATGAGCACGGCGCCAAGTGAGAAGTATCCAAATGTGAGATCCCACACTGCTACATGTCAGTTGGAAAGATGACACACATATAGAAAGTCAAGCAAACAGGTTCGTCCACAAAGGGAAGCTAAAGGAGATCATTTGCATTTTGTATAATAAAATATTTAAAGCAGCACTACAGAAATTATAAATAAAAACACTAACTGTAGTCACCAAGAATGCAAGCACCCTATGTGGAAGCTGGCCAGCAAACCCTTTCATTAAATTCAATACGATCAGAAGGAAATAGAAAAGTGGCTATAGACCTCTGAAGGCCAGCAGGTAATGAAGCCAATTGATTATTCAGTTCTAATTAAAGGATCCAATACTTATTTTGGACTACTCAGAGGAGAATAAAGCAAGAGTTCAGGGTGAAGTAAAGTCGACTTTATTTAACAATCTGTGACTGATTATAAGGGAGCAGCAAGTTCCAGATGGGTGGGAGTGCTTACAAAAACCCCTCTATTTTCCTACAACTTACAATCAATGCTTTTACTTTCCACATATTGTAATGTTGCCACTTAACACAACAAGCAGAGCAGAACAAAGAAATATGAACCAAACTTCGCACCAAAATTTGGGGACTGTATAGGACATGCTTTCCCACTCAACAAAGGATGTAGTTCAGGCTTCTAATTTTAGCATCTTATTAAAGCTGATACCTGATTTAGAGTGTTCCTTGGTTGCACCCTCAGCTCTGGCCTAACCCTAAAAAACTGTTTAATTCTGTTGTGTAAAATATTCAGGCTTTTTGGGACAGGGATCATGCCTGCTTCTATGCTGTAGAAAAATTGTCATGCAGACAGTATTTTAAAATAACATTCACTTTAGCCATTATTTATCCGTAACTATCTGTTTTTAAGAGCTACTATAATTTTGAAATGAACAATTGTTTTGCTTTTTAAATTTGTCTTATACACGTTCTCCCAACCACCTGGATTTATTACTGCTGGTGAGCAAATCCCATGGAAGCATGGAAATCCCAACAATTTGAAAAAAAATTAGTCCCTTTTCTGTTATAATTGCAAGTTCAAGAAACTGTTCATTTTTATTTCCAGAAAAGGCAACATACTTTAACATTGCTTTTCCGTGCCTTTGCCCACCCTGTACCTAATTCCCACTGTCTTGGCACAGCAGTGGAAAAGCAGCAGGACCGTGAGTAATGGTAAAAGCCTGGAACTTAGCAGCTTTAATTGATTCATATTCTGTGAAAAGCAAAAGGAAAGGTCTATGTTTGTCTCCTTGCAGAGCTCCTCAGTAAACCCTCCTAGACAGAGTAGGTGCATTTGGTTCCTTGTTTCCCTCTGGCTCAGGTAAGATAACAACACAACATCCACCCACAAGGACGTCCCTCGGCAGCCACTGGAAAAGGGTTAATGACTGATGTTTCCATTAAATCTGACCTACCTCTCAGTTTTGCCAGAGCCTAAAACAATCCTTGGTTGGCATTTATTTGCACGGACAAATGTAGACACTCCACAGCAAATAACGCTCAAGCCTCACTGTAGCTAAAGATCAATTAATTTGAAAAGGACGCACACAGTATTATTGCTACTTAAACTTAAACCAAACCAACCAGGGCAAAGCCTGACTATAGCCTGACTATGCACTGTGCTGCTACTTGCCAAGAATTAAAGCTCCCCATTCAGAACCTAATAGGCACAGAATGCATCTGTAGGAATCTGTGTGTATTTTGAACAGAAATCAATACTGTCTCCACACAACTCCAGCCAGGACAATATTCAGCCTCCCTGAGCTCTCCGACCCAAAACATGGATCATCTCGTCTCTAAACTTTTAAGGACCAGTTTACAGTCTTCTTCACTGAGAATTTATGGTCAGGTAAGAACAGCAGCAAATGAAAAGCCCTCAGGTCCTTTCCAGAGGAAGCCTTTTTTTTATCTACTTGTTTTTAAAACCCAACTCTGAATTTGTTTTCAACACAAAAAGATAGAGGTTAAGTGTCTAATAGGATTGATTATTGGATGTGCCTTACTTTGGTCAATTGTTCGAACATACTAAAGGTCAAAACAGACCAAATAATTGATCAGGAGCTGATGATCATAACACAAACCCGCTAGAAACTAAACTAATATTGCAAGAATCAGCTTTACAAAATAGCATTAGTTAACCCTAACTCAAATATGGGAAACACTTACTCTTAGGAGGTGTTTCACCAGATCAGGTTTGTGGCAATGCCAGTTAAGTAACAGTGCTGGGAAGATGTAATTAAAAGATCCAACTTGTCCATTACTCCAGCATATATTTACTAAATATGATTCACTAGGAGAGTTTAATATTTGTATTAATATCAGAAATACTTTTTCATAGAGCTAAAATATAAATTGCTCAGAAGCCAAAATTAACATAGGCTCCATGTTTCTTAGTTTGGGATTTTCAGGAACTGTCTGCTATGCTTTTTTTGATTGAAAAATAGCCTTCACTAAACCAAACTTTTCTACAAGAAAACTTCAATTGTGCCAAAATGCTCTAAAAAAATTAAGTGTTCTGGGGCAAGATCAGTATATTTAAGCTACCTGGAAATGGCTATACCTGATGGCATCTATCCTAAGGCACTTGTGCAAGCAACTGAAGCAATTCTGCTGCAGTTAGCATAAAACTTAGGAATGGCAGGGGAAGTATGGATAGAAAAGAAAAAAATAGCATCTGGTTTTAAAGAAATTAAAATTGAAGCAATCACAAGCTTCAGTTTACCTTCAGTCCCCAGAAAATCAGAAAAAACAAACAAACTTTCTGTAAGCATTTGTGGTATGAAGGAGATAAATAATACTTGCCAGTGTTGATTTGTCAAGAAAGTACTTTGCTAAATGAATCTCATTTCTTTCTGCTACTTACAGTTCTTTACAGAGCACCAGGAGTAGTCATTGCCATACTTGGTTTGTGATTCATTTTTTGAAACTCTCTGACATTACCTTCATATAAGTAAAAGATATGATCTTCAAGAGAGATTGTCTTGCTGCTCATAGAGCAGTCAGCAAAATAATACACTGTTACAAAAAAACAATGAAAACATTATTAATGGTTCATTACTTAAATGGAAGGAGGCATAGAGAGGCGTTCCACAAGGATCTGCCCTAAATCTGGTGCTAATCAATATTTTCACTAACAACTTAGATGATGGAATAAAGAGTGTTCCTATGAAATCCTCAGATAAAGAGAGATGGCAAGCAGGAAGACAGAATCAGAATTCTAAATGATCTTGAAAATTGGAGGAGCAGCCTGAAAAGGATGCAACTGGGACAAGAAGATGTAACTATAATTAGGTAGAACAGTTAACTGCATAAATGCAGGATTGGGAGCAACTGATTAGGGAGCACTTCTTTGAGAAAGGATCTGGGTGTTACAGTCAATTGCAAGTCAACAACATGATGATACTGTGAAAAAGGCCGGCACCACACCGGGATATGTATAATCAGATGATACATGAAGGTACATGAAGAAAATCTCTTACTCTATTCATCACTGCTAAGATCTCTGTAGGGAACAATTTGGGGGCACTTCTCTTAAAAGAGACGTGAACTACCTGTAGACAGTTTCCAATTCCCACTTAAAATTTAATCATCACTGTATATATGAGCATATTTTTTCTTATCCCTTAACTGAAAGTGTTGTTCTCTTTCTTGGTGCATTAATACCAGATAAACCACGTAACACCTTTAAGCACAATAAATGGGTCTGTACACACCATTCTACCTGATTTGTATGATGGCTTTCTTCCCTCTTTTGCTGGGAATACCAAACCTGACACATCCTGCACCAAGTCTGTCTTTTTCATACTGTTGCAGTCAATGATTCAGAGTAATCCTACAATTATTTAAATGTCCCTGTCTTTCCCTCTCATTTTGAGGAATGGAGGAGATGACAAGGTAAAGCAAACATTCTTGTCATTAGTCCATAATCAAATTACATTGTTGTTTATGCTGCAAAGTTTTATCTGACTGTTAATCCCCTGGTCTTCAAAGTCATCTAATTTGGTATTATGGCATTGTGATCCTCCCCTAAAATGACAATGCCTCTCAAGTTTTTATGGTTACGTACAAATTGGTATGTTTTGTTTAAAACACACCTGTAAGAGCAATTAATATTCTTTCTTTATTGGTCTTCTTTTCCCCTTTTATTCAGGTATATGAATGATGAAAATCTCACAGTATAAACCACTATTTGTTCTTGGGGGGGATTTCTTGTTAGGGTTTTGTTTTGTTTGTTTGTTTTTTAACAGAAGCAAACCATATGAGGTTTTGATCATTAATTCCATAACTGTCATGACCCAACACTCTACCTTCCGCAAGACCAGTAGGTTGGTTATTCCTTTTAACCTATGATACATTTAGACTGATTAACATTTTCAAAGCTGCCACTTTGAAGGAAGTGCAAGGGATTGTGCCTGGCCTAAGCCCTATACGAGAGTTCACAGTTTTAAAACATATATTATTTTCTCTCTAAATAACATGTAAGATGTAAGATACTATTCATGACCTACTATGCCAACGCTTTCCACAGTGCAATAAAGCATAATACTCTTTTCTACATAATGGACTCCTCAAATATATATTGGAGCTGACAGAGCAGTTCTAGGTTTGATGATGAAATCATAACATGAAATTTTATGCCCTGTTGTAAGGAGGGAGAATGTACAGCCCAGCTGATAGTTGTTTCCAGCTCTGCACTGATCTCTATATCCCCTCATATTCACTGATTAAAAGAAGGGCAAATACATCATCCCAAACAGATCAAACAAGCAATATTTGAAACACTACTACCATTACTAAAAATGTTCTGAATGTTTGGCTACTTTAAAATGAACAAGGTATATTGTAATTAACATTGCTATTAGTAAAAAATTGTGTGTGTGTGTAGGGATGGGATAGGGAAGGTTGGGGCTGACTTCTGCATTAGAGATGCTTTTTCACAGTCTCGTGATTCATGTTCTTCCACGGTTTTCTGAAGCAAGTATTTCAGATCCTGCTGCCACACAAGCCCAATAACTAGTTCTCATCACAAGTTTCCTAAGGAGTCTCAGCAGACAGATGGAAACGATACACATGCGCAACAGCCACTCCAACACAATAGAGCCACTGTATCAGGAATGTGGGAAATACAGCATCCCTCCATCCCCGAGCAGGCTTTAATGCACTGGGCTGTAACAGCTCCAAAGAAGTGTTTGTGGCCTACTGAGTCAATCATCTGTACATTAAAAAAGTCATAGCTGGCACTACTATCTCTTTGGCACAACACTTAAAAAATGTGAGTTAAAAAGGAGAAATAAAAGGAACACACCAAAGCCATGCAAAAGTCAGAGTAATTTAGTTACTTGTGACCAGAAAAGTGCATAAACACATGCTTAGCTTGACTCCAGCACAAGTGAAGACAGGGCTTGTGTCTTTTGCTGAGTCAGGATCTTAGTGCCGAACATTACCTAAAATTGCTCTGCTGCTGAACACACGACATACATTCTTAACCTAAAATTGATATCATACCACACATCCCACTACTGGCAATAACGGGGTAATATCACCTCTGTGAGCAAGATGCACATTTGTATATTCCAATGGCATAGAGCTTTTTCAGAGAGAACCCTGTATAATTTGTTCTCCATGCACTTTAAAAGGTGTTTCTCACATTTGTGCCAAAGGCTGCCAGCAACTAGAGATGAGCATGCACTGAAGGACAGGCTGTCAGCCAGCATGACCCAACTGCACACAACTGGCCTCTTGAGGCTGGACGGGGCTCTGAGCAACCTGGCCTAGTGCAAGGTGTCCTGCCCATGGCAGTGGGGTTGGAACTACACGATCTTTAAGGTCTTTACCTTCCAACCCAAACCATTCTGTGATTCTATGAACTAAGGCGTCCATCAAGCAATTCCCAAAAGCCAGACTTCAGCAGGACTGCCCGATCTGACAGCCCCCCTGAGCTCCAGCACCCACATTCCCTCTGAGAGGACAAACCAGAGCTGCTGTCCATACACTGCTGCTTTCTTTGCTGGCTGTGCTGTCACAGGTGCCCAGCTGCTGGGTGAGGCATGGCATGGGGCCCTGCAGCAACGAGGACCTGGAAGCAGCAAACCACTATCCCAGTACAAACACCGCACGGAGTTAGTGACAACTGCACACACAGCAACCTTTTCCCATCATGTTAAGCTTGTTAAAAACACATCAGTTACTTTTAAGGATGAAACATTTATCCTGGGATTGGTGGGGAGATTTTTTTCCTGCTCACAAGTGTTGCCGTGGGATTGAAGGAATAAATGGGGGGAGGCTCACTGTTTGTAACCTTGAACACCGTGTGTATGAGGATAAAGAAGAGAAGATCTATGCTAGAGTACAGGAGGATTTGTTCTTCCCATTCATCTGAGAAAAGGACATCATGGGAGGAAAAAAAAAAAGGAAAAAGTAAATAAAAAAAGAAAAGAAAAAAAGAAAGCCTAATTTGGATGTTAGAACAGGGGAAGTGCAGACCTCAAAAATACTTCATCATACTGGTAGTATATATACATACTGCATATGTATATACAATGGCAATAGTAATTATAAAAACAAATAGTCAGACATTAGATTTGGCTTAATCCTTGTTTAAATACTGCAGACATATAACTCTGAAAGCAAGTACAACATGATTATAAATAAAAGCTGCGGTCTGTCATTAAATTGAGCTATTTTAGAGTTTTAAAATACGACAACTCAAGAATTAACAGTCTTGATGCTGTTGCAGTAACATCAGCCACCAAACATCAAGTGGAGTCTGTGTTATATTTCAAGATTTTACGTCCACCTACCAAGACTGATTGCCTCCTCTTATTTCCTGAATGGAGAGGGCACTTCAGGACATGCTTCAGAGTATCTGTATCTGGGAATGTACTTAAATGTGTACTCACACAAAGGGGTATTTCTCTGAACTGGGGTCTTGGTTTCTTGGAGCTGATGCTATCATAGCCTAATGAAAACTGGGCTTCCAGTACAAGTTTGGTTGATGTGACTGGTGGTATTTGAATAACAAACTTTTAAAAAAATTTTCACCTGGCCAGTTTTTTGATTACATGTTTACGTATACAGACACAGCAGTACAGTAGCAGACACCTTAATTTTTTGCATAATTAAATGAAAAAAGTATTCTGAAACTATGAGTCAAACATTCCTTGGTTTTATATAAAAGAGATAATTCTACCCAAAATCATCTTTGTGCTTTTGTATTTTTCACATAAAGTGATAGGATCAGCATAGGATCAGCAAAGGGAAAATAGCCAAGATTTCCCTGGAAAATGTTAAGGTCCTTATCCCACTTGAGACATCAAGTCATTACTATTAACCTCTTCCCTCACTGAAAGACTCCATTAGTTCTGAAAAGAATGATTTAAGGGAAAAACAAAGTGCTCAGAGAGAGAAACCCTCCTCTGGAAAATGAAAGTATTCTTCCTTGCTGGTGGTGAATACAGACAAGTGTTGCATTCCCACACCTCTGCAAACAAGAGGATGCTCCTGCAAACCCCACTGCTCACTGGGAAGGACTCGGACAAGGATCTTCAGACAAGCTGCATGCATGTCCCCTCTTTGCCAAGGCTACAGTCTCAACAACCACATATTATGTGAAAAAAACCCTATTTATTGACACCTTTTTCCTGCTCCAGATAGGCCAGATGAGGAACTGTGCTCCGTGCAGTGAATTGGAAAGCTTTTTTGTAGACAAAGCTGCAGATCAGTGTGTAGTTGGGGAACAGCAGCTGCCTTGGACAGTAAGATTGGAGAGGAGAAGTAAAGATGGATTGTGCTCCAGATGTGGCATCGAGGTTATTAAAGTCCTCTTTATCAGATGGTGCAAACACACAGCCACATATAATTGTTTACAACTCTGTCAAAGATACCTGAGGCTTAGGATCCTGCAAAACATTGAGCAAGAAAGGGTCTTTATTGACCGAACAAGTGGCGACCTGTTACTGACTGTGTTTGTTAGCACTTCCAACATGATCGTGTGTCCTGAGCCACGACATGAAATAAAGGGCCCTTTCTGCTGAAGAAAACCCTCCTCTGTCCCAGAATTTGTAGTAACACTTTTTTCCAAAGTCAGCATTCATTACATCTGGCTGATTTTCCCCTAACCTTTTTGGCTCTCTTAGTTGCAAGGCTACATTCAGGCTACTTCTTGCTCCTAAAGGGGATTGAGTTTTCCTTTATATTTTGAAATAGGAATCAATGAAAGCTGATTATTTTTGGCAATTTTTCATGACTTCAGTAGATAGTCCCCTGCTTTGCTGTGGACTTGGTCTGGTTTTTTTTAAGTGCCACAGTACTATCGAAGTACAAATTACTGTACATGCTATTTGCTGACATTACAAGCTGTGATCTGGCATTGAAAGCAACTTAACTGAGATAGTGGCATGTACTCTGTGACAGATTAGCACACCAGCAAAAGGCAAAGCTCTCATTTCAGCGATGCAGAAGGCTTTTGTCCATCGTATTACATGCTAAACCGGTGACCTGAAACTTTTGATGAGTCCTCAGCACCTAAGGAGAACTGCATCCTCACCTTTTCACAGTGCAAACTCTTCCTTTCCAACCCCCGTCACTCTTTTTTTCCTACCTCAGTCCATTGCAACATGAAAAGGATGGAAGCAGAAGTTAACATGCTTTAGCAGTCCCCACAGACTGCTTAAACAAACACTGCGATTGCAATTTAGACAATCTGGAGTCCATTCAATATTAAATCCCCATCCCAGGCTACAACTGCCAAACAAATAAAGGATTCATGGAGTACTTTACACTGTCATTTACTACCGCAGCCATTGTCACTTGACAATCCAGAGGAGGAGCCTGCAAGGTCTGATACTGCACCAGCTACATCTGTCAACAAGAAGACAGAGAGCTCTGCTAAGCAAACAGGCTTGATCCTGCTTTACACAGTCTCTCTTTGTCTTGCCCCAGCTGAGCCTCTTCTAATCTTCTCAGGCTATCTTCAGCAGCACAAGCAAGAACTTCTGCTGGAACCAGGCAGACAAAAGATGCCTTTCTTCACCCCTCTGGACTGTTTAAATGTTTATGCCACTCCACCTCTGTCTCCGCACCTTTATCCCACGTCCCCACCCACTGCACAACTGGAATGAACACGTTACTATTTGCAACAGCAAATTCTACCAGTGTCAGGCCAGCACACTCATGTCAGAGTAGGGGGGAAGCCTCCAATTACCTAAAATGGTATTACCAAACAAAACTTTGTAGATTTGGGATTGAAATGCACTACACATTTTACTCTCCCTCAGCTGTAAATTATTTCAGTTGCTTATTCTGAAGTGGCCCCTAGACCAAGCTCCCGCTGTGCTACTTTATGTCAGGATGAGCTGGTTTGGTTTGAGAGCTCTCATGTGTCTCCTATAAAAACCCCCTGGCATTAGAAATATTCACCACCTCCAAAAACTGAATCTGCTTGGAAACATTTAAGTAAAAATTATCTGCTCTGGATGTCCAGGCTGGCAAGTATCAGCACTGGAAATCTTGCACTGAGTAACATTTTTAATAGCTAGGCATCTTAAATAAATAGCACAGGAACACTATCACCGGGTAGACCCACAGGACACACTCCATCTCAAGAAACATGAATGTAAGATTTCCAGCTGTTTCAGCATCAGGAACTGTCATATTTATTCTGGAAGGAGCAAACAACAGATGTGGTCGGATAGCAAGAGTTCATCTGTTTTTCAACCAGACTTAAAACTCAATTTTCCATTATCATGTCAAAAGCACTTGATAGATGTCAGGAATTTGGGGGAAATCCTAATGTGTAAACCTCAACTTCCAATTGCTTAGCCAGGCTAGAATGGGCCTCACAGGAGAAAATCTTTTATCAACATCTGCTAAAGCAAGTACTAGCAAAAAGTGGTTTCCTCAATTTGTGAAATTCACACGAGATGTATTTGTGACATTTTCCCCTCACATCACTCAGTGATGAGACCTCCTCAATCCACCACTTTGAACTGCTCTTGAGAAGGATGTGCCCCTGCACAACCACAGGTGGGATGGGGCCCAGACCTGGAGCTGCCTTGGCAGTGTTTTGTGCTGATCACTTTATAAAAGCCAGAGAGGGATATATTAGAAAATAAAACGAGCATTAATACAACCCCACCTTTCCATTGTGCCACCTCCAGCTGCCACTCTGGCTGCACCAGGGAACAAGCAGAGCCCATTGCCAGCTCCAAGGCTCAGAGGGCAGCACTTCCCAGCCCAACCCACACAGCAAACTGATATTCATGGTGCCACTTCTAAAAAAGACACTACAGCTTGTTTTGTTGCCATGTGCTTCAACGGTTTCCCTTAAAAATACACTGGAATCAAGTTAGAAGGGATGCATCCCCCAAGTCAGATCAGTAAGTATCCATCTTGGAAAACCCACGTACATAATCATGCATGTTTGTTAGCAATCACACTGTGTATCAGACCTGACTGACAAAGATCTGTAGAGATACAAACCCGGGGGGCTGGGGGGGGAAGTAAATAAAAGGAAGAATTGCTGGGTGAAATCTGACATAAATGGGCCTGTGCCAGCAGTGAATCGAGCTGGTTAAATATATATTAAAATCTGAATATCTCTTGCAATCTCTGATTCATCCCTCCACAAAAGGAGAAGAAAGAAATTCCATTATCTCAATAGTATTTCCTGTTAGTGGCTTTATTCTTTACTAGTGGGAGCCACACAGCTCTCCACTCCCTCATTATGAAGTATACTCCTAACTTTATAGCCAATTCTGTTTAGCTGTGTTTTGATTACTGTGTCTCTGCAGTGGCAGCCACTGTATTTTTTTTCTTCAGCCTGTGAATGTATATTGCTCCACATAAATGGATTTTATCCTTGATTGTAGCCAAGCACTATTTCCTAACAAATAAATAATTCAGAATAACAATTTACCTCCATTCCCCTCATGTTGGCACTCTCACTTTTTAATCCTGTGAGCTTAAGGACATCAGAAATAACAAATTTTTCAGGCCAAGGTTACCACTCATATTATATACTAAGGCCACAAATTCCCCATTCATTCCACCCTTTTCGCCTTCCCTGTGTTTTGGTGTCCTGTCCAAATTTGAGGTATCTGTCACACATTTTTAAAGGTCTGTGTCATGCATGTGAATCTTGGCAGGTTACAAGTTATAACCAGCAGCCTGTGTGACCCTTGCACTTCTACCCCCTTCCAATTTCTTTTCTTTTTCTCTCTTCTTTTCTTCTTGCTCTCCAAATACCATCTTGTCTGCCCCTGCTGAGATATCGCAGAAATGTTCTTCATCAACATACAGTGTCATCTAACACATGGAGCCTGCCAAGTTTTCATGTTGTTATATCAGGAAAATATCCCTCAGGGGCAAGGGGAGAGGAAGAGGTCATTTTTCATCTACGGAAGAGTGAGTAACCCTTTTCCTTTGGGACTAAGAGGGTCTTAATTTAACAAACCTTCTTCCCTGTCACACTGCTGCTGCTCTCTTGCACACCACAACAGGTCAGGCAGCACTAGAGCTGGAGAATAAACCATATTGCAGGAAAGTAGTAGTTAAACTTGGCTTGGCGTGCTGGAATTCAAAATAATTAAATGCAGAATGGGAGAGAAGCCAAAAGTATAGGAGTTTCCAGTGCAGAGGAGGGAAATTTGTCTGGTTTCCAGGTGTGATGAGCAATCCTCAGAAGGCTCTCATCAGTTCAAAGAAGGAAGCCCAAAATATGGGTTCTTAGGTGAACTTTAATCAAACTGTATAAATCTTTTCAATCTTCAAAAGATTCAGACCTGGAGATTGCTCAAAAATAGGCTTCTTCAGGTATGGACTTTTTTTTTCCCCCCCTTAAACAAAAATCTTTTTTGGCATTTTTCATTATGAGCAAACTGGCGATAACACAGTTAAGTTTTCCATGACAATGTAAACTCTTTTTTTCCTTGGGGTACTAGCCCAAAAATGAATTCAGTGCCTGAATGGATGATCATTTTGCTTGTGGACATTTGCACTGGAATAAGCTCTTTCTCTCTCTGTCACTAAGGCTTAGGCTCTCCTCAGCTAAACACTCAGCTAAAGGTAAGTGAAGCTGCAATACGAAATAAACTTCCAGAGGCTTGGGGAACTGGCTGGTTTCATTTTCAGAGGCATCTCCCATGACTCAAAAGACAAACCTAGCCCCAGGTGCATCGGGTATTTTACGTGTCCTATGCAAACAGGCATGTTTTCCAAATGAAACTACTCACAACTCTCCTGCTGCCCACAGAATTACACAAAATTAAATCAATGAACCATCCAGCTCCAAACCCCAAATCAGGGGTCTACACTAAGGTCCCTCAAAATGAACCTTTTATTAGCCTACCAAATGCAGACAATACCCGAGACCAGATCAGGTTCATTTTCCAGCTCTGATATACATGAAGATGGAAACCCTTTCCTCTCAAAGCACTTCCTGAAAGAGCAGGAATTTAATTAGAATTACTAGCCCTGACAAGCAGCAGTCAGTCCAAGTCAAAAAGTCCACTTTCTACAGCTTTATTCTGCATTTGCAGCAGTGTTGGCCTCTTCTCTAAACCAGACCTCCATCAGTACTAAGATTTGAAATCAGCCCCTTAATTTCTGTGACACGGTCTTGTTTGATTTAGAGACATTAGACAATAATATCCTGTGAATACTTGCCACTAGTGACCTGTCCAGAAGGACAGTAAGATTGAGCGTGGAAAACTCTGCAGTCACTGCTTTTTTGCCTCCTCCTTCATTCAAGCTAGTCAGCAATCCCCAGATGGGATAAACACAGCAGTCCCTGAAACAGGGCTACAGAGGAATGGTTTTCCTTGTTTTCCCAAGTCACACATATAGGAATGCCACTACTCCAGCAATTCTACACACAACCAAAAAATTTGTACAAGTTGTAAAACTTTCAAGACCTTTTTGTCCTCTTCCAATTTTGAATCATCCCAGAGATGACACAGAGAGGAAAAGAAAATAAAAATCTCAGAGATGGCCTCCCATTCCTCAGTAACAAACCATGGTTTCTGACCCTCTAATTCCACCTGCTCAGCCCCATAGGACACAGACTGGCCTTCCTCATGCTCCAAGTGGTGCAGATCACATCATGTTGAATATTGGACTGAGTCTGTGATTCCCCAGACGTGTTTACCTGGCAGGACCACTTCATTTTGATGCCCTAAGGGTTTCTCAGCCTGAAGTAGTCTGACCAGTCAATGAGTTCAAAAGAGTAAAAGAGTACAATTCGACACTCAAACCTCCTCATTTTCTGCAATGTACAGGATAAAGGATAAAAATCCAGCATAAGCAGCACCTGCATGAATCTTACATACATTACTCTTCCTCCTCCTGTAGTTCATCTCTGTTCACAAAATCCCTTATCTTCTAGTAGGAGGAGAAATTCATCTAAGTCAATCTGCTTCCTGATGCTCCTTGTGTATCTTTGCTCAAACTTCTTCACCTAAACATCTTCAACTCTTTTTTTTTTTTAAGTTAGAAGTGCTTACAGTGTGATAAAGATTGGTGGAGTGGCTGAAACTGCATGGCAGCATGTTTGTCTTCTTTTTTTTCCCCCCAAACCTTCTCTCACCCTTCTGGCAATTTTTTTGGATTATGCTAATCAGGAAGGAAAGCAAACAAGACAGTGAAAATACTCAGAGCCAGTTTTCTGAAGAGCATAATACAGCAAAGATGTTCAAGTTCTATTGCACCTGCAGGCACATTTTTCTGAAGTGCAGCTTCCTGAAAAGCTTGGTAGATTAGAGACCCTCATTCTTCAGCTCAGCATCATCTGCCCCTAAAACAATTTCACTGACTCCACTCGGTCTATTATCAAAATATCAATCCCAGGCTCTGGGTAGTGATAACATTTGCATTTTGTTTGCTTCTTGTAGCAAAAGCCATCAAAGTATGCCTTCAACACAGTAAACTCTAATGTGGGGAATGACTTTCTGTGTAGCCTCAAACACTTCCAATCCAGTTTAATTTCTCAATGTAGTAGTTCCCTCCACCCATGTATTTGAGACACTGTTACTCAACCCAAAGATTCATCCAACATTTGGTCATAGTCTTCAGGCAGACTCTTATTGCTGCTCCAAGCTGTAAGTACCATGAACAGCACAATGAACCTCTGCTTGTGGGGTTTTTTTTTCAATCACAGCAATAAAAGGAAAACAGCAGCAAATATCTCTTTATTTGAAGATACCCAACAGTTATTCCCACTGTATAAAAAGAGAGAATGAAGCAGATAAAGGAGATGGAGTAATGGATCTCATCTTCCAAAAGTCCTGCAAGAAAAGTGCAGGGTGGGAAAGTGGCTGTTAGGAATCCTCAGCCTTCTTCTCATAATAGAAAGCTTAAGTGATCTATATTATTTCTATACTGGATGTGATGAACAAGCACTAAATTATTAAAAAAACAACCAACCAAAAGAAACCCTCCTGAAATTTTCAGTTGTATTCTAATGACACAAGATCAGAAAATGTTGAGGGATTCTGCCGTCTACTCATTTGCAGGGGAATGACAAACTGTATGATTTTCCCTTCTGTCTACAAATGCAACTTGTGCAGAAAGTGTTCTTCAGGTAGGATGGACTTGCTCACTTTGGGAGGGAAAAAGGGAAGCCTATTCTTGCTTTCTCTTATGTAAAGACACTCCTTACCTTTTACCTACATAAAGCTAATCCCTTTAAAAAAAGAGCTACTACACAAAAAGTGTTAAGAGTAAATTATAAAAATTGGAAAAATAGTTCCATATTAGATTCCATAAATGCTGTTAACAGGAAAGAAATTATCATGTTCTTGGTACACGAAATACAACATGCATGCTTAATTCTCAGAAAGTCCCACCGTTTAAAAATATTTAATAAAACATCAAAGCATCCTATTACTTCAGAAATCCACACCAGATTCAAGCACTGATATGCAATTAAAAGCAAGAGCTAATTTCTGTAAGGAGGTGCTCTACTTTTAAAGATATCTTTATGTAAGCGATATTTTTTTCCTTCCAAATCATAACTGTGTGTTAAGTGAAGAGTAAAATCTCTAGCTTGGCTTCAAAATGGCAATTTTTAGTCTTAATGACCTTCACACAGCACTTTTGAACATCACATTAAAAAGATAAGCCTTTGAAAACTTTAAAATGTGGGTAAGTAGGAAATATTTGAATAAGTAATTACGAAGGCTAAAGAGAAGAATGATATATATCATCACTAGGCCAATATTCAAAGAAATACCTTACATCTTGGAGAATCAGTTGTTCTTTAAAAGACACATATTCATATGAATGTTGCAGGTAATGAGCATATGCACATATATCATTCCTAAAACTCTAAGGACATTTCTCACAAAACAGTAGCATTAGAGCCTCTGATTCAGCAAAGCGCTTTTGTTTCAGCATAATTAACCATATGAAGTCACGCTCAAGTCAACTGCCTCACTCAAGGAGTGCTCTCAAAAATAACTACACATATGCCATAAACAGATGTCAGTAGGGTCAAATCCAATATTTAAATCAAGACAAGATTTAGCATACCAGCTCCATGGATTGAGGACCTAGCTAACATAAAGCGTATTGGGAATTAGGAAACAGTTCTTCACTGCTTGAATAAGAAGAGCTGAATATTTCAGAGCTGCCTGTGGAATCTTATATCTGAATTCCCAAGTAGTTTAAATAAGGCCAGTGAACTTCAAATTCCATAAGCAACTCTGAAAATTTCAGCCACAATTCCTAGAAGTTACAAGTCAATGCTGCTGTGGTTTATTTTCAGGCACTGGGTGCACTGTGATTTGTTAGACTTGCAAGTTGCAGGCTCCCTAAAATGAGATGTACATGTGTGCATGCACAATATCCTCATAAACAGGAACATTACCAATGATAATTTAAGGGTCAAAAGGAAAGCAAAGAGATCTCTTTCTGTTGCATTTGAAAGCAGAAACAAATATTTCTTTCAGTTCACAAGCTACTGTGGTGCTGCAACAGCATGTTAACAAAAAAGTGTACTAAAAATGTTCCACATTTCTCAGTTAGGGGTTCCTATGTATAATTCGGGTCATTTGGGGTTTTGGTAACAGTAGAGCTTTAACAAGGTTAACTAAATAAGGTTTTAATTGTGACCTCCAGGGATATCTAAGCCACGCTACCTATCAGGGTTTCCTGTATGTGTTTCAATTTTTTTTTCCTACAAACTTAAAACTGTTTTGAAAATAACAGCTAGATGAAAAAAAAAACCAACACACACATAAAAAAAAGAAGAATGAGAAGAAAGAATGTCGTAGTTACAGCTAATCAATACTTTCCACATGGGAAACAGTGAATTCTTACAATATTTATTTTGGAATGCAAAATATACAAAAGCAACCTGAACTTTTGAAAGAAAGTCTATTACCAGCTAATGGACTCAACCTTATGTCTAAAAATCATGTAATTACTTGCATCATAAAAAGAAAAAGCCAAACAGACAGAATTTCTCTAGTATCCTTAGAAGTTTTGAACATCTTTACAGCATGGGCTAAAATCCCAGCCTTTATTTAAAGTTTGGGGTTTTTTGTGGTAGACAGATAGCTGCTTTGAGAGAGAGGATTATAAAAGAAAAATGTACCACTTAATTCTAAAACGCAATGGATCAAATGCTTTTGATATAGCTCGCCTGACTTTATTTGGTGAACTGGGACACTGAATTATTTTATTTTCTTGTATTTTTTAAATTGTTGCCAAGAGCCAGACTCCCTTTACGCAGTGGGAGCTGTACCTATTTACACCAGCTAAGGAGTCTATTAAATCATATTTTTGAAGAGAAATGAATGAGCTGCACATGAAAAAGAATGCAAAGTAGTGAATATAAATTTTGTATGCAGGGACCTGGTTCCTCACTTTCAAGATGTAACAATAAAACTTCATTCACAATTCTGGTAATTACTTATCCCAGTGCAGCCTAACTTCCAGTCTACCTATGACAACACACCTGAACGTTGGGGCTGCACAGGGTTTAAGTCCAGACCAAACCCCAGTTTTGCTCTTTGGTTAATAATTAGCATATTAATTCATTTCAACATGCAGAGCAAACACAACCGCATTGCTGAAAATCCTAATTATAGAAATCAATAAAAATTGCAGCACCATAATTACCCCCCCTTGTCTGAGGCCAGTCATTCATGGCTTCTCCTACATAACCCCATGGGTTGCCCAGGCCTCCCCTCATCATGCTACTCTAAATATCTGAGGACCATAGAGGTGAGGTCACTTCTTCACTCCTTGGGAGGAAAGGAAAAAAAGAAAAGAAAAGGAAAAAAAAGGGGGAAAAAAGCAAAGCATCTGCTAAAATCTGACTTCATTTGATTTACTCTCCGAGACTGTTTTTTATTAAATATGTTTGACTGCTATCTCTAATTAAATGTAGAATTAATTTTGGCAAACTAACCACAGATGCAGTTTATGTTCAATTTTATCAGACAGATTTATTTATAAGCTGTCAACTTCTTGAAAGACTTCATTTTGGAGCAGTTTTAAATTGCTAACAGTAGCTGTAAATGGGGCTACTGTTCTCTGGAAGACTAAAGAAGAAGTATGCTATAAATGTCCATTCCATCTGCGAGGAATCATAAAACAATCACATTCCTTTATATTTTTTTTTCTTCCCCCCCTCCTTCTTGGGACCTTTATTAAATTAGTTCAACTCAATTAAAAATAACTTCAAAAACATTTCAGGGCCCTTTGTTTCAGGGAATACTTGGAACTCTCTGCACGGAACGTCACCCTTTTAACTAATCCCTTTTGGGGAGCGGAGGAGAATAGTGGTATTGTGACTTCAGACAGTGCTTTCAAGGGTCTCTACTGTACCGAATTGAGGTCACCACCAGACAATGCCCAACACCCAATAGCCATTCAGGCGTTCTTCACAACTCTATCAAACGTGTCTTTCTTTCTCGCGCGCGCTTTCTCTCGTGGCAAAGTCACAGGACAATGGAGAAAGCCTCCAGCACCATTTATGGTCACTATATTTGCACATGACGAAGTCTATTCTTCCTGGTTTGCCAATTCCGTGGTAAAAAAGAATGAACCCTGGATAGATTTTCCCACCATTACAGTTGTTCAAACTTAGCTCAGATTAAAAACAGAGAACTCTAAAAACAACAAAAAGCCCGTCTAAGAACAAACAGTAAGTGCTGTTTGAAAGACTAGCTACTCCAGTCCTTGCTATTTTGGTATAGAGAGAGAGGCTGCAGACACGAAGTGGAAGATTAAATATGCTACATTACAGCCTGCATATGCATGGCTGAGTATACATTTTAGTGCAAAATGGAAATGAAGGATAAAGCAGAAGCTATTATTTTTCAGCCTATCGTTTGCCATTAGCCGTGTTAGAAAACTCACTGTTTGAACAACAACACAGAAGCTCCTGCACAACTTGGTTTTCCTTGGGAAGGTTTAACTGCTTCAATCGCAAACAACAGCAGCAGCAAATCAATTACTGCACATTTGCGCTGGCTACTGCTGCTATTTCTGAAGACGTACCTCAGAAGTTTTACTCTCTCAACAGATGAGGATGAGAGAGAGAGACAGAGTGAGAACGTTGCACTAGATACGGTGAGCTCGCTGCCAGATTTTTTTTTTTAATTTTAAATATGCGCTAGAGATACAGTATTCTTCACAACCTAAAAAGATCTGAATGAAAATGTGCTGCTGTTTAAAAAGACTGTTTATAACCAGTACTTAACTTGACATTTGCACTGCCTCACCCCCGCACCTCCAAAACACACACATCTTTTTTTAGTTAATCAGAAATCGCGACCCCCCAACCCTGCTGCCTGACAACAGGGAGCGCAGCAACCTAACCTGCAGACAGTCAAATTCCATTAAACTCATCGTTAGAGAATAATTTCAGAGTGTTCACCCTATGACGAGATGATGGTCTTCATTTCTATTTCTGACCTTTTTGGCAATTTTTTCCTTCCATTTTGCACCACGCTGTTTTCGTGGCATTTAGCTGCTGCAGACCCCTGCCTTCCTTTCCCAAAAAACTGACCCCCAGCCTCAGGAGACAAATTCCACTAGTGTTAGGAGCTGCTGCTGCACTGGAAAGTGCTTTGCTTCCCCCTCTCTGCTCCTCACACTGCTGGAAGACGACAGCCAAGGCGAGTAAATGCCAAAGCTGTGTGGCAAAGCGCGCTCATGCTGTATCTGCCCCTTCTCAAAAGGTCCTCTGTGCACAGTCAGCCACACCTTCCACACATGGGCACTCAGGACAGCAAAGAGTTATGAAACAAGGACTTCAAATAGATAGCTGCTTGGTGGTTCCTTTTGGGTTCTTTCCCCACCAGGATCTAACATACTTTAAGTGAATTACGATACTGAGCCTCCCTGGAACAGTTATCTCCAGGAACTAACATGATGCCAGGGACCAAATTGTGCTTTTGCTCACAAGGAAAACAAGCAAGTACTTAAATCCCAACTCACTTTAGGAAATCCCATAAGTATGGATGTAATTTTAAGAACCTTCCCCGGTATGAATGTACATCTGAATCAAAGGCTAAACATCTAATTCAGGCTGAAACCAACAGTATATTAAGATCTAGGAGGATGTGAAGAACCACCAGGAATGAGTTACTTAACTGGTAAACCTACATGAGATTGATGGATGAAAAGCTCTATAAAATAATAATCCATATTTTTAATATACAAAAATAACTATAGCATATTCTATTTAAACAGCAAAATGTATGCGTTGGAGTACTGACTCATGGGTTCCAGACATGTGGAAAAGAAATACCACTAAGTTCCTTCCAAATTTGCTCCCCACATTTTGATTGTATGCAGACCCAGAAATGAGTCAGTACCATTAGCACATTCTTATTTGATAGAGTAAAACCTAAATATCTGATTGTACATATGAGCATCATCTATAGGCTGATAGCCAAGGGTTTCTGCCTACAAATGGAAGCCTAAGTCAAACTGCAGTAACAAATTCAGAGGCCAAAAAAAGAATTTTCTAAGAGTTTGCTGATCAACAGCATTTCTTTCTGTGTTCTGAAAAAAAAATATTAAGAAACTATGTTTAAAAAGAAAGACACTCCAATAAAATATAAGAATTTAAAAAATCTACTTCAAAGACACATGATAACATGGCATTTAACAAGCACATACTGTA
Organism: Calyptomena viridis; assembly: GCA_013390005.1. NCBI lineage: Eukaryota > Metazoa > Chordata > Aves > Passeriformes > Eurylaimidae > Calyptomena > Calyptomena viridis. The sequence continues at coordinate 70,888 of WEIV01001938.1, forward strand.
TTGAACCTGCCTTTAAAACTGCTCAGCTAGGTGAATAAATGCTTAGATGTTTTCTTAGCTTGTTTTACTCATGATTGCTCGTTTCTTATAATAAAAAATCTCATTATCTTCAAGCGATGCGCCACATGTTCTTTGAAAGCCTAATTTCTGGAGTTTTTATATATATTTATATTTTGGTCTTCTTTTAAGCCACAATAAGGACTTTTGTTTGCTACCCAGTGGATAAGTTGACTTTGAAATCTCTCCTGTACCTCCAAAACACATGACAAAACCCTAAGTACTTAGCCCTATGCTTTATAATCTACACTTTTACTAAATCTAACATACTTATGGAAAAGATCAGTTCAGCTTCAGTAGGTTAATCTGGGCCCTAGAAGAAACTTATGCAGCTAATGCTCCATCTAGCAATCAAAAACCAGAGAGACAACAGAAGGTAAAAGCAGGAATACATGGAGCACTAATACAGAAGGCACTAAGCCTCCTTTAAACGTTGGGGTTTTTTTTTTTCAGATGCTGATCTAAAATATCACAGAAGGAATCTGAAAATATTGACTAAATATATGCAACCAGTCCTTTTACACTGAGCCCTGGACCACAGATCTCTATCCCAGCGATGATCAAGTGTCAGATATGCTGACACCCCAGAGAAGAGGCACTTATTTTCTCAGCAACTGCTGGTGCTGTGCATACTCAGCCCTGAAGATGACTCTAGTCTTCCAGGTGATGGCCTCCTAGTTACAGCTTGACAAACTGAAACACTTCATTCTGGAAAAAGCCACTGTTGGGTGGGCTGAGGAAGTACCATTCTCAAAGAAACTGCTGAATCTACTGAATCTGATATTATTTATTTTTATAATCAAAAGCTAATGTGAACCACATTCAGATTCAAATCACACGTGTTTTAAAAAAGATGCAACAAATTAAAACCAATTACAAGTGAACTAAATATACAGTCCTCATCAAGACTGTAACTGTTTTTAGAACTCACATTTTAAATCTCTCATCGCAGACCCAACTCTTCTTTCCATTACATGAGAGCACTTAACAAGTGGGAGAAGGCAAGAGTGAGAAGTCCAGCTTTCCCTTCTGCTAGGAGAAACTCAATTCTCAGAAGAGAGAAAAGCCTGGACCAGTAATACCTATGCAGCTCCTGAGAAGTCCCTCAGAAGAAGTACCCTGGTAGAGCAAGGAGATTATGCTCAGCCAAGTCCCTCAGGTGACAGAACGAGACTTTTCTTGGTGTCTCAGACTGGACTGTGGACTCACTGCTACAAAAGGAGTCACCACACAGGTATAAAGAAAGACTGAAGGGGAAAGACTAAAAACAAGGAGCCATTAGGCAGAAAAGAGCTGTTCATAAGTCAGGTTTTCTGTACCATTTAATGTAATTATTCTGAGTGTTTAAAAGCTTTTTCTCTCCCTCTAGTAAAGTACTCAAGTAAAGTCACCCTCCAAACTCTAGCTGAGTCACCGCGCCATGACAGGATGGACACCAGGGAAGGCTGGAAGCTGCAAGGAGAGGGCTGTGTGACAACTCAGCTTCTCCATTGTCACAGAGGCAACAATTCGTGTCCCCGCAGACAGGGCCAACACAGGAGTGTTGCAGACTTTGAACCAACAGAAGTGGGTGAACACTGATGCTCTTTTACCAGGTGAAACGTATAGGTGACTGGATGATCTATAACAGCATCAGGGTAAATGCTATTTAGTTTTTCAAGGTTGCTTGATGAAACTCCCACAGGCCGGTTGTTGGGTTTGCAGCAAGGATTGCTCCTGGAAACTCAAACCCATGATGCACATAGTTGAGAAGAGCAGCTCCAATAGGGGCCCAATGTTGCCTTTTCCAGAGGCAGACACATCTAGGGGAGGATAACAAGGACTGCACTGTGTTTTCCTTAAAGTTTTTCCTAACAATCTTAGATGCACCTTGGAAATCACTGGAGCGTCAATGGAGTCAATTTTTGTTGCCTTTTTAAACTTGGATTAGACTCTAGAGTTAAACCTTATTGTTATGGGATTCAAGCACTTATCCTTCTGAAATGCCCTTTGTGGAGCAAAAATACCCAAGATAACTCACTGTTTTGCTTAAAATCTAAGAGGATGTCAAGCACCAGCAGGATAGACAGATAGGTGGACAAATTGACTGAAGGATTTTTTCCAAACTGTCTGCACTGGTGATGTTAGTATAGTATGGAATACTGAGACACCTTTAAAATCACACATACATAATACAGAGTGCTAGGTGATGAAAGTTGTATTGTAAATTAAAACAAACAAACAAACCTGTTTTCTGAAACGTAAAGGTATTTATGAGCATCAAAGTGCAAACTTACAGGAGCTTCTGGGTATCTAAGTCCACCAGCCAAGCTAAAACAACATGAATTGCATTCCTCCACAATTAGAAGGTAACAAAACCTAAATCAAAATGCTTTTACTCCAGCACGTTTCATTACCTTCCAATTGGAATGAGCTACCACACCCAGACAGGGGACAACAAGAACCTTCACAGGGCACTGGACTGGCAATCTGTTGAGTTGTAGCAAATAATTTAAATATTTGTATATACAGAACTATATCCACACTCCTGATGTCTTAATGCCTTCTCTGTCTCAGGAGAGCCAAGCTTTCAACAATGCTTGATTACAAAGCTCCCCTGCACTGAAATCACTGGAGCTCCACAACGGTGGCAGGATCAGTCAGCCTCTAGTTAATGCACACAATTTTATAACTCATTTTTTGAATCTTGAAGTTTTCTCCCCCCCACCCCCCACTGGTGGATAATACAATGCAGTGCTTATTTCTGGTTTGACAGTATCCAAAAAACTTTTGGACTCCTTTTTATGTTTCCAGAAAGCATCTATTACAGGAGACCTTATAAATATAAATTAAGGTGATCCCCTGTAGAGAAAACACACAAAATCATGAGTCCCCTTAATAACACAAAGGGGATACCTGAACATAAGTATAAAGATATATTAGTGCAATGTTTTCTTTTTTATGGGAACAATTTAGCTTTCCACTGTCCTTCCAGCCAGACTTGGCTTGTGTGATATTGAGAAGAATCATATACTTTCAGAATGGCTGACAGCCTGCTTTAGGCATTATATCTGAAAGCAAATCAGCAGCAGCAGGAAAATTGACATTTAGAGAAAGAATAAATTACAGGACATTGAAATATCTTTACTAGAGCTGTAAAATGTAGAAAAACTAAAAAATAATAAAAAGATCACCTGATATTGGTGGGGAGGCCAACCAAGGGAAGAGGAAGATGAAAGGGAGAAGGTTTTGTTGTAACCACCATGTCTAGTCTGAAAAGACAGCATGATATAAATGAAAAATTCTACAAAGGCTTCCAAATCTGGTGCTCAAAAGTTACGACATGAAGAATAAGAGCTGCCTGTACACCCTTTGTTTAGACCCATCATGCAGATGAATTGAGATACACTAATTGCAGGATCACAGATTATTTTTCCACAAGATCCCTGTACCAGTGCGTGGAACAAATCTTGCATAACGAATCAAGCCTGGGTTGTCAGCGAGAATGTGGCTTGGGTTCATTTTTTGCAGATTGTGAAGGTGTGTTGTGAATGAGGCAAGGGATGAAAGAAAGGAAACAAAAGCTTACATTAGCAGACAAGTAGGTGGATCCTGCTTGGGCCAGCTGGATCCTCTCCCTGCCACAGTCTATGTGAGATCCCCTGTGTAAGTGAACTTTCCCAAGTCTCCCTAACTCAGTATTCCTCATTTTCTGGGTGTGTGACTTAAAACTTTTTTTGTCATTTTGCATATCACTCACAGGTACCATGTGAATCATTCGATGCATTACTCTGAACATAAGTGCTAGATAATATTTACCATTGAAAAGGATAATATAAAACCAGATTACTTTTAGTATCTTCAAACGTCTTGGATTCCCCATATTAGCAAAATTTCTGCTTCTTAGTTTCCCATCAGTAAAATGGAAATACCCTGCTTTCTCAGGTTCCCAACATACTTATTGTGGAAGATAAAGTCAAAGTTTGATATACCTAGATATTCTGCAACAGTGCCATATGAAAGACTAGTTAAAAATAAGTAATTTTGTCTTCAGAGCAAGAATGATATTTATTGAATTGTGGGGACAGTGCTACACACTGCACAAACAAGAAATAATGAAAGATTGAACAGCTGCTCATTAATTGACCATCTTCATTCTGTGTGGTCAATGAGTAGAAGAAAAATTGTACGTGATCATATAACTGTAGACTGTATCACACATACAGATACATGAATCCTGAAATGAAATTACACAGCAATGTAATTAGAGCGCTTGACTTTGCAAGCAATGCTATTTTAACAGAGATTTTGTGCATATAATTTCCTACATTTTTCAAAAAGGCAAACAGAGAAAACAGCAGTTTCCCCATATTTACCAAGCTGCTGATGACATCTTCGTCATCTGGCTCAGAATCTCCAGCTCCACCTCCTGCCTCTTGCTCTGCTGCTAATGACAGTAACCAAGGGCAAAAATAAACTCATATCTGTGTAGCTCTTACACAGTCAATCTTCCACCAAAGTTTCAGAGACATTTGATGCCAGCAAAAAGGCATCCATTCCATGTTCCTGATAAAAGGTACTTGTTCTGCCCTTTCCCCTAAATCCTTCCTACTTTATCTTTTCTCCAGTCCTTTTTCAGTTCAGTCCCACTCTTCTTGTCTACCAGTGTTAATACAATCTTCATCATCCAAGACCAAAACTTTCCCTTTAATTCTCACACATCTACCTCAGCATCTCTCAAAGGCACTTAGACATCTATGGGCACAAATTCAAAAGTCATGGCAAAGGCACAGAGTCAATCACATGGAAAATTCTGTCTTTGTTTCATTGCTATGGAGTATTAAGACTATTTGAATAAAAGCTCACTAGTTTCTCTTTTTCTTTTTTTTTCTTTTTAAGGGATGAACCAAGTATTTTCTCTCATATCATTCAATATAAGAAAAGTAAACAAACAAAAATGAAAGTGTGAGGTCAGACCAAAGGTCCACCTTGCCCAGCATCTTCTCTATGAGAGTGACCAAAGCAGATGTCTAGGGAACAGTGAATTTAAATAATAAATCTGCCTAAGGCGGATATTCAACACTTTACAGACTTATAACACGAAGTGTTTGACAACTTCAAAAATATTTTTCTTCTGTAGCACCCTATAAATCTTAGTTACATTCATAAAATTCCACTGGAGAGACTGTAATTGCTGAGATCAGATAATAACATACAATAGGAGAAAACAGTTTCTCAAAGAACATGAACAATAATGCTCCCACCCTTCTGGACTGTCATTTTTTAATGCTTGTACAAAAGATACCAGTAAAAAGTTCACTTTTATCAAAACTTATACTCTCCCTCTCCCCCAAGATACACAATCTTCCACCTCATCTTTCTACTCCCATACAATTCATGCTGATCTGGTTTTAAAGAAAAAGTTCTTTTTGTCAGAGGTCTTCTTATGGTTTTGTATTATGTGTTCTTATGTTGAAGATGCAAACTCACCCAACACTGAAGTGTTAAAATTGCAAACCTGAGCTAATGTTCCTAACTAGGAGCTTCCTGGTTAACATAAAGATTTCTGACTGACCCTTGCCTGCCCAGCAAAGTGACATATTTTTCAACATTTTCAATGAACTACTGAACCTTCCTTAAAACAAATAAAATAAGAGGTATAAAGGGGAAAGGCTAGGTGCATATGGAGCAAAAAGGAGTGGGAGAGACACATAACATAAAAACAAAGTAGTAAGAAATAAAATAAAGCAGCTGAAGTAATTCCTTGACGGCTGCTCCTCTGCAGCCACTCACATAAAGTGTGGGATGTGTTGTGGCACCAACACACCCGTGTTTGATACCAGGCTGGCCTGCAACCCCATGTGCTTCTGGGTCTTAGAGGGCAGATGGGTTGGAAATACTTGAAGAGAAAAGAGAGGCTAAGCAGGGCAAGGAGCAGACATGGGAAAGAAAGTCCCCCAGCATCTTTTTCACTGGTGACTTTGTCTGATGAAGACTGTGGCCATTCTTATAAAGCAATAGTAAGAAGCTTCCCATGGAAAAGCAGACTTATACTATTTTTTCCTAGGTTTGACACAGGAGACCTGCTGGTATAAAGTCCCAGAGTTTTGCTTTCCACAGGGTTTGGGCTCTCAGGGTGCAGACACTCTACCTGTGATTGCAGTTCTTTCTCTACCACACCACAGCTGGATCCCCAGGCAGAAACTGCTGTGGTTCAGATTAGAGGATAATTACAAATATCAGCAGGTGAAGATCAGCTCAAAAACCTGGGTTTTGTATCTACCAGAGGTTCCTGCATTGTTCTCTTTTGGAAGAATGTTGTCCCTTGTTTCAGGAAGCCAATACCATCACCAGCATAACACTATTGACATCCTTATCAAACTGTATTTGTAAATATCCACCCATGAGAGTGGCTGAGATGCTCTGTTTTATAACGTCTTACCCATGCAAAGTCTAAAGAGCCACTTGTGTTGAAATTTTTTCAGAGCAGGCAAAACGTAAGGCTCTTTTATCAGAACCTGAGTGAAGGTCTCCAGGGGATTCCAAGAGTTCTGAGTCTGTGATCCATCTTACAAAAAAGGAAAAAAAAGAACCATGTTGCATCTTCCACACCTGGTGTCCCTCACAGTGTCATTATGGTGGCTGACTGCAAACAATTAAAGCAGAAGGGATGGGTGGGGAACAAACAAGAAATGAAGAAAGAGTAAAGATTATTTGTTAAAACAGTAACAATGTCCTGGAGGAAACACTAGAAAAGTCATTAATTGGAGAATGCCCCCTCACTGTATGAATCTAGGCTGGCAAAGTTTATTCTTTCCAGGACTGAACACAGGATCAAAAGGGATAGTAAAAGTCCACAGCCTTAATAGAGAGGGAACTCGATCACATATCAGAAGGGGGCAGAGGAAAATGTTACTCAGTGGCACTTTGCTTCACTCAGGCAAAAAGCAGGGATTCTAGGTTGACTGAGGTTTACCCCAGATCTTCCCTCTTTGTTTTAGCATTTTTGTCTGCTTGCACCTTTAAAAAGCTGTTCTGAGACACTTTAAACAGAAACTGCAGCTGGAAATGGGAGAAACAGAGGAATATGTAAACAAGACAGCTCCTTGTTTAAAAGAGGCAACTTCACCTGTCAATAAAGACGTATTGAAGAAAAACAAGTAAGAAATTTTTGTAAGAAATAAGAAAACTCTATCACATAGATTTTCCAGGAGTCTATGCAAAATTCTGTAGATTTATATATACAATTCTAACAACACCAAACAAATAAAGGCCTGACCTCTGTGGTTTTGCCTTATCCCCAAACACAAAGCCACACAAGCTCATACAAAACTTGAACTTTATGACATGAAAGGAGGTGTCAGGGGTTCAGTCAAGCACCTGAACAGAGCCAGTCACAGTCTTTTGAGTTTGGCTCTTCTCTTCCTCTCCCACACTTTTGGTTGGTATTTCAAAACTATCAGACTCTGAGATACCATCTAACAGTGGTTGTGGCCACCAACTTTCTTCACTATAATCTCTCTCCATTTTCCCTGTGTAAGAGTCTTAAATGAAGTTTGTTCCAGGCTATTAACCTATGACAGAAGACTGCAGAGATAAGATTTCTCTGACATATAGAACAAAGAAAAAGAAAGGGTGTGAAAATTGCAATGACAAGGTTGCCTTCGTAGTTCGAGTTGTATGAAATGAAATGAACTAAAATATCTGACAAATGTCTGGATAACACAGGTTGGGCACTAATCACTTCAGTCGAGTCAATCAGAACTGCATTTAATAGACAGCACAAAAGATTTCATTTACCAACACAACTCCTTAACTGGCACATCTAAAATTTATCCAACAGTCTGCTGCTTTAAAGAATAAATGATGTGACCACTGTTACCAAAACATATATTCTCAAACTACAACACTTCTAAAACTGGCAAAATAAATATTTCATTACACTGAAATCATTTCAGATTGTGTCCATAAGAGGAAAAGCTATAGCATTGGGAAAGCTACGTCACAGTTAAACTGATCAAACCAGTCTCCTGAGTTAGATAGGATCAAGCCATCTTTTGACTGTGTGCCAAAAGTAATCTTTCATCTTTGGCTGGGCAAAAAGTTTTCATATATCATAAAGTAAAGATGGTTTTAAGCTGAAAATGCCACAATTCTGCAGAAAAAGGAGGAGGACTGAAATGAGAGACAGACTGAAGGGAGTTATTTTCATACTTGCTGTTGTGGAGCAGGAGCAAAACATCAAAAGCAAAACCAAGGAAAAAACATAAAGGCTTGCATACAAATATCATCCTCTGTGAAGAGTTTTTACTGAAGCGCCTGTGGTAATGCCTAGTCTTGACACCAACTTGGCAAAAGTCTCTATTTCTATTTCCTTCTGCACAGCTTAATTTAATACAACCACAGACAGGGAAAGCACAAACCTAACAAGGACAGTGCCTATGTTTCCTCCAAATTTTTGTGCCCTAACTTCTGGCTCAGTGAGTGACATCCTTCCTGCTGCTGCAGAGCAGACATAACTTCAAAATTATCTAATTTGCTAGTTAATGTCTTTCAAGCCTAGCTGGAAACCTTCCTCAGGGTGACCTCCTCTGAGGAGCACGCACCAGGATGGATGGGATGCTTAGGGAATTTGCAGTTCCCTCTGAGGGGGGCCGAGATACCTGTGTGCCCCTTGCATCCTCAGAGATTCAATGTCCTGTTCTGCTTCATCTTCTACGTTCCAGGCTGTCATACAGAAAATATATGTACTGCCATGGAAAAGCATATGAAAGGAAAAACAGTAAAGAAGCTACAAAGTGAACAGGGTAGGAAAAATACTACACTGTTTGTTTTTGCTATAGGCCACAGCACAGTCTATTGCTTGGGACAAAAAAAAAAAAAAAAAAAGAAAAAAAGAAAAAACTCTAAATGAATGGGTCTTTTTTCCATTGTTGTTTATGACCATAATTTAGCAATGCATTTACTAGCCACTGTAATCATCAAACAGGCCTTGACAATTAACAAAGAGACCATGAAAATGAAAGTAGTGAAATGGAAATGAATCACAGCTTCACCACAGCAGAAAACATCTTTCTGAAGAAAGACAGACTAGAATGAATGCTACTCTAAGTAAATTACATATTAATTAAATGAATTAGCAGTGTTGCTATTGTCCCATTTGGCTACTCACACGCATTTTACAAAAGGATCCTTGCAGCTTTACAAGTTTCTGTCTTTTCACCACATACTTGTGCAATGCCTGCTTCCTAACTGGGATTCCTATCTCCAGTATCTCCAGATGACAGTAAATCCCTCTATACATCCCACAGCAAATCAACCTTATGCAGACAAGCTCCAGCAGTTATTCTGAAAAGTGTCCTTCTATCATGCCAACCTATCCTATTTTTGGCAGAGGATCTGTATAGTACTGCTTCCACATTGACAAGGATCAGGATAATGCTTTATGACAGACAAGGGGAGTACATTCCTCCTGCTTAGTCCTTGCAGACTCCCTTTTAGATCACAGAAGTGAGTTGGACCAACTACACATAGGTGCAGTATTTTCAAAGGCATGATGTAAAGTTGGGTTCCCATTCCCACTCTCCAATGTAATTCTCACAGCTCTAAAAGCTCCAACAATTCCCCAGAAAGTCAGAGCACCAATTTGAGCAGCAGTATATGACTTTGAGGACTGACTAGTTGAGTACTAAAAAAACCCCACAAAATCCTCAGTTGGGAAAAGCAAAACCATATCTCCCAAGTTTCCTTCCTCCCCCTGTCAGAGGCCTGCACACAGCATGGCTGGCCCCACCAAGCACAGAGGTGTATGTATGGTGTGTGTTGAAGGTTTGCCAGGAGACAAAGCTGGCTGTGTTGGTGGCAGGATGGCTCAGGGGCACGGGCTCAAGGAGTCAGAATGCTGCATGCAGCTGCTCTGTTGACTCTGTATGGTCTTCTGGTCATGTTGATACACTGCAAATCACCTCGAAAGAGAATGGACCCTGTGGGTGAGCATGAGGCAGGAGCTGATTCCAGACCCAATGCTCAGTGCTTGACAAAAACTGGATGCTTTCATTAGAAATCCATATTATAGGGGGGAAAAAACCCAAATTTGATTACAAATGTGTAAAATGTGTGTTGTGTTCATAAGTACTCTTGTCTCACAGACACAGCCATATCTACATTAACTATAGAGTGGCAAACTGCCTTCTGAAATCTGCTATAAGACCTCTTGCATCATTGCTAAAGTGCCAAACAGATTCTTTGTGGTCTTCAAATATGGGAATGTATTATATTAAAGAGTCTGACTTCAGGACCTTTGCACCTGACAAAAATCAAATGCTTAACAGGAATGACCTTCAAAACAACATAAGAAAACCTGGGGCCCTCGTTTAAGCTGTGGCCCTATTTCCTTGGTGTGTTGTCAACAACTTGTCAACAACAAAGGAAATAAAACCAGTATTTGGAGGCAAAGAAAACAAATACAACCAAATATGCAACCTAGGACAAATTTTCAGGCATTGTGTCTTTGCAGTTGACACTTCTCAAGGGGAAACTAGTCTCCTTGATGTTGAGGAAATGGGTGGTCCAATTGCTAATCTGCTCAAATCACTTTCCTTCCCAAATATTGTTAAAATCACTGTCATAAAGCAGCAAACATTATTGCTAGTATCCAATAACTTGCAATAAAACCTCAGAAGGATGCAGATGCTCTCTCTAGAAGAGGTGTGAGAAGACTTGCCCTTTCAGCTACATTTCCTGCAGAAAATACTTGGTGTGGATAAGGTCAAATTAAGACAGAACCTACTGACCTACCAAGCACTTAGTCCTAGCTTAAGCTGGATCTTACATTCTGCATTTCATTGCAGCACACAGCACTTCCCTCTGCAGTCATGTTCTTGGCATAAATGAAGTCACAAATCACCATTGTTTAAAATTATTAAAGGTCTTTCTGCACCACTGTTATTATTAGCATTTGGGTTTAAATGAATAGTCTGCCATTTTTAAGCTACAGTCAAATAAATGAGCCTCCAAATTCTGCTGGGAAAGGAAACCCCACACTGTCTCACTTGAATAGAAGACCAACATGCTTTTTTGGCTGTGCCTGTCAGTTTTCCCTGACTTGATCCAGAAAAATTCAAATGCCTACAGACAAATTAAAGTGGGAGCATAATACATTAAAAGATTACTTGTGGGATGTTGACATTCAGATATGAACTTCACACCTTCATTTTATACTCACGACGCAGCAAAATAGAGTCCTACATCCTAAAACTCAGCAAACTCCAGGGAAGCTCACTAGGCCTTGTACTGTGAAGCTCAACACTGCTATGTAATTTCTGCTGATTTCTGACAAAGGAAACCTGCATGTAGAGAAGTATTTGTTTAAACACTTATTGAGGCTGGTGTGTTTTCAAAAGGACCACAGGTAGGTGAGAGAACAGTGGGTAGGTAGTTCGTGGTAGTGTCTGTTGGTCTTTTCTTCTTCAAGCTCAATTCTCAGTTGAGGTTGGCGAGCCCAGAAAGAAACATTTTGTCTTTCCTTCCAGGAATGACAAAATATTTCACAGTATTTTACATGGTTTTGCCTTTCTCTTAGACAACAAACATCAAGAACTGCCAGAGTATTTACATGACTGACAGAGTGACCTGATCTTCATGAACCAACTGAGAAATTTTGTGTTTCTGTTTTACATTTAAATAGACAAAATGCTAAGGAAAGAAGCCATGTGAACTATACACAAAGCAATTCATGAGCCCAAATGTAAATCTTGCTTTATCAGATAGCTGGGCTCTACAGTTAAAGTAATTATTTTTTTTTGAGTGTTGTGAATGTGTTAGAATGATGTATTTCATATGTATAAATTACCTCCTGCCTTGTAAGGTTATCACGAAAATGAGATCTTGCTCCAACTCAAGCAAGCCCAAAGATAAAGGAGACAACAACAACAAAGAATATCAGCCCTTCCATCTCCCTGTATAAACAGTCTGAATAGCCTCCTGCATTTCAAGGGTTCTTGTCACTGATGATCTTTAGGATCTTGCAGCCGAACTCTACACTTCAGCAATGAGGACATCCAGTGGCAATCACCAGTTAACTTATGTGATGCAAGTGCTTTCTGCAAGTCTAAATTTGGTATCTGACACTATTTTTGTTCTACTTACACCTGCATGGGATGAATAATATCCCTTTTCTTGTTTGGTGACTGTTTTTCTTGAGCGAAATTGCCTATTGACTCTAGCCTGAAGCTAAACAAAAAGGGCAAATAATACAGCAGAAGCCACTAAATAATGTATTTTTTGCCTATCATTAACATGAATACCATGTGCAATTTCAATCCCTATAGAAAAGCCATAACAATCTCTGACACCAGTGTATAACAATTGTTGATGAAGACAACTCTAGCAGCTCTAGCAGCAATCCTTAGGATAAAAATATTTTGTGCATTAAAACACCTGAAGAAAGCACAATTATTTTCTGTAACAGGTGAACAGCAATTTTAGTGCTATTTTATAGAAGAGGAAACTAAGGCAGAGAACCGAGGCTGCTTTGCAAGTCAAGGGCTGCTGTGGGATTGGAAGGCAGGAGACTTTTCCCTGTGTCAAATCCATCCCAGCCACAACTGCCTTGTTTGTTTAGCACTGGTTGTGTTGTACTGAAATGGTGTGAAGTGAGGGGAGGCTGGAAGGATGCAAGCCTACATTTCATAATCACACAGCGTTCAGGATACTCTGAGCAAATCCCTTCTTAGCGCTGTTGCTAAGATTGTTTTTAGCAGAGGAAAGTCAGAAAGTTTCCCATCACAGGCAGGAGCATCCATTCCTCTGTACCTGCTTTGCTAATGGAGAGAAGATATTTTAGTCACTCTGAAGCAGTCACTGCTTGAAATAGTCCCCAAAGGGAGACTCTGAAAAGAGTTACTGCTTCTTTAACCTAACCAGAGGCAAGACCTTGATAGGAACGAAGGACAGAGCTGCGACTACTGAGGGAAGAAAAGAATTGAAAACAATTAGCGTGTTGATGTCAGCTTAAAGAGGGTCACCGAGAGATCAGCTTTCCCTGCATCTGTTCTTTAATTAAAGAGAGAAAGGTGGCAGTGTCCACTACTCATCACTATGGTAACACTGAAATGCCACGCAGCTGGAAGTGGCTGCAGCGCGGGCTCAGCCACGAGCAGAGCAGGCCCAGGTCCACCCAAGGGTGAGGGAGGGCCCTTGGCAGCTGCTGTGACACCTGGGAGGGTTTCTCAGCTGCTGTGAGGTGCTGAGCGTGTACCTGTGCACACCTGTGCACACCACACCCCCTGCCTCGCTGGGCTGCAGCTCCCAAGGGGAGCCTGCCCGGGATAAAGACCAGAAATGTCACGTCAGGAGGGGGAGGATGAGGGGAGGCAAGAGCGAGGAGGGGTTTCAGCAGGTTGGTATTGTGGATGCACACCCGCCAGCCTTTGCTCATCATTACTACACTAATGCTGCCCCTGCAACAGCGGCTTATCATCTTTATTGATGATTTAAGTCACTACAAAAATATTTGCCAAAACTATTGTTTAGTTTGTCCTAATAATAGTTATTATAATATTCCTTCAATTAATTACAGACAGCTGCACTCCCAGTTTTTTCTACTTTCTCTTGAAGTATTTCTTGCATTATCAACGCTGATGAGAATTTTGTCCACAGAAATGTAGGCCTTCTGGGGTTTTTTTGGTGGTGTTTTTGGGGGTATTTTGCCCTTCCTGGTTTCAGTAACTATTTGTGTGAGTGCCTGTATCTTCTTCAAACTGCAGTACTAAAATAACAACACACAAATCATACCAGACCAAAATAACATATCAGTGCAACTAGAGTAAAAAACGTCTAATACATTTTGCAAATTAACTTGCAGTCCTGCAGTTGAGATCCCATCGTATATCTTACCTTAGAATTAAAAGAATCTAGATATTTTATTCCTTGAAAACTATTTCTGAACATAATTTCTTCTCTCAGCTTGAGACCTGTCTGCCTCAAGAATCAACTAAGCTGCATGTATGTATCCAAGAATCTCTGGAGCCCTCCCCATTTAGAGTCTAGGGGCTCAAGGAAGAGAAAATAAGATTCATTGTATGCCAACATGGCAAAGATCCTTCCATTCTTATATTTTCACACACAGTTTCAACATCTTGCCTTTTAAATATAACATTACATTAATAAGATAGGATAATATACATTCCCATAATATTATTATGTGAACAAAGCACAATCTCTTCAAAAGACAATTTGCTAAAAGCCCCTATTACACCAGGAGCAGAATCACGAACAATCGCGTTAATGACTATGTAAAATATAAAAGACATTTTCAGTTAGGTGATGAAATGTCCTATTAACATAGAAGTTTTTAATGAGCTCTTTTAACTTGTACCTGGCATCCCTCAGCTTCGATATCTCTTAGATCTTCTGGTCATTTCTCTCCGGTTTTCTAAAACCTCTTGGATCTAAACCTTGATTAGTTCTCATTTCTTGGCTGGGGCTGTTATAACACATTTGACCACAAAAATATTTAATTTTCAGTCTATGTGTTTCACATAACACTTGAAACCTCTAATTTTCCAAACAAATAAAGGTGCATCTGAAGTTGAAACGTAATATTGTTGTCTTTTTTATTTAAAGAGTTGCACTAGCTATAAACTTGGTGCTTTCTCTGACTATATATTAGGTCCATTAATAACACTGAGCTAAGCAGTGTGATAATTGTAATCCATTGGCAAGGACTTGGCAGAGAATCTTAGTGGAGTTAAATACACAGTCCTACTGAAACAAATACCTTTATAATTCAGGTTTCTTCAAGACTCCCAGCCATTGCTTATGGAAATAGGAGAAAGCATAGGGAAAACACACAACACAACTTCTATTTGAACAAATTAGATCAAACTCATGCTAAAAGAAAGAACAACAGAGAAAAAGAATCTAGCTCCATTGTCATCAACTGGAAAAGAGTCATGGGTTTAGACTCGTAAATTAAAAAGACTTTGAATACATATGTGCACCCTAAACTGCTGACACTTAACATGAAATTATAACACTGGCACTGTACCAGACCAGTCTTCTGCCTCATGCAGTGCCACAGGATGGGAGGGGGAGAATATAAAATTAGGGCCATCGCAGGGCAGCATTTCCTCAGTATATTCTCCTACCCTTCCAGCAAAACTTGCCAGTAGTTATTTTTGTGTCCCTGATGGATTTCTTTTAATGTCTTTTCTATTTGGAGATAGGGACAGGAGAGAGAACAACCAGACAGGAGCGTGGTCTTCCATACATGGTTGAATCATGGATACAACACTAATGACATCGTAATAATGTAAATACAGTGGCATAATAGTGTTCTCTGTTCCTTCCCTAGTAACTCTTAGCATGCTACTTGTTTTATTCATTGGTACTATGCATCGAGCTGACACTCTTGAGTGGTAAACTAGTTTACAGTTCAACACTCTGTATGCAAAATTAGAATTATTTTTCCCCCCATATGCATTACTTCACAATTTATACACACAGATTTTTACCTGCCATTAATTTTACCAAGCAGTCACTCACTAATGTGAGATCCTTCTCTGCAATCTGTCTTGGTTTCAGCGAGATCCTTCTCTGCAATCTGTTTTGGTTTCAACTCCTTGAATAACCTGTTAGAAGCTGCAACCTTTTTTTCAATTTTCTTTTCTCAGATCATTTACGATATGTTGAGCAACAGATACCCTAGCAGCACAGACATCCTATGAGACTACACCACTGGTTCCTTACATTGTCAAAACTGTCTATTTATTCCTGCCCTTTGTTTCCTACCCTTCAGCCAATAATTTATCCATAGAGACTCTTACTCCTTATCTCATGACAGCTAAGTTTTTCCAGAAGCCTTTTGGTGAAGGACCTGTTGAATGCCTTTTCAAATAGATAACACTAGAATCTCTCTCTGACTCCTCTGCAGAACTGCAATAATCTGTGAAACACAACTTCTGTTAACAGAAACCACATTAACTCTTCTGCAATATAACATATTTATCTTTCTGTTTACTAACCCCATCCTTCGCTGCTGTTTCCTCCAAATGGCCTGTTAGTGTCTATTTCCCATCTGAATTCCTTTAGAACTCATGGATGAATTCTGTCTGGTCCTTGCAATTTGATACTCCACATTTTGTTGATTTATTCTCTCCTTTCCTACTGACACTGGAAGTTAAGTCAGATTCCACCCTTCATTCCCCCACCCCTCATGTTCCCAGTAAAGAAGGGTTCTGGCAGACAACATCCAGAGTATTTTCTGTCAGCAATACAAGCAGATTTGTGTTCACAGAATCACCCTGTATAGTCTCATCTGGTGCATCCCACACACACTTAGATAAACAGACAAGACCCTCCCCAATACAGACAAAAATAAATGGGGGTGCTCAAAAATCTAAGCCTAGAGATAAAATTCAAGTTGAAAATTACTCCTGGCTTTTGCACAAGCATACAAGCACACTGTATGCAAGACAGTGGTACTGGTCTGAAAAGTTTAAAACCCTGCAGATTTTGTCATGCAGATCCCAGCTCAGTACTTCACACCAGCTCTATTTCACCAAGTTTCTCTGTTTTCAACAGAGCACCTACTGCAAAATAACACTGAGCAGACTGTATATTAAAAAGCCATCCCACGCATATTTATAACTAATTTATTCTTCATTTCTTCTGCATTGAATAACTAAATTACAACAGTGGCTCAGTAACCCCTTTTAGTTTAAGGAAAGGGCAGCAGCTTCATTTGAGTAATATTTTAGCCCAATTAGTCCATTAGTCTCCAGTGGAGACCAGAGGAGAATGGAAACCAGTGAAACAAGAGTCCTGCAGGATTCCTTTTAAGTAACAGACCTCTGACTCATCCGATATCATCTGGCAGCCCTCGTGATCCCTTCAAAGATATTTCAAATTTTCCAAGTGTTCCACAGAGACACTAAGCAGGCATTTGGAAGGAAGAGGCAATGTATTAGCATAGGCCGTTGTGGATAAATCAGCTTTATAAAAGTGTTTCAAACTCCTCATGTGCTGAAGGACCTTCAAAGTACCTGGGAATTTTGGCTCCCACTCTCTCCCAAACCCTACAGAATATGGGTTACTCACATAATAGCACCTTGTCTTTGCACAAGGATGTTGCCCGAGTGGACTTGGTGTATATAGATGTTCAACTCTGGTTTTGATATAGATTTAATGAAAAAGTGGCCAAAATAAGACACACATTTTTCTGTCTGATGAAAAAATTTATATTAAAGCCTGTTATAGATTTCTCATCTTATAATACCCAAGTGGCAGCTATAAGGTAGTAGAAATACAGACATGGAGACTCAAGATAAAGAATGTGAAGAACTTTCCTGGTCCTATCTATCTATCTAGAGCCTAGTTTCAATCAGTCACCTCTTCAATGAATGGAGAGAAAGCCTCCAAGAACACTGGCATCTAAGATAGGCAGGAAAAACTGTTCACTTCATGTACACATTCTGTATCTATTCATGAGAAAACAAGTTTAAATTATTAGCTCAGCTCAAGCACCTGAAAAGGAAGCTATTGGATCAATGAGAGGTGAATCCTAGTTGACAAGTGACAACTGGCACATCTGTAACACCCTGGAATGTCACCTCATTTCTGTCACCTTACAGCACCATAAATGTGAGGCAAGAGTATCTTCTGCTCACACAGGGCAGAATGCAAAGTCCCTGGAAGCTGAGGCAGAGGGAACTGCCTTGGAGAACTTTCATCAACCCCAAGCACATCACGGAAAAAAATTAGTGTAGCCCAAGCCCTGTACTCTTTGCAAGAAACCTTAAGCCTAGGTGTGTGCACATGCAGTCTCACCCATGGCTGCAGGCTTAATGCTCCAGGATTTCCCTTGATTCATTTAAGACTATTTTTCTCCAAGGAAATTACATCCATAGGCATCAAACTGCAGCCACACCCACACTGGTGCCAGCACTGAGCTATCCAATTCAGGGCTTGCTTGGAAATGCTACTTCAGCACAGTGACTGAAGATGTGCCTTAGCACAGGGATGTTCTCTGGTTTTGTCTTTCAGTTCAGGTTATATGTGCAGAGCTTAAACCATTAGTCACTGGCAAAAAGACTGCATTTCACAACAGGAATGAATTTTCAGCTGGTCTCTTTTATCTATATAACTTAATACTACAGCCTATCTTGTCATCTCAACAAACTCAAAGTCTTTTGTAAATATATATATATAGCACATATACAACCACTGAAATAAAACTTTCAGCTAGTGTAAGGAAGAAGAACTGTTAGTCTCCCAAATAATCATCATTGTTAAAATAAAATATCAAGTAGTCTGGTGTCAATGCACAAAAGATGGGATGCTGATTTTATAACTCTCATCCAGAAAAAATTCTAGTTGCCAGATGCATTATACTCCATTTATCTGTCTCATAGGGATGAAAGGCTAAGTCTATTCTGATACATTTTGAGTCTGGATTTTCACAGAGCATTTATTTATGAATCCCAAGTAGCATTTTCACTAGATGCTTTTGTAATTTTTGTCTTATGTTGCTGTTTGGCATTGCAAGCAATGAGATAAAGGGCAACTCTACAAAAAATCAGTACTAAAACTTTTTTTTTTAGGCCTGAACTGCATGTCAAGTTTCTTCACCAGATTCCTGACTTTATGTGACAGCATGAGAGGATGAAAATACTCAGCCTTCATCTCCCATTCATCTAAGAGCCACTGAATAATGGCTTTAAAGAGCAAGAACACTAATCTTCCTCTAGTCATCAGCCAGCAAGTGCAGGGGCTCCACACCTAAATTTCATCTCCACAACAGACTTGCTGCTCATTTTACTGACAGATACATGTGTAGAAAGGACAGCTTCTATTTGAATTTCTTGTAAGAACTTGACCCAAATTTCTCTGAAGTTGAAAAAGCTACACCTGCCTCTGCCACTTGTATTGGCATAGACAACCTGTTGTTTCACCATCTTTAAAATGATAAAGTTTTATCCTGCCCTGTCACTGCTTATCCCAAAGAAATGCAAAGCACTTCGCAGCACTCTACATAATGATGTATAAGTCATCATGTCACCAACATGACAAGAGGACACTGCACTTTACCAGAGGCTTGCTCTACACGGTAGGAAGAAAAAGGTAATCTTTTATTATAGACAAAACAATTAATGTGTACAGATTTCAGAGGCACAATGCTATAATTAATATCTGGTACTACAAAAGCTGTAAAGACCACAAATAGGATCACAAACAGAATTTACTGTTCAATTGTATACAACTTACATTAATAGTTAGATTATTTAACAATAACCCTCTCATTTGCTTAGACGAATATGCCAACGACTACAGAAAAACTTTTTTCAGTATTCTTTGTGGAATTGGGGAAGGTTATAAAAGTATTTTTTCCTTTTTTGCAAAAGAATATTTAATATGTCAATTTATTTTTATCAGTTTTTATTCCACCAAAGAATTCCTTATCTTTCCTTTCAGGAAAATACACATGGCTGTCAGCACATGAACACTGGGCATTATGTAATTTCAGCTCATCTGAAAGTCTCTAAAGAATAAAACCTCAGGACTATTTTGGCAACATCATTTGGCCACTAGCTGGGCAGTAGTTCAGGGGATGTGAGTGTGGGACCACTATGTCCTTCCAAGTACATCTTCAGATTTATTGTAATTGCTAACTGGACAAGACAATAGCAACACACTCTGCTGAAGCTGCACATACAAAACTTGTATTATCTCCTCTTACACACAGAGAACAGAAGTAAAAAGGAAAACAGATGTAAGAAACATTGTTTTTTGGTCAATCTAAGTCACGATTGTATTTCACACAGGTTTCTGTATTTCCATGGAGGTATCCAGTGCAACTGAAATCTGACCCCACAGGAATGTGTGAGTTCTCTGGGGCAAGTGGAGATAATGACCCAACCATTAGGTCGGCAGGGGAAGAATACACTGGGTAAAAGAGGTGAGCTGGAATAGGCACAGGCACATTAAGGCACACGAATCCTTGTATCAATAAGGTTTTTGAAATCAGATTAATTTCTACACAATTAACAAGGCTGTTGAAAGATCTGCTTTACAGCTGCTGTCGCTGCCAGGAGATGATGACAACTAAGGAAATGAAAATCAAAGGAGGAAACAATTACAATACCCGCTGAAACTATTTAGAGTTCTTTTACTAAGTCAGAGAAACAAGTAATTGAAAGAATGTATTTTATTGCTGATTAAGATAATACCTAATTTAGGTCTTGTTTTTAAAAAGAGCTCAAATTATCAAATCAGGTCTTTCATCTGAGCACAAATGAGAACTCGGTGCATTTTCCTCATACCTTACACTCTGCAGATTCAGAGGGCGGGTGCTGGGAGAGAGAGAAGATGAGGAAGAGTAAAGTGCCCAAATACAACATATATAAATTAATAGCTTTTATTCATTTAAATCTAGCAGCACAACAATAACTGTGCCTTGCTTTTTACATATGAAGTCATTCCAGCCTTTTCCTGTTCTCCAACCATCATACAAATGATAATGCCAAACATTAAGCCCAACATCTACATCTGTGGAACAAGGGATAATTTTAAAATAAAATCTTATGTTTTACAAGCAGAAACATTGCCAGAATCTTCTTTAACAACAACGAAATCCACATATATCCTTTTCCTTTAAGTTCATACTGCCATCATGTCACATCTCTAGATATTATAATTGAGAGATAAGGAAATGTAAAACAGTTAGAAAAATAAGTTAGCCATGACTGCTATGTCTTTGAAACTAAGTGGGGTAACTCAGATAGTTGCCAGATTGCAAGAACACCTGGGGCCACTGTAAATTTTCTCTTAAATTTCAGATTCTACACTAGCATCTTTCTCTTTGTTTTCCGAAGGACAAAATAAAATAAAAGCTGAAATATAAATAGAATATGACAAGACTTTCAGTTCTGATAATGGAAGGTAGGATTAATAAAAAAAGATGAGTATGGGTTTTTAAACAGTATGTTATAACCTGATAGCATTTTGAAAAACTCAGATATATAAAAGTTAATCACAAAAATACTGGCAAACTTGCCTTTGAAGGAGGAGGCAGCAAAAAATTACAGAACATCAGAGCTCGGAGGGAAAGGTAGAAAGAATTGGAAAAGGGTTAAAATGACTAAGATTAAGAAGGTGCATGACAACCATTCTCAAAGACCTGATCTGTGCTAACAAAACCATATCCTATGCTTTTGATGAGACACTCACAAATGATTTAGCAAGAGGTGCTTTTGAATTATACCAGTGCTTTTTGGCAATAAAATGTCTTTTTTTTTTAGTTTTCATTTGTATCTGCCCTAAGCTGAAAACATCTTTGCTAGAAAATAATAACCAGGTTGAAGGTATTTTTAAAGCAAAAACTCCCTAAAAATGAACTTACGGCAAACGTTAGCAAAAATTGATTAAAATAAAATTAAGATTTCAGGAAATACTAAATCTAAACAATCAAATATAATGCAAAAGAGGCTCCAGATTTTAAGCAGTTTAAATTGAGAAAGGCATGGATTTCAAAGAGCTATGAAGCTTATAAAGGCCTAAGTTCTACCTTTACCTTTTGCTAAAACTCAGTAACTTCACTGCCTTTTTTTTGTGTATATGCTTTAACATAGCTGCTTTAGAATACAAAAATACCTGTCTTTAGCTGCGTATTAATTAAAGTTCTGTCTGTCTCTGACATATAAGTGTCAGTCACTTTTCAGCTAATTACTCTAAGGTCTTGTTCTCCAGTGTCAGCTGGGATACTCCAAAGCCTAAGGTCCCATCGTGCTCTGTAAAATGGCACAAACACAAAAGTCACTTTGCACCCTACAAAAGTGCAAAATTTACCATCCTCAGGGAGAACAGAG
This sequence comes from Calyptomena viridis, assembly GCA_013390005.1. Lineage (NCBI taxonomy): Eukaryota > Metazoa > Chordata > Aves > Passeriformes > Eurylaimidae > Calyptomena > Calyptomena viridis. The sequence goes on from WEIV01001938.1 coordinate 92,790, forward strand.
TGATGATTTTGAACCCTCAGCCTCTGCATGAGGGTGGGGAGGAAGAGTGGGGAATCTTGTCAGACCTTTGGCAACAAAACCCGATGGCAGCCCCACTGCAGTCCTCACTCACATCAGCGCTGATTCCACAGCCGTGATTTCCAAGGAAAGCACCGTGTTCTTGCTACATTTTGTGTCAACAACACCAAATCCCTACTCCAAAACTCTGTGGCATTAACAGCAAGGCTCCCGTTTCTCTATGCCACTTAGAATCTGGACCAAAACTGTTACTTACATGACTGTTACTAGACATTGTCTTCAAGAAATACCTTTTGTCTTGAAGAAATTCACATCTGCCTTAATTTTGAGGTCCAACCTCTGAGACTAAATGCTCACATACAGCAAAGTATTTCAGTTTTCTCTCGGCCAGGTAGCCAAGAAAGAGGCACTAATACTACACTGTGACATCTACCCAGAGAGAGAAAGGTCTTTTAAGTGACTAAAAACATTGCTGCATCTCACTCTCTTTCCTGTAATATCCTGACTCCTTCCTCTCTATTTCAAAAGACTGTTAAGTTTGAAGTTCCATTTCAAGTAGAAAACAACTTGAATCAAATTCCCTGGTTTTAACAAGGACTTCAAATAAAAGAAGATACAGGATGCTCACAGGTGAGTGAGCAAATACATAAGACAGACAAACACACCCCCATCATAAACCTAAACCAGTAACTTTGGAAGAAATTACCTATTTGACATAAAGAAAATCCAGGAATAAAATCATCCCAAACACCTCAAAACATCAAAGCACTGGCAAGACAGTGCTTTCAATTGCACTCAAGAATAAGGTAGTCTTAGATTAATAAACCATTATCCAAATGTTTATGAGTGGTGGATCTCTGGCTGCTCAACTGCACCTGCCAGCACCACCCGTTCAGGAGCTTCCCTGCATCCCAGCACTGACACAGCCCCACAACAGAAAAGGACCTTGAGTCTGAATACACAGGGGCCATCCACTATGCCCCAGCCCAAAATGTCCTTTAGCTGGTGGACAACACAGCTGGAGTGTGAGAAGTAACACCCATAGAGATAAAGATATATACAAACACAACCCAATTGGGATAAATGGCACAGTGACTGCTCCAGGACAACCTGCTCCATTTCCCCTGGTGTTCTGCCTCAGTTCAGCCAAAGACAGGTAAACTTGCACTGAGCAGTTTTGGAGGGCCACAGAAATGAGCTGTATTTGCTTTAGCCTTGCCGATTTTAAACTGGTTTTGATCACTTTGTGCAGTTTTCTGCCACCAGCAAGGCCCACCCGACACAGAGACAAGTGAGATGTGTATTGGTGTGCTACCACTGGGCTGAACAAAGAAATCATGAAAGCTCCTGCTCGTTACACTGCAAGAAATGTTGCCCCAGGAAAGAAATAGTGAGCCATGGAAGATGTCGGTATACACCAATGCTTTCGTTGGGTCAAGACAATCAAGTAAAATAATTAGCAGCAAGATACTGGATCCTTCAGCTCTCAGGGAGCAGTACAGTTCTGCACTCCGTGCTCCCCAGAGAGGCTGCAACCATCAGACACAAAGAAATTAGGAGCCAAAAGAAAAAAAAACATGGAGGAGGATTTCTTTCAAAAATTTTGTACAGCATAATTGTTTTATTAATCGTGAAATGAGAAGACACATTAAGCACTGTGTGGCCTGGGAGTGAGAAATTCAAAAGTATCTTCCGTATTTAGGGAGATAAAGAGGAGATGACTACGGTGTGAAATCAGGAGGAATAAGAAACTGGCTTCCCCTTTTAAGAGCAGCATCAATTAAACCCAGGGGAGGCGGGTGCAGTTTACTAGTTAATTAGTCCAGGGATGTGGTCCTTTCATGTGTAATTCAGAACAGGAACACCTGGTGTGCGGCACTTCAAAGCACGGGGGAGGAAAAAAGCCAAACAATGCAGGATAGGTCACAAAAGAAAGCAACAGCACAAGAACAAAAACTGTTTATATCTGACCTTCACCCTGCTGTAAATAAAGCAAGACGGTAGGACCCCCTCCTCCCCGCCCGGGGAGAACAAACAGCTCTGGGCGCACTGGGGGAGTCACAAAAAAAGAGAAGGAGAGGGGGAAGAGAGAGACATGGTGGTAACTAATTGTTTTACAACCTAATTAAAAGGAAAACAGACAGCACGATATAGATAGGGATATAATGATTTTAATCACGTTCTGATATGCAGAACCAAAAAAGACAGAGAAGGGAAATGTGAGACAGGCAGTGCTGGCAGGCTGGAGGAAGAGCAGGGAAGAGCAGGGCAGGTTGGGTGCACTGAAATCCTAACTGGGCCCGAATTCCAAATTCGGGTCAAGTTACAAAGCCACAGACTAGGAAGGATCCACGATGGCCCCGTGCATAAATAGATGAGGATGTACAGACCTGCTTCTCCAAACCTAGATCAAATTTTAGCTCAAAAGTTTCACCATCCCTTCCCGTATCCGCTATTGCACAGAGAAGCTTTTCAGTAGCATGTCTGAACCGTGCTAAAACTGGAAGCAGATGCACTGTGATAAAACTTTTACAGTGCTTTATCTCAAACACAACTCATTAAACCTTGCACACCAAAGTAGGTGTTATTTCTGTCCTACAGAAGGGAAAACAACCGAGAGATGAATTTAGCAGCTGTACGTGACAGAACGATCAGTAGCAATGATCAGCCACCAACTTCTGAACTTCTTCAGAGATTTTGCTACTCAGTCAGCAAAACTCACCCGAAGATCTTGTCAGACCTTCTAACATGAACAGTGTTTTATTGGATGTTGTTAGCACAGAAAAGGCTCTGAAGGGGATTACTCCAGAAGAGCATAAGCATGCACTTAGTGATATAAGAATGTCAAATAAGTCTGGCAACTTCAAAAAAAAAATCCCAATTTCTGAGTATTTGAACCAGATCCCCTTATTGTATTGGTGATGATTTTATTCACTCATTACTAACCTTGATCTAGCACAGTAAAGAAAAATGCTGTTATTTTCAAACACTGGATTACAATTTAAGAAACATGATTTATTCTTTAATCTGCTGCTATCTCTCTGAGAATCCTGGAGTAATTAAACTGAGTTTCATTTTGCCATCTGTAAAGGAGAGAAGTGGTGTGAAGAAACTGGGTTTATGGAAAATGCCCCACAGAAGGGAGGCATTATTACAGATAAAGCTTACTTATGTTTAAATAGCAATGTCAATGTTTCATGAACTATGGAAAGCTATGAAAACCCTGTATCTTGTTCTAAACCACCGTCTGTTCCCCAAATAATTTAAACAAATTAAGAAAAGAAATGGTGTAATCAGGACCATTTGCAAAACTTGCACTTGTGAGATATGGTTCTGGACAGCTCAACAAACAACACTTGATAACTCTCTGGACATAATGCACTGAAAGCACCATGTTAATATCAGGAACAGCATAAATGACCTGTATGCCTGCTAGTTTGGAAAACTATGGGAATAAAACCAAAATAATCTCTCTTCTCTAAGAAATAACAGAGAAGAGTTTTTTCTTTTTCATAAGTAGAAAATGGGTATATTGGGCAACATGCACGAAAATATTTCAAAATGGGTTTGGTGATAGTTAGGAATAAACAAATAAAATTAAGCACATTTGGTGATTTGTCTTTGCTTACTTCTCTCTCACATATACCCAGGTTGGAGAGCAAAAATGTGGGAGTATTTTCGAGAATGAGCTTTTCAGAACAGCCTGAAAAACTCTCAAAGTGTTCCTCTTCACCCATGCTCAGATGGGAAGGGCAAGCTCCCCTATTTTAAGAAAAAAGTATGTTATTTAATGAGCAGTGACCTCTCCAGAAGCTGTATTTGTCTTACTGAAACAAAACCATCATTGCTGCTGCCACCTAACAGGAGTTCAGTGCTGAAATATGTTTTGGGGTATTTTGAGGTTAGTTTTTGTGTTTTGATTTGGGGTTTTTTTCATTGCTTTGGGAAGGGAAGAGGACTGCAACAAAATACCATCCGGCACAAGTCTTGTAGGAGTAGTGGTAATAAGTGACATATAAGATGACCAAGCTTTTCTTAGGTGAAGCCATTTGACAAGAAGTGGATTAATCCATAATACTTCTACACATAACTCATGTGCACTGCAAAGTCAAAACTGGCACAAAGTGTGAATCGGAGCACACCCCTCTTTAACCAGTTCTTCCCCAAAATCACTCCCACTCCAACACACCTAGGATTTGATAAGCATCACCTATGCATGCTAGTCAACAGGATGGAACAGCAAGCACTCTCTGGGCTCCCAAAATCTCCCAGCAAATGAGGGCCCAGCCCAACAACCCTTCTTATGCACTTCCAGCAGCTCAGCTGGCACGATCATCAGCCAAAGAATATTCACAAATCCCGACCCCAGCCTTCTCATTAGCAGCAAAAAACACAGAAATACTACTAGAAAAAAGGGCCGAGCTGCCACAGCAGCACAGTGTAACTGCACACCTATTTCCAGATATGACCAGCTGGAGGATTCACTAACCAGCTGTTTCATCTCATTGATAAAAACTGTAAAATCTGGTCTCCAGGGTGTTTTGTTATGTACATCCATAATGTGGACACATTTATATACTGATAAGAGTAAAGGTAGGTGGAAAGCAGCTGGTCAGACCCAAGCTAAGTATGGTCAAAGCATTTTTGCAATCACACAGCTCAAAAACATCCTTGTCTAGTCCATATGAATGAGAAGTCAGTATTAAATATATAAGACTGAGGCCCAACATTTAATTCCAAAGAGGAGTAAAAGGGGAAGGAGAAAACAAAAGACAAGGACAGTGAAAAATAAGGCAAACACAAGTCACAGGGTATTACTAAGACTTGAATTCTCTCAAACTTGGGACCTCTCTAGGTGATTCTAGGTTAGATAAGAAATCAACCAGCTACAGAAATGTAGCTGAAATGTATGCATATATCGTTATATCCAGCTGTTCAGATAGAATTGCACCATTTATTTTCCTTTGGTTGCTTTTTTTTTTATGATTTTCTGTTTCCAATTTGTAATTACAAGACTGTTCTTAAGTATTGTTAATAAGCCCAGGCTTTGCCTTAACATTAAATTTGTCTCCTGTTGTGGTGCAAAATTAACTGGAAGAATACTAACAATCTCTTGGTACTCTTGTCTTCCTGGATGCAGTGGATCAGTACTGCATGAGAAGACCATGGTGGTGTCGTCAGGTCTGAGTAGCATTTTCTTAAAATCAGCAAAGAGTGCATAAAAGGGCTTAAGAGGGTCAGATGACAGCAGTTAGCAGAGGTTTCTCCAGAGCAGGAATAAACTGTAGCCTTTCCTGGAAGGAAAAAATTAAGACCTGAAGGCATACCACAAGAGTTGCATGTGTTCTTGGCAAGGAGCAATTCTCACACCAACTTAGGATTTTTCAGAGGTTATTTTCTATGCTGGTAAAAGAGACACTCTCTCTTCATGTGATGCTTGACCCACTGAGACTGAAAATAAAACCTTCACTGGTTTGAAAGTAAGAAGAAAAAGAGAGGGGACATCTTCACATGGAAGATTCAACTTTTTCTGTGCTCCGTGGTCCCTCAATAGAGGATCCATTTGACTCCTGCATTTCCCTAACTCCCTGGGGAGTTGAAAGGTAGAGGAAGAAGCAATTCTGTGTATGATTCACATGGCCTGTTTCAGCATGAAACACTAATTAGATGAATTTGCAAACTGCCTACTCTCCCCACTCATTAACGGGGGGTCCCAACAATCATCTCAGAGTCGAGGCTCACAGTGGTTGAGTTTGGAAGAAAAGCATCATGACTCCAGGGTAGGTGAGGCCATGGTGTGCTGCCAAGGTGTTCTGCCAGGCTCAGGCAGAGGAGCAGCTCCCTAGGGATGCCCCCTGTGCTCTTGCTGGGCCAGCCAGGCAGCATTTGCTCCATTAGCATTGCTAACTTTAAGGCTTGTTGAGAAGCCCACTATGAGGGTCTAAATGAAGTGATGCTCCAAGAATTTGGGACCTCTGAGCACCAATCACTCCCAATGAACTTTGACTTACACCAGCCTCTCTTACAAGCATATTACCTTCTACAAGAGCTCCCTGGATCCATTCATCCACACAATACCCCAAAGCTCCAGACTCTCTAGAGACATTGGCTGGGATGAAACCAGCAGCGTTCTCCACTGTCCCTCAGCAGTTTCCAGGTCCCAGCTAAGCCCCCCTGTGCTGCTGGTGGTGTCGTCCTGCAGAGCGAGGACACACTTAAAACTCTCAGGTGTCCTTTAGGTACAAAGAGACTCCTGAGACCTTAGAAGTTATTCTTTGGTTCAAGGGAAATGAACTCACAGGTTTGTGCACTACTTCCCCAGCTTCACCAATAACCAGATTGCAACCAGGACATAAATCAGAGCTGACACACTATTTATTTATTTTGACTAAATAAATACTTCTAAACCATGGTATCTTCATACGCCAAATATCCACAACAACCTCTTCAGTGTCTTACAGGAAGAAGTAGCACCTTCTAAACCATTAGCACCCTCCCAGCGAGCACAACTATGATAAATCACTGGGAATGAAAGTATGCACAGTGTTTTTTCATTTGTGGCACTTCTATTTCCTTTAATGTGTGCCTGATAAAATGTTTTCTAAGCATTGCCTTTACCACATGTTTATCCCAAAGGGACCATTCCAGGAGGACAAAAAAAATCCAGCACCCACTACTGCCAGGTTTGCCTTCAAAAGCCACAAATACACACTTCACTCACTTGAATAAATTTCCTTTTTATCTAATACATCCAGTGATGCTTCAGGCTTGTACTTCATGAATGTGTCCTACCTTTCAGCAGAAACTCTGAAACAGATGTTAGCTAAGAACAAAGTTTCCCTCTCAAAATTATTTGTCATAAAAGCGCATGTTTCAACAAGAGGTGTGTTGTTTTTTTAAGTATTCTCACTGTTAAAGACCACTAAACTTTTTGGGGAGTTAGTCCCTAGAGGTTGAGAGGTGCTAAGTGCCTTCAGCTGTCAAGAAAAAAAAGAGGACACACTTAAATAGGAGAGCTCTGCTTGCGTGCAGCTGAAATAAACACTTTTCTTCCACCTGCATCTTCATTAAAGGAGGAAAAAAAGACTACAAAGAATGTTACCTCGCTTTCCACTTTGACAATTTGCAAAGTAATGAGGGAGCCCCTTCCTCAGCCTCAGACAGACCAAAATACTTCCTACTCCATGTACCAGTCACCGAGGCCTCTGCTGCATGTGTGTCCCTGCCTAGGCAGCAGATTACAGGCCCCACTCCTTTAAAGAGCACCCTGATAATATGCAGGGCTAAAATGTCAGAAGCTATTAGAAACTCTCAGACACACAATATATCTCCATCCCCACGTTTTCCCCTTACACTATGCAACAACAGACAACAGGCATGCAAACTGCTCAGCTGCAACTGTTCCAAGTCGAATAATTACAACTTGTCAGAAAGAATTAATTTTCCCATTTCTCATAAAGATGTGTAAAAATTACCATGTTATTATACACTGACACTCTCTGGAGGCAGACACAAAATTTAATTTTGAATTCTTTCCGCATATTAAATTAAATCCATAAATAAGAGTTTAGGCATTCACTCGGAAGCATATGTTCATTGGGAGCGAAAGCCAACACGAGCCTGGCTGTAATGGTTGTTGTAATGTTTTAATAGCTCGCTTCTTCTAAGCACCAATAAATTTACATGATCATAACAGTCGTGGGCATACAAGAAGCCCATTACTGTCTGGGCACAGGCAGCAGCGTTAACAGGATGGAAAAATGGAAGGGGGGGAGGAGAACCCTTAAATAAAATTAGGCAACTGCACTTGTCAGCTGCTCCATGATTGAATTTTTAATATTGTGGTCAATTGGTCAAAACAAATAATGGGATAAAATATTTTAATGTATTTAAAACCTGCTTCTGCGGTTAACAGAGTTTATCTATCTCTTTCTATACACAGCTTCAGATTTGTCCGGCTGCGTTTCCATTCTGTGAGCACACAGACAGGAGGAAGGCTCATCCTGGCATCCCTCTCCCCCAGCTCCTGCTGGCCAGCAGTGCAGCAGCCTGGACCCTGCCTCGGAGGCTGCAAGGGGCCTGGGCACAGCCACGCCACTCCCCAGCACCAACCCCTGTGGCCACAAACCCCTTGCAGCCACTGCCAATGGATGTTGAAATAAAACTCAGGGGGAGGGTGGATGGCAGTCAGTCCCACACCCTTTGGGATGCTGGGCAGAGCCCAGCAGCCCCATGGATAAGCAAAGAAGCAAGCCACAGCTCACCATCTCCTTTCACCTCCCCAAGACAATCGCGGTGTGAGCACACCACCTGATCCCAGACCTCACTGCAGGCTGTGTCTGTACAGCCCTGATCTATGTCCCTGCTCCCTCAGCAGAGTGTGCCTTTGAGTTACACGAGCAAAGGCAAGCAGGGTGTCTTCCCCATGATCCCTCCCCTTTTCATATTCTAATGATTTATCGTTTAGATACTTTCATGAGTGAAGTTGAGTTTCCCAACAGGGAATTTAAATGTAATATAAAGGTTAGCTGTAAAAATAGGCCCTGGAAGTAGTTCTTAAATATGGGCAATGAAAGATAACAGCTAACCTTATGCTCTGCTCAAATTGAGCTACAACAGTCTCTGCCTTTCTTACCCGTGTAGTCAAATGGTTCTGTGAAACTGTAATTACTTTTTAAAGAAAATCCCAGCTATCTCCAAACCTCTGCTCACCACCACCGAAACTGGGAATATACGTATGTGTACTGTGTGTGTACAGTAGTGAATATGCAGAGCCACACCACCAGTGATTCACACTGCAGGGTGGAAGGCAAGCCAGCTCCTCTAAAAACCTGTGCATATCACAAGTCTTCACAATGTTTTCTTTCTCATCAGGATAGACTACATATACAGAAGTCAGTGTTATCTCTACAATCACACACTTGTTCAAAGGAAGTTTATAAGATCCTTACACACAGCCACGCACTTACCAACTGGAATGATACAACATTTTGAAAACAGCACTGAAAACCTTCCTCCCACTGAAGCCAACAGAAGAGAGGCTGTTTTGGGACTTGGACAGGTTCCTATATTCTCACCTATCTGCCTGATACTTCACTGATTTGCAGATATCCAGCCCAGAGCATCTAAGTTTATGTGACTCACTCAGGGACATGCCAGCCCTGATCTGTGCCATCAGACCTGGCCACAGTGGGGAGGCAACCAAAGCTCCACCACTGGTGCCTGGATCAGGCAAGAAGAGGCCAGCAACCAGCAAAACACAGGCAACCTCCTTCAGGAATATCACTCCTTTTCAATTGTCAGGGACAGTGAATCCAGCTGAGGTGAACTGTGAGCGAAAAAATAGGTTTGTGCTTTGAAATCTGCTCGGTGATGTACAGCATGCAACATAAATTGGGGCTGTCATTCTAATTTCCAGGAGATATCACCATAAGTACTATCCCAAGCAGACAGCTACAGGTGACGCTCACACTATCAGTGACAGTGTGCTGCCTGGCTTGCAGATGCTCCCAGTGCTCAAATTTGCCAGAATTTCACTGCACTGAGCTGAGTCTTTAATAATCAGAGATAATAGGATGGAGCAAAAGAGAGCTCAACAGCAGCAATGCTGTTTTGGTAAGGTTTAAAAAAGTTTACCAGCAAGCAATGATAGCTTTGTACAGACTCCTCAGAGGTACAGGTGATTCAGAAAATGAGAAAACTTAAAATTTGAGGCTGAGGAAATTTGAGGGCTTTCAGTGTTGCATTTCAACCTTGTCTTTTCAGTGCACTGGGCAGAAGACTGAATTCTGAAACCAAAACTTTGCAGATTTCAAGAAAGTATCTTTCTGTGGTGTGGCTGTGCTGGTTACAAAAAAACCACCAGGCACCAGTATTTCACTTTTCACTGACTAATCTCAGTCTTACTCAGAGATGAAGTGGCTGAAACCCTTCTCACCTACTGTGCAGCAGCTTCTCTGAAATGAATTTGCAACCTCGGTATAGATCCTAGTGGACAAAAAAACCCACTACCCCACAAGCCAAAATCCCCTAAAGCACTTGATATTAATTGGCCATCCTTGCTGGTGGTCTCAGGACTGAGGCCATGGGCATGGAAAATGAACAAGCTCCTGACCTTCTTCTGATCCTCTCCACGAGGGCTGAGACAATGACTGGGCTATGCACTGCCATTTCCTATTTAATTAAATGGCTAAATGGAAGATTTCCTCTGTGGCTAAATGGGAGGTTTCTTTTTCCAGTGCTGCTCTCAGTCTACTAACTCTTGCAGTCACTTAGGTTGACTGTAACATTTAAAGGAAATATTTCCCCCCTTCGGTTTTCTTAGCACAAAGGAAAGAATATTGCACCAGTACTGCAGCCCAATTTATGCAGACAGAGATTTATACATGTGTCTTTCAATTTGCATCATTCTTTTCTTTCTAAAGGGACAACCCATTTCATTATTCCCTTTAAAATGTAAGACACATTTACCTCTAATCCCACTGTAGAGAGAACTTCTTAAACACGAGAAAAAGTTGCTTCCATGTAAGATGTACAAACTTCAGCTACCTGCCGGTGATGATATATGCACATTATATAATACATATATGTGGAAAACAGCCTTGATGTGACAGCTGAGTCCTGAGGCATCGTAGTAGTCACTCTGCGTTTGAAAGACAGCTTCTCTACCAAACCACTCAAACAGTAAAATGAACACAATATACTCTCTCCAGCTAGAACTATGCCCTTAAGCTTCAGTTGGAAGAGGAAAAGAAAACTTCTCATTGAAGTCTATTTTAATTAGGACTGCAGAGAACCAGTCTGAATGAAAGCCTGCTTTTTTTTTTTCTCCTCTTTTTCTTTTAGAAACCCAAGCTAGACTTTAAAAAATTCTTGGGTAGGGTGAAAACCAAGTGAAAAGCTGAAGTAAACTTGCATTTGAACATCCTTTAGCTGAAGACATTCCTCATAAAAACTTGGATTTAGGGATGACAAAGAAAGGATGGGTTCTTATATTCAGTCTGCTTCTCCCATATGATCTGCAGACTGGCTCTGTCATAAAAGCTAGAAAACACTAAACAAGTTATACAGCATTTGCTTAACTGACAAAATATTCACTGATTATTACTGCCATTAGCCTGTTCTTTTTGATTTCCCTATGTATTTGTTTCTCAGCTATTTGGATGTTTAGTATCCTGACATGATGTGTCTCCAAAGCTTTGTCAGATGCTATCTTTTTAGATTAAATACATACAGAAGGATATGCTTTTATATTCGCCTGTGACAACTGCCTTGCTTAACCATGGACTTCCAGGAAGGTCACAAAGCATTGCATCCATCTGTGCATGTGACAACAGCTCTGTGGTACCTGGCTGGCTCCACCCATGCTGGATTTAATAATTATGAAAAGTTTGAATCACAGCACAAATATCTGGAAAGTAGATGTTTCATACAGGGTGTGCACCCACCTGCCAGCCCTCGTGCTTGTCTGGAATACCCTGAAATATTTCAAGTGAGGAGGATTTTCCTATTTCCCTGACTGCCCTGGGGTATCAACTTCTCCTATGTGTCTCAGGGTCATATGCTGTTATTTTAAATACAGGGACCTTGGATCAAAGATTTTAAGCTCGTTTCTGGGCAAGGGGAATAAAAAGGCTACTCAGGCAGCTGCAAAAATTATTTTCAAACAACAATGCTGCAGAACTCAGTAAGGAGACAAAACAAGAGAGCTGCAGTACCAACCCAGCGCAGGCATAAGGAAACCGTAATCATATCTAATTAGAGTTAAAATAATGTTTCCCTTTGAAATGTTTAATTAGCTCTGTTTTATTACATAAACATTCTTGATGCAGAGCATACTGAGCTAGAAGAGTCTGATGAGTTAAACAGTGCAAAGTGCTCAGGCGCCCAGTGAGGGGCAAAACCTGACAAGGAGTGGCTGTTGTTACCAGATGTCTGGACCATCAGTGGAGCCATGATGCTTGCTGCAAACAGCAGGCTATCATTTCAACCTTTGTTGCCTCTACTGAAGCCTCCCATCGCGCTTTCAATTTAACAGCATCACAAGGAGACAAAGAAATTTCTTACAACATGCCTTTCAGTTCAGAGACAAATCCCATTTAAACTTGTTCAACCTCTCATAACGTATTAGTTATTGTTGCCAGTCTGCATGTCCTCTGGCAACACACTTCTTATTCTGGGGGAGGGAAGCTTTTTCTTCCCCCCCCCCCTTTTTTGTGTTTTTTTTTTTTTTTTTTCCTTTTTCCCCCTCTTTTTTCCCTTTTTTTTTTTTTTTTTTTTTTTCCTTTTTTTTTTTTTTTTTAATTCTTGCCCTTCAGTTTGATAAAGCAAGACCAGATTTACTGGCAAACTTACAGCATGCTTGTCACAAGCTTGCAGCAAATTTAATTAACCTTATTACAAATATGGTTTTCTTGAAGATTACATCACAATCTGGTTTCACATCGCCTGCTGCTGATTCAACATATTCTGTGCTTTGGAGAATATGTTCATTTTCTGAAAAAGGTCAAAATGTTAAAATAGCTAAAACTTCACTATTTCTTCTGAGTTCCTGTTCAAATCTCGTGGTGTACCAACACTTTGTCTTACGAGCAGTGTTGTTCTCTTGCCGTGTGCCAATTGTAGATGGGTTTACTTCACAGTAGTTTACATCCCTTTAACAACAGGGATAGCCAGATGATGGAAAATTTGCTGCTAGTTTAACCCCCCCCATTAGCACACTGGGACAAAATCACTAGAAATGCATAACTAGAATTAGGTTTGCCCAACAAGCTTAAAAAAAGTAACAGTTACCAGCATAATTCAGAATTTCGGCAGAGTTAAGATATTAATTATGCTCAGGAACACTGACAGTGAAGATGAATTATTTGGGTAAGATTAGCAAAATAAATTAATAGCTTTTTACAGGCAGTACAAGTTTTTAAACCCTGAAATGTTTCAATAAAGGATTTTTTGTTCTCACTTTCCAGAAACTGGAACAAGAAACTCCCTGTGACACAGAATGCTGGCATAGATTTCTATCAGCATACTTCAGACTTTAAGGAGATGGATAAACATCTTGATTGCTTCCTCGAACTACACCTGAATTTAGAGCCTTTAACTATTTGTACAGACTGAGTTAGTCTCCTTGAAGGTCTGTACTCTCTGCTAAAACTCTGGGAGAAAGATGATTGCTTCCATGTTTATTTTTTCATTTAATGTCTAGAAGAGGAATGCCCTTGTCCATATTCATGTAATAACAAAGCAAGACTTCACAGGCTGATACTGTTATGGCGTGGGAGGAAGCGGAGAAAAAAAGTCACAGCATCTGTTCTAAAATCCTCTTTAATAAAGTATAAAGAGAGAAGGGGGTGTAAAACAAAGACACCTTTGCTAATCACTAACTCTGTAATTCTATTAGCACACAGGTGTTATCAGATCAGTGAGCAGTGGATGCAAAAAAAGATTATGGAGAAAAAAACCAAAGCAAACATAAGCACAATAGCAGTGATCTAAAACCTGGCATATTCCATGTTGTTTATGGCCCCACATGCCATACAGATAAGGTGGTTGCCCAACACAGCACAAGTGCATCAAAGACATTCCATGGAAAGCAGTCATGCTCTGGAGAAGAGAATCTGCAATACAGAAGTACTAGTAGAGGGTCTAAACAAGTGGATGTATCAGCTTTTGTAGGATACCAAAGTGCTAATTTCCATGTGACAAAGAATGCTTTTTGCCTTTACACCTACGGATACATCATGTTTTGGTATATATTTGGTATTATTTAACTTTCATATGCTTAAACAGAGAGGTCTGGAAACTCACATGAGAACATTTGTCCATGAAAGACAAAAAAGATCTGCCTACCAAAGTCGTATTTTTTCCCCTGCAAGAGGAAAACAAAACAAACTCTCCATCCCATTCCAATAACCAAAGTCTTTCAAACTGTTCTGCTAAACCCAATCTGTAGGTCAATTTAACACTGCCATACACAGAGACTGTGCATTATTTTATTGATTCAACTTTACAATCGTATTATATAAATATTAAATCATTTAAAGAGGACTAAAGTCCTTGATTCTCTCAGTAATGTATATATCATTAGGGACATATTTTGAAACTTTCTGCAAAATATCCAAAGAACTACTTAGGAAATGGACAATTTAACTAAAGAAGATGCTTTGCTGAGCCTATTAAGAAGCTGCAAGAAGTGGTTAGGGATATGAAAGCCAAGGGGAACCTTAGCCACAGTGACTATGACAATCAGGATCTTAAGCTTGTCAGAGGAGTAAGGAAGACATGGTAAAACCACGCCTTGGACCCCGGGAGAGCAGATTTCAGATGGCAGCTTTTTCTGGGAATTACTCGTCAGGATCTGAGGAAGACTGCCTTGGAAAGCAAAGGGGCTCAAGAAGAGCTGGATGCTTGATTTCCAAACCACAACCTCCTCAAAACACAAGTAGTGTATTCCTGTGCATAAAAGGTCAAGCAAGGGTCACAGAAGGCCAGCACGGGTGAGAGGTAACCCCTCAGCCAGCTCAAATGCAAAAACAACTCTATGGATAATGCAAGAAGGTACACAGAACAAACCAAGAAGGTGCCCAGGGAACTAGAAATGTAAGAGCTCAGGTAGAGGTGGAACTAGCAAAGGATGCAAAAATCTGCAAGAAGAGCTTCTGCAAGTACCTTGGACAGAAAAGGTGAAGGCAGAGCTTTCTCAGAGACACACAGCAACAGGGCAGGAGGCAAGAGAAATGCCAGTCGAGTATAAGGAAAAGATTTTTTCATCAGGAAGATGGTCACTTCTGCCAGCATCTGGTCAGAGAGGTTGTGAAGTCTCCACCCTTGCAAACATTCAAAATTCAACTGGACAGTCTGCTGTAAGAGGTTAGATGAGTCTCTCCAGAGCTCCATTCCACCCTAATTATAACCTATTCTGTAATTCTACAACTGCATTAACTGTGAATCAGATTGGTCTTTTGCCACTTAAAGAGAACACAGAAATATTCCATAATCAACAGAATTGCTTTTAGTCTTTTGTGCAGATTGTAGTAGCTCCAACACTGAGTTACTTGGTATTTTTTTAATTCTAACAAAGGTAATTATGTATTCATATGCTACATGCCTTATATTGGTGCTATACACAAAAAACGGGGTGCCATAAACCTGTAAACCACCCCAGCCCTGCAAACTAATTAACTCTTGCTTGTCTTTTACCCATGTGTTGGCCATGCAGGTTATAAAACAGAAATCTTTCTCGAGGACTCTGTGCCTAAAAACTTGCATCTCACCAAAGCTTCCCCTGCCCCCCACTTGTAACATGCTTCTTTTTCGGAAAGCCCTTAAACATCATAGTAGAGATTTTTGCTTTTTACAAGCATTAAATCCTGTTTAGATATATGGGTGGTTTCAAAAAGAATATTTGCTGGTCTAAGTGCTTCTGACTTTTCCCTTCATGGTCCCTGCAAATACACCAAGCTTTATGGCAATGGGATAGGAAGGTTTCTGGAAACTTGACAGCACAGGGGAGCTCACTACACATCAATCCACTCCTTCACTCAACTTTGAGCCCTTCTTCTTCCTGCTTGCAATTTTCCAGGCAGTCTGACAGAGGACAACACAGCAGAGGGGAAACAGAATAAATCCAGTGAAGGAAATAATCACTGCCCATAGCTCTGGGGTTCCACTTTTTTTTAGGGATGTGTGTCCAGGGTGCAGAAATGGATGTGAAGGGAAACTTTTTCTCTCTAATAATTCCATGTAGTGCTTTGGGGTGCTATAGAATCAAAAGTGCCATATATAAAGGCTTGGTATTTTTATGAAAGCACCAACGTCACATCCAAAATAAATACTTCAAGATTTATAACATTTCTGAATCTCAACTCCTGGGTCACAATTGAAGACCTTTAGATGACTTGCCCACTACTACTGTTACTAAAAGTCCTAAGAGAAACAACAAGAGCACTCCTGATTGCATATAAAACAGCAAAACTTGAAAGGTTTATAGCATCCAGCTCTCTTATCACAATCCTCTATGGAAAAAAACACCTGTTTATGCTGGCAACAGACGAAAAAAGTAATTTTTCTTGTTCAGTAGGTCCATGCTTTATTATGGCACATAAGAGACCTGCACACAACTTTTCTTATAATTCTCAAATTTAGCTAGCAGGGAATAGCTTCCTCATTCTTCAAAAAACTCTGCAATTTCCAACTCTTTTTAAGTTCCAAAATGGGACAACTCCAGCACTGTTAAAAATATGAAATAAGCAAACAGATAAACAACTGCAGTTAGAGCACTGACTCTCAACATAACTCTGAATGTAACCTTCAAATTGTTACCATAATTGATTGAGACAAAGGCCTTTACCAGTCTCACACACTGGGATCATGTACTGGGTCTCTCCATCCCTTTTGTTACAACCAGACAGCCAAACAAGTGAGAAGTAAAGATTTTTTTATCTGTTACAAAGTTTTAGTTAGGTAGGGGAAGAATTTAGCCAGACCAGTAAAGTCACAAGTGAGTTTTCACAGGATTAGAATAAATTACAGATTTTTTTTCACCTGGATTTGAAGAGAAATAGAACCTGGAGATAAGACACCTTTCTCCACAAGAATTTCATTGAACTTGACACATTCCAACAAAAAGTATGGTTTCATTCCAAAAATTCCAAAGGAAAATAAGTTTTATAGATTAAAAAAACCCCTGTAACCATCTCTAAACTTTAACCTTAAACTGTGGTAGATGTAGACACTGTGCAATGATTATATCTGCACTGATACACAGAATAAAGTGGAAGTGAACAGTTCAGGGGGTGTACAAGCAGTCTTTCATAACTTGCTAGTAGCAAGCTGAAATGAAGGTGGGGAAGAGATGAATCGGAATTTTCAGTGAGTGTGCATAGCAAATTCCAGAAATATTATTAGAATTCATGGCTGTGGACTAGAAGCAGGAAACCTAAGATGAAGCACCTCTAGTTAAATGTCTCAGTTCACGTAAAAATAGAAAAAAAATAATAATTTCACCTGATGCCAGTCAGGAGATCACACACAAAGAGGACATCTCATGACAATGGCCACCTAGGAAATTTTCTGCCCCAAACCCAATGATCTCAAGCTCTGTAAGTAACTGAGCCTTTTCTTACCAAGGCAGCAGGGCCACATGCCACACATCTCTTGTGCTGCATGGCACCCATCACCACCACAGGCAGTCATGCAGCCCAGAGCCCACACAGCAAAGAGGACCACGGGCCAGATGAAGTGTCCTAAAGGTGGTGTGTGCCCACTGGTTAATGCACTACACTCAGAACTAAACTTTTTTCAACACTCACTGATGTCTTCAAGAACAATGCACCTAATAGCAGCTCCTCTGTCCTAAGCCAATAGATTGGGAAATGTCCACACACACCATTAGCAGGACGTTTCAGTTAAAGCTTGCTCTAATTTATTTCACCATAAAAAGTTCATTTTTTATTTTGCGTGGTAAAAACATGCACTGCTCCCATCCTAACCGGAATGGTGTTGATGCTTATGGCATTTCTGGTAATTCAAGCAACAAGGAAACCCCAAAACCTTGGCTGCTGCTCTCTCCTTTGGTCCTCTCACAAACCAGATAGTGCCAGACCTCGTGTTCTTTGAACGAGGCACCCTGATCAAAAGTGGAAGAGGTTTGTTGCACAGACCATCCATTAGTGCAATACCTACTAAAATAAGAACTCGAGAGAAGGACATCACCATCCGGTTATACTCAGTAACTTTCCCAGTTAATGGAAATAAATAAAAGTGACTGGATGGCTGCAGAGAATTGCTACAGTGACATCTGTTGCACATAAAAACTGAAAGCTAAAGCTGAAGATGGCAGCAGAAAAGTTAACTATGAGAATTGCGAAGTCAGCTTCTTAAAAACTAGAAAATACTGTTTTCTGTGCAACTGCATTTCATACTACTCAGATGGTGCAAATCCAGTCCAGGACCAAGTGCAAACTGACCCATTTGAGTATTTTGTGACTACTACCTGGGAATAATGTGTGAGGCTTGGTTAACCACTCAAACTAAGAGTGAAATGGCTTATGACCTATCACCCTGGGAGACTGAGAGGATAAAAATATCACTGCTATGCCCCATGCAAGGCTTGTAAGAGTGGATGCAACAAAAAAGAAAAAAATACCAAAACTGAGGAAGAGAATAAAGTTTTGCACACATTTATAAAATATTTCAATTATTTCCAATCAGAGATTTATATATGAACAGTTTAATAAACAAATCAGATGAAGAGGTACCTTACCCATCCTCAGATAAAGAAAATGCTTTTTACCTTTCTTTCTTCACTTCCATTAGTGATTCCAACAAAAAAGCCAATCCAAATTTTCTCTAAAAATTTGGTAATCCTATTTTGACATTTAAACAAGAAATCTAACCCTCTAACAAAAACTTTAATTTTTTAATTGCCTTTCTTTTGTATTTTCACAAAAGTAGCAAAATGATTCAAATACAATTCATGATACAAGTATGTAAACTGATTCTGTTCTCTAAAACTGTTTTGTCAGGAAAATTCAATACCTCCAAGGGAAAAACTCCTATCTTAAGTTTTCTGGCCCAGTTCTTCAGAACATAGGGTAAATAAGGGTTGGAAATCCACGAGATTACTATCTATTTATAGTAGAGCTCAGTAATCTTCAAGCACTTCCCATTAACATGACAGTCACAGCACCTTTGATTAATATTTTGCTATTATTTCTAGTTCCTTTATTTCTAGCTTTGTTGAATAAAAATGTAACATCAGTATTCAGATTTATTCGACATCTTTCCTTGCAAAGTGACTAACATGCTTTAAAAAAAATATCCATTATATATTATCAGCTCAACAATGAAATGAGCCACCTGTAGTGGGCAGGTGAACAGCTGAAGCACAACACAGTGAATAAATGGAGAGAGAATGGGAATTTTCGTTGGCATTAAAGCATGACCTTAGCCTTAAAGAGTAGGTCAAGGATTTGTTAAATCCTTAGAGAACAGAAGTCTAAGCCTGAAAGTTCGAGCACAGAGAAAACAAAACAACTGAGTCACGATTGTAAAGGTAAACCACAAAGATGACTTACATTTGTTGGTATTTGTGTTTTGCTCCAAAAACTGTAGATCTTGATCTATGATGAGCCACCATGGCTTGACTCAACAAAATGGAACTCATTAAAATAAAAATTCAAGAATTCCCTGTCTATATAATTGGTATAAAAAAGGTAAAATAGGATATTGCCTACATGAGCCCTTGATGTACAGAACTGGCTGTAACAGTAGCACATACTTTGACTTCTCACTGATTTTGGCAGCCCTCACACTTTAAAACCACAGCTCAAAGCCATGGACCAAGTGTATTATCACAGCAGTAGAAAGGGCTTGGATGAAGTGTTTCAATAGTTATTCAACTACAAGGACAGCATTCAGCCCTTGCCTTGGGAGACACCAGCTCTGTGATCACTGATACTGACAAACTCAACCGTTTATTGCTCAAGAAGGATTTTTTTAAAGCTTTTTGTCTCTAATGTAGGCAAATGAGGTCTGCAAATATTCACTAGAGCCAGGCATGCTGTGAGCATCGTCTTAATGAGACCATAAGGATGCAAGCAGGAAGAGCTATTTCAGCAGGTCTAAAACATAATACCCAACAGTTAGATTTCTTAATTTCACCTAAGTGTGAGCGACTGAAAAGTAGAGGCAGAAAGCATTTAAAATGAGGAACGAAGCAATACTGTAGCTGCCACCATGGATTTAAAGAAGACGGGACAGCTTTCAAGAGTTGACTGAACCAAGTGAATGCCCCAGATAATCCCAAGGTATACAGTTCCTTTTCTCTTTTCCAAACACTTTCCCTTTAGAATAGTTTTCCCTATTTAAGAAAAATACTGAATACTCTCTACCAAACTCTACATTTAATGTTTATTAGCAGGCAGAATATATTTATTCCTGGAATCATATTTGCTAGTCAGCACCACAAACGACTACATCAGTAAGTTTCTCTGAAGAATTTCTTTAAATTACAGATGTGTGATGCAGACTAACAAATCTGTACCAATTCATCTGAAGAGATCACAGAATTTGTCTGAATAATTTGGGCTAGAAGGGACCTAAGCTGGTCTCTAGTCCAGCTTTCTGCAAAGAGCAGGGTCAGCTTAGCCCAAGCTGTGCAGAACTTCATCCTTGGGCGTTTTCAGGACCCAACAAGATAGAGACTTCCCCATCTCTTTGGGCAGCCTGTCCCACCACTGGACTGTACCAGATAAAGACATTTTTCCTCATGTCCAGTCTGAACTTCTCTGTTTCCATCTATGCCCATTGACTTTTCTTCCTCTCACCTTGCATCACACTAAAGACCACGGCTTTGTCTTTTCTCCTTTATAAATCCCAAGACTGTTTAACTACAATTATCAGAATGACTTACTTGTTTAAAAGCAGCTAAAGCGATCTTTTTAGTAGAATTTAGGATTTAATGAATTCTCTTAGTGGTGTTTACAGTTTTGTCCAAACACCCCCAAAACTTCATCTACCTTTTGGCCAAACATAAAGCTGAGGGGCAGGTGGGAGGGGATGGGACAGGGGGTACATGAAAAAAAAACAAAATATATATATATATATGAGATTTTATTTGTACAATGTTCCATCAATCAAATTAGCTACTATGTAGTGTGATTCCCAACACAATTCTACTACAGGTTGTTTTCCATTCAAGGATCTCAGGCATTTTCAAACCATTTCATCATATATTTCAAGGTAGGAAGACAGAGAGCAGATGGGAACACGGCTCTGGTGCAAGGTCACACACCAGACACAGGGCAAGGTGATGGTCTACCAAGACCCAGTTCTGTGATTTAAAGATGGTATTACCTTTTTCCCCAGTCCTGCTGATGGCAGGACTTTGTTAGAGAATTTTCTACTGAAAGCAGTATTTTATGCAGCTTAATAACCTCTGATTCCCATCAATATCTTACACAAATAGAGAAAGAATGGCATCTTTGTGTCTGTACAACCAGGATCCCATTTATCTTGAAATGTATCAGATTACAGTAGGGTCAAAGTGTGCAGAATTATCACAGATAAAAAGAACAGGTGTTTACTTGGTGACTTCACAAAAAAGAACTAGGGATGGATTTCAAGGTTTGTTTTTTTTAAAAAAACTTGAAAATGTCATAGAAATTTTACGTTGTAATATGAAAATTATACACTGTGTAATACAAAGTTCTGAGAGCCTGTGAAAGTGATGCACTAAACAATTCTCACTATAATACAGCAGGGGACCAGTGGGAGGGAGGGCAAAGCAAGTAGCTACACTCTCTGCCCTCCAAAGACTCCAGCTGCAACCTTCATGCAGGATATTTCCACAGGGTAACAACTGCCCTGGAAGGTTGTGTCACTCATTTTCAAACCTGAGAGGGAAGAAACAATCTTTTAGACAAAGATCATTCTGTAGAGCTGTCATAAGCTTTCACCCAACTGTATCAATTAGCAAACAACAATGTGGTAGAACACCTTCATGAAGCAGCACTTGCATTTCATGGTCAACTACATGAAACGTATCACGATACCAAAGGTGTTGGCATCCTTACAAAGCATTTACAACCCAGTCTATTTCTCCAGTTTAATTAACTTGACTAGGCTGAAAACAAAGCCAACACATAAATCATGCCAGATCGATACTACAGTTTGATTTTTAAATGAACAACAGAAGATCAGCAATTTCTACTTATTCCCTTAATCTATGGGTAACTAAATACAAATAAAATCTTTCTATCATAAAACTCAAATGGCATCACCCTGTGAATTTCAAAGACATTCACCAACTCCTACACTGATGAAGTCTGGTTAGCTGACTAAGTTACCACAGTTGAAACTGGATCCTATGACAATGAACATCTTCTTACTCATTTTTTAAAATAATGTATGCCTTAATCTTGGCACAACTATGAACTCTATAAACAGAAGAGCAGTAAATATAATTTTCTGAATTATAATTAACTTAAAAAAAAAGTAGTTTCTATTTCTCAAAATCCAGTATTTTAAAAGTTTCGAACTCAAATAAATTAAAAACTCCTATTACTACTTAACAAGGAAAATTAATTTAAATTCTATGTTGCTTTGATTAAGTAATTCCATCTTTTCTTTTAAATTTGGTTTTGTTTGGGTTGTTTGTTTGTTTGTCTGGTTTTTTTTTTTTTTAATTTTCACTCTCAGTATAAGCCAGTGTTGTCTCTAAATTCTCTCTCAAAAAGAACACATTCCTTTTGAGGTTACCACTGACAAGGGAACACTCAGCCAGTGGCTTTGACGACATCACAGTAAATAAAGCTATTTGAAAGACATCAGTAAGTTAAACCTGGGACCTGCCCAATAAACCCCTTTATTCCATCATTTCACAGCCGGTAAGTCCGCACCAAGTTCACCGCGGTTCTACGTTGTTACGAGCAACCCTTTACCACTTGTTGCTTCACCTTCTGCTTGAGCTACTTACTCAGCATGTGAAAAGAAAAATGCATAAGGAGGTTAACTAGGACTAGACAAAAGGCTGCAGAGCTCAATCAAGGCAGGCACGGATCAGTGTCTCCTCAATAACATCTCTGTCCCCCCGCCGCTGCCCATCGCTGCCATCGCCACACACACGCACGCGCTCCAGCTCCCAGCCATAAATCTTACAGAGTCACTCAACTGACAGCCTAATAACATGAAAGAGGTATCTGCAAACAAGATGGTTTCAAACCACTGCTGGTGACCCTGAACAAATCAGGGCCCAGTTTCTTTTGCAGCCTGCGTTTCTCCCCTTCAATCACTTAACCGGGCAGATTGATGTGACACTGCAGAAATAAACTAAGCTCCCTCTCGCACACTCTCTTCCCCGGCTCTCCTGCTTTCTGCTGTTCTCTAATGATTAGATCTGTCTCTCCATATACGGCAAAAGTCCAATGCTCAAAGTCCTTTGGGTGGCAGAAATGCAGCCTCCCAATAACATCAAAAAAAGCAACCACCACTACAAACAAAACAAAAAAAATTCACATTTCTCGCTGTGTTTTGTGTTTTCATTTATTATTTAAGAATTTCTTCTTTTAAAAGAAATATAAAAAGCAAACATGAAAAACAATACAACCCATCTCTCCATGAATGTAACGGTCTAATAACTTGTGAAGACATGATTGCAAATTGCACCCTCTGGGAACATAACCAGAATACTGTAGTATTTGGCACAAAGTTAGAGATGGGAGCATTTGTTTCAATCCCTCTGAAGCACCTTTATCTTTCATTGCTCTTTAAAGCCACAGTAGTACCAGAACCCCTCCTATCCTTTAACAGGAGTACAAATAGAAAAGTTTGAAGTGATTTTAGCACCACAAGTAATGAAGACATCAAATGATTTAGCAATGATGCTTTTTCACAGCAGAGCCCCTATCTCAATCCAGACATCCTAAATCTCAGGATAGCATATTTTTTGAAGCAAGCAAAAGCAAAATTAAATAGCTGGCATGAAGAGCAGATAAAAAGGCACGAAAACGACCAGCAGCTGACCCTCTACCTGCTATCCTGTTCTTCAGGATACTATATAAAACACAAAAAAAGCAAATAGAAATGTAGGTATTTATTCATAAAAATATTTTTATACTCTTAAAATTTAAATATCCATATTCTTATAAATATAGATATTGAAGTCAATGCAATTAGAGAGCGGTGAGATAACATCTCATGCTCAAATTTTATCTTTGGTTTCAGCCTGATATCTGAAAGCCTGATGTTTAGGTGTTGGTATTGCTGAAGAGGTGGCATCAGCAAGAAATCCTCCCTAGCTAAGAGACCTTCTCTAGCAAGAGATGACTGAGATGGTGCTCAATGCTTCAACAAGGATCATACTAGACTGGAAATGCTGATTTAATATTTCCTACTGAAATTTCAGAAGAATAATATTGGTTACAAAGTCATCTAACATACTGAAATCCCTAAATCTTGTGTCTGAACTGTATGACATTTCCATTAAAAGATTCACTAAATTTAGAGCTGATGTGATTCCTATGCAACCCTTATGCCTGGAGAGATTTACGCTTCGGTATTCTGATGCAATTTTGGAAAACTTACACTGATAAATGTTGGAGTCCAGGATATCTGGACTACACCTCAAATTGCCCTGGAGGGTCTGGGACCCTCGCAGAGACCCCAGGAGGACACAGTCTTTGATCTGTGCCCCTGGGAAAAGCTTCCAACCTTAATGGAAGAAGCAAAAGCAGTAAAAAGATAAGTTAGATTATAGTTTGGTTTGTCACAGAGGTGAAACTTATAGTTTTGGGTTTTATAGTATGGATATAAAAGAAGACAAGATGGAGGATTTGGGGTGTTGTCCCGAGTTCTCTCTTCTTCTTGCTCCTTGTACTGCAGTGCAGGTGGCACAAAGGCATTGGTAGAATAGATTTGAGGTAGAAGAAACGTCTTAGCAACAAGTTATGATTACTGGTATAGAATTGTAAATATATTACATATTATCAGTTCATTGGTTATTAGAGTCCTTAAAACTCAGCAGCAGCTGCCATTCCAGGGCTTTTGCAGCACATGCTTCAGTGTGTTAAATCCAGGTTCAGGGTGGCATGCTGAAGTTGTGATAAGAACTTAATAAACAACAAGAGAAACTGAGAAGCTGCGGGTCCAATCTCTTTTATCTGGTACGGGACTTTGATAAAAGGAAGAAAAGTTCCAATTTAGGAGCCAGGGCAGAGACAGATAAATATTTTAGAATCAAGAATTTTCTCATCTCTGTTTCCCTTTGCCCATTAAAAGAGAAAGGACAATATATCAATAGGTTTTCATGAAAAGTAGTCAAACTTACACTGCTCCTTAGAGTGTGAATTCAACCCACTAATTTACAATCTAAGAGGGTTGTTTTTTCTTCATACTCCTTCAGCTGGGTCACACAGCTTGTTTTATATCATTGCCTGCATATTATCAGCCTCCCAGTTAGGGAATACTGTGATATCTTTGCCATATTGTCCCGAAGTTGTATCTGTGCACTTCCCCATCACACACACACACTCCCAAAACACCCCAATGAAAACAAAGCCCAGGAGAAGGCTACCAAGAGGACGGGTGGAGGGAAAAAAAACCCAAACCCAAGCCATTGCAACCAAAGCTGTGAACAGAAGAAAGTTCTAGCAGCGTGCTGTACACAAAAAAGGCAAAGGAAATAACTAAAGAACATATATTGTATATGCAGCCTGCTGATAATGCTATTTTTCAAATGTCCCCAGCCCAGGATGGCCTATTTGCTGCTTTGAACTTATTTAATAACATTAAGCAAGAACACTTAACTATCTAAAAGAAGGATCAGTGGCATAAATCAGACATCATTTCACATATTTCAGGATCAAAGCTGCAAGGCAACATGATTTGTGAGGACATTTGAACAGCTCTAATATATCACAGTTCCTTTTGAAGGATACTTAGGCATATTAGTTGCCCAAATGATGATTTCTTTGCATGGTCGTAGCCAAAAAGAAAAGAAAATTGAAACTTTTCATTCAGGAATTGGTTTCGTCTATAACCTTGATTTATGTATAGCATCAAACAAAGCAGATGAAGAACACCACGAATTTGAATTATCAAAATTAAAACCAGGAGAGTGAATTGATTTTTTTTTTCAAATGATCAAGGCTAATCGAAGTGACCAGCACAGAAATGGCATAATCAGTAGCCAATATGAGTTAATAGGAGCTATATAACCCATGTCCAAGATTACAATCATATTTCACTCAGACTTTCTAGAGCCTGTAAGGATGGAGCATGGCCTACAGAACCGTTTGACTTAAGGACAGCAGTTAGTTGTAGTGTTCAGTTTTACAGTGGTTTTTTTCTTCATACACAAAACAGCTTGCCATAGTGGATTGCCCAAGACATGTCTCAGCTTAGAACTCTAATGAGAAAGGCTGGACCAGATGATTTTTCCAGGTCCCTTCCAACTTGGGCTGGTCTGTGATCCTCTAAAAAATGGCACTCATAAAACCACCCCACACAGTAACAGCTAAGATCAGAATCGAACTTTCCAAGCTTGTAGCTGCTGAAGATGTAGTTATAAATAGAGAATTTCAACTTATTCTAACACCTTTGCTCTTATGCCCTTCGAGAAAATACCCACAGAAAAGGTCAACCCCTTCTTTGGGCAGCTAAGTCTAGAAAACATAAGTCCAACAGACTGATGTGTATCAGTCTCTGGAGCTGAACACTTGTTACTGGTTTTCCCTGAAAATCCAGGATTATCTGTTGCTCTCTCATCATTTTTCTCCACTGGTCTTCAGGGTTTAGAAAGAGCAAATTAGCAGGTTTTTGGAAATTCAGGAAAAACCAGGCTCACAGCTGCTAGTGTGGTACTCAGGGTTTGCACTGTCACCAAAGGTACCAGGCTCCTGCAAACTTATTAGCAGCTGACTCTGTAATCCTGAATCAGTTCACATAGTGAATATCTACTGTTCATAAGAACAGAGGTAAAAACCATAGTCAGAGGGGAACAGCACCAAAAACAACAGGCACCAGAGCAGTCTCAGAAATCCCCAACCTCTGGTGTGGGGAGGATGGATTATCATTCAGTCTGAAATTAAAGCAACAAGAGGCAAGAAAGCCAATGGGAAATTAATATTTTCAGAAAATGTGTTTAATGTTCACAAGACGTAATAGAATTTAATGCTTTATAAAAGTCTGTTTAGCCTGGAAGTTATTTAAATTAGCAAGTCTAGAGTCACAATTCTAATTCCCTGTGAAAAGGAACTCCATTTCTTTGTTAATAAGTAATCCCATATCCGTTTCCCAAGACATGAACACGTACACAACCTTACCACAAATAGCAATAATGACAGCAAAGAGGAAAGTTAAAGAATACCTGTTTTCCCCAGTATCTCCATTCCATTAGCATACAAACCCTACTACATTCAATTACACGTCCAAACATACCTGCTAAAAAAACCTAAATATTCTTGGGTTCAACATTCTCAATAAACTAATAACAAACTTCCACAGGAAGCAAACAGGAATCAAAGCTTCTGTATTACTGTTTTGAGAATATTCTCACAGTTCCTTCCTGTACTTCTTTTGATAAACTCTTTTGAGGCCACATCTTTAAAACCATTATGGTAAGTTGGAGATTCAATATACACTGAAAACTAGGGAAAGATTACTGTGAAGGAGGGGATTCTGACATGAGGCCTTCCTCAGTCACAGATGGTATCTCTGTGCTTAGTAGTACTTAATGGATTCTTGGGAGAACTTTCAATACTTGAAATATCTCGTAACAAAGGATACCACAGTTTAGGTATGCTCACCTAATAGTCTCTGTAGACAGCACAAAGAAATGGACTTCTAAGGGAAATTATATACAAAGGGAAACCTGATTTATATGTTTGGCAAAACAAGAATACACCGTTTTGGTATTTGTTTGGAGGACAGCATTTGAAAAAGTTTCACTTCCATAAATGCTGTAGGACTGAACTTTACCCTTTGCTGAGCATCATATCTGAAAAGGGCTTACTGTAGCATAGATCTCAGCTGCATGTTTAAAATACGCTTGACATATGGGGAAACTTTCCACAGATGAAATGATACTGAAAATAATGACTAAACACTGAGTCAGAAAAAAAGAAACAAGAAGATATATGCATCCCCTCCATCCCTCCACTCAGCCATCCTTAAGTAAGATGATATGTAAAGAAAAGATAAATTGCACTGTTCCATAAATTAGAAGAATTACAGAAAGGTCAGATATCTAAAAAGAGAAATTATATGCAGAGAAAAAACTGAAAGACTCTATAGCTCTAGTGGAGCAGTTAATATTTTATGTTACAATAACTCAGAAATGTAGGAATCTTAACTTTATGTGGAAATACAGCCCTTGGGATTCAAGTAAAACACAAAAAACCTCAGCAGTTTGGTTTTGTTTCTTTTTGAATAGGATCAGACTGGAGGACAGGCTCTGACCCTCTGCTACCTAATTCCCCAGCACGTCAGTGGTCTGTGTTGGAGAGAATGCTTGGCAAGTACAATCCCTCCCAGAAAAAAACAGCCCTGTTTGAGAAATCAATTTAGCACACAGGTAATGCTAATTGTTATGAGTCAGGGCTGAGCATGGAAAAAGTAGCCGAATCCATCCCAAAAGCAGTAAAGCAACATGATGTTCCAAGAATGAAATGGTAGCACTATTGTAAGCAATGGTATTTTTGTGTAGCTTCAAAAAGACATATTTTTTGACAGATTTTTAGGAGATATACATAGTAACGAAAAGGAAAGCAGAACAACTTCAAGATCTTAATATAATAACTTCAGCAATTTAATTTCTTAGTGCTAACAATACAAACCTGGAGAGGGAGTTAGGCAAACATATCAGAGAATGTCAGAATCTTTACAAATGCAGACAAGAGTAAAAAAATATTCCCAGATTAAAAAAAAGAAATGGAATTTTCATCCCACCTTCAGTGCGCAGATGTTGCTGTTCTGATGCCCAAGGCTGACCAGGCTGTGCTTGCACAGCACTGCCCAGCATCCCTGAGCTGCAGGCACTCAGAGGAAGGTGAGCTCACCTTTGTGGTCAGCACCCACTGAATTTACCACGAGAACACTGCAGAACCAGGAGAAGAGGATTTCTGACACCTGGAGCTAGAGGAGATGAACCAGGTGAGAAGGTAATCAGAGGCTGTTACAGGACAAATCGAGATTATAAAAAATTTTAACTGATAGTTTGGAAGAGCAAGAGTAAGACAAGCAAAGAATGAACAGCATCCACTGAAAAGTGGAGAACAGAACCAATTTAGTGAGAAAAAAGGCACTAAGGCAAGACCACCATCAACAATACAGACAAGTCACGAATTGACTGGGGAGATGGGTAAACAGGGAGAACCAGTTAGGAAAAAAATTGCCCTCCCACCCCAGCACTGACAATTCCCCCTCTCTCCAAGCTGATGAGAGGGCAGCAACCCATGGGCAGAGAGGGGCAGTAATCATGTAAGGCTCTCACAAGGACAACCACAAGGAGTCGATATGTCGGACAAGATGACATTTCAGTCCTTTTTTCCACCACACATACACAAACTCTCTTCAGGTTGCAAATTAAAGAATCAAAAGAGAGAACTGCAGGATTTAAGTTGACTGTGCAATCTTAATTCAGTTATCTTGTGCATATGCATTGAGTTGGTCTATAAATATATCACGTCAGTCTTTCTTACGTAAAATGTCACCCGCAGGACACATTCTGCTTGCTTAACAAACAGTCATTTCATATTTTGTTTATTTTCAGCATTTGTTGGAAAAGCCTGGCCTTATTTACTCTATCTTCTCGTTGATAAAGCAACTCCTTTTTAGCTTTTCTGAAGTCACCCATCAATAGAGTCTTTATCCTCTATGAAATACAGCAGTCTACAAACATGCTTACCCACAAGAGGACTAAATTAAGGTTGCAAAATTATTTTAATTATGCTTTTCCCCCCCCCAAGTCCATCCCCCCTGTTTCTCAGTGCCTGGGCTTTCTGTCTTACTCGTGCAGTCAGCATTGGCTTTTGTGGTTGATACCTGAGTATCACTGCAACACACTTAAGTCATGGTTTCTTTAGCTACGGTAAATTCTAGATGAAATGTGCATTAAGATAAGAAACAGAAAGGACAAATAAAAACACTAATTAGAAATGTAGATTATATCCTTCCAATCCACACACGAATAACATTAGAACAAGTATCATGACTCTTCGATGGCATAATAGTCTTTGGAGCACATATTCACAAAGAACTGAAGAAGCAGCCCTATATTTGAGAGTTTAATGGTAGAAATGGATCAGACTTGCAAAGAATGGGTTGCAAACAGATGGAGAGCAAACTCAATTAAAAAAATGCACACTCTGAAATCCCCCAGAGCAGGTCACTGGCAGAACTGGGGGTCTCTGCAGCACCACCTCCCTGAGACCACAGAGCCTCCCCCTGAATCACAGGATGGAACCAAACTAATCTGCAGGGCTTCTGTGGAAAATCAGGAATACAAATCAAACTCTCCTTTATTTTAATCTATTAGCGGTACTAAAATTCACTTCCCCTTCTAATGTACTGCTATTAAACTTATCATTTTATCATTAAGATTATTGTTTTCCCTACACATTTGCAATAGCATCCATCATGATAGCATTGGAGAGCTTTCAACATCTCCATTTCAGTTAAATGAATTGCATAAATTCTCCTATTTCTGCAGAAGGCAAGAGGCACAGAGGATGAGAGGTTCTTAGCAGGGCTTCTGTAAAGTTAAAGATGCACAGATCTGAAGAGCTAAAGATGCACAGACCTTGCCCAAATCTGATTCATTATCTTCAGTAACACCAAGCAGCAAGTATTAATGTAAAATCTTTGAAAAAAAATCTTTACCAGCGAAGAGGAGTATGTAACTTTGACTGCTTCTATGGATTTTAATTGATTTTTAATCTGCTGATGGTAGACTGTAAATAACCACTCAAAGCACACACAAGTGCAAGTCAATAGGAAGTTTTATTAGTTTGCTTTCAGAGAATTATAGCAATGATGGAAGGACTCTGAAGCACACAGAAGCCCTGATCTGAATGGTTTCTCTTCTCCTCACAGGCTGTTTGAACACCGTCTCCATAAGGGTCTAATTCAGTCAGAATTTACATTTGACTTCCACGGAAGTCCAGGATGGCTGCAAAGGAAGTGCTAACATTATGAATTTTTTTTGTAGAATAGGGCCCTAATTCATTGGCAAGGCAGCCAGTAAAACCTCTTGTATACAGCACACCTTGTCTATTAACCATTTCACAGAGTCCCAGAAAAGGTCCTGAAAAAAAAATCTTTTTTTTTCCTCTCCTGTAGAAAAGGGAAAGGTTGTGCATGTAAAAATTTACTCCTTTTTCCATTTCTTTTCATCCCTTTAAATGACTTACTATTTTTACTTTTTCACACAGGCACACTTTGCAAGTTTTCCCAATAAATTCACTTGGTTTTCTTCACATCAATTGTGTTGCTGACCTTTAGCCTCCACTATCTGTGTACAGTGGAAGACTAGAACCCTTGAAATATTCTTCTCAGCTTGCATACAAATCTTCTACTTTTCCCCACCCCCCTAATTTCATTCTTCCATTTGAAAAGAGGTCAACAAATAAACCAAGTTTAAAAGAGCCAAGTCAAGAAACACTTTGTTTTTAGCAAATCCAGGTAGGAGAAGAAAATGAGAGAGCACCCTTCTTCCTAGTCAGCCTGGGCAACACCTCTGCTCCTACCCCTCCTCCCCAGCAATGCAGCCAGTGGTAAAGAGCTCACAGCAACACATCTATGCAACAGCCACACTCTTGATGTTTTGGAGAGATCCTGAGCACAGTTACTTATTTCATCCTACACTCTTAGTCCTACAGCTTGGCACTAGATATTTATGTGACTCACCCAGATGCAGAAAGGAAGAGAACAGTGTGCAGTAGAATATCCAGTCAGTTCCACCAACCACCACAGACACTTCAGAGACTGCTTTAGCAACCTACCTATAATTTAAACCAACTACCAAAGAAGTATTTGTATGCTTGGAAAAAAAAAACCAAAACCAAACCAACCAAAAAAAAAGCCAAACCACAAAGAAAATCAATAGTCCATTTTCTTAGTTGACCTAAAAGTCTGTAAAGGAGGGTGGCATCACCATCATCTGCTCACACGGAAAAAAAGTAAAAAAGGGAAGCTCTTCACTTAAATTTATACCTCACAGTAGCTCAGCACAGATGAATGGAAGGAAATGGCAAAAAAACAGTAATAAAAACTACAGTCATATTAAGCACAGGAACTTTCTTTGAGAGGACTTCAGCAGTTACAAAATAAGCCCATCCATCCTTTAAACAGTCAACTCTACCTGATGCAAGGGCCCTGTGCATTATCAAATTTGTGGATTAATGGTGTGCAAAGATGGCTGAAATCACCCAGTATGACTTGTACTACTCACACCACCAGTGACTGAGTAAGTATCCCCTTACACATCCCTTCTGGTGGTGGAAGATGACACATTTTATCAGGCATTACATAGGCACAGCATTCTTCAAGGCAAAAAGGGAATCCTACCATCACAAAGAAAGCACTAAATGGAAAACTAGAACCTATTTAGATTAGAATATTACCCATTTTACCTTCTTTATCAAGTTAAATGTGTTACCTAATGACACATAAAGACAGCATCTTGGTTTCATGCCTAATTTGAGAAGCAAATATTTAACATAAATAGTATTTATGAAGATACATCTGGCCCAAATTCCACGAGGCTATCACCAGGGTCCTGGTATACTTCTAATGTGAAATGCAGAGAGAAACACCAGTGACATTCCATCCTCACATGCTTAGATAACTTGCCCTGGGATGCTTCTTGAGAATGTCTTTTTAGCTGGCCATTGTTAATACACAAAATTGAGCCCAAAGATTGCTCACAGAAGTACTTACTTCACTGATTATCTAAATGGCCATGACCAGTAAAGTAGTGTTATTTCTGAGTTGTTAGCACATATTCAAGAGAAGAACACAACATACAATGCCAACTGAGATATTTTTCAGGAAAATGCTGATTACACCAAAGCCCTCCACACTTTTAGTGATAGTAGCTGTTGCAATCATCACCAGACAGCTGCCAAAACCCTCCCAGACAGCATGTTCCTTGCCTGCACATAAGAAAACCAAACTCTTGGGACAAAACTCCCTAATGACATTTTGCATTATTTGATCATCTCAGCTGAATTCCTTGGATGGATATATATACATACAGATGCACTCCAGCAAGAAGATTATTCTTCTGTTCTGTTTTGTCTACAAAATAAATGGTTAAATCCACTAGTCACTGGCTCAAAAACAATTTGTTGAAGTAATGAATTCAAATATACTAACAGAATACAGAGGTTCACCACTAATTGTTTAATCCATAGCTGCATAATACTGCACTGAATTATTTCCCCCCCTTTTACCCCTGCTAGGAACTGACACAAGTACAATAATTAAAATAAATTTCAACACAACCATTTGGAAAATGGCCAACATTTTCAAGAACTTATAATTTTCTTCCTCCCCACTCTTCCCAAGATAAAGTACAGTTTTGACATCTTGGTAAAAGAACAGTTGCAAACTGTTACTTACAATTTAGGAAAAAATCACTGTTTTAATCATGACCTTTCATCTGTCCTTGATTTGGAGCGAAAAGGTGGGGGAAATTGGCCACTTACAGAAATAATCCTACTGGGTTTTCGTCTCACTGATTGACAGCCTCATGTGGCTAAACACATTCACAACTCTAAATAAAAACTACCCCTCTCAAAATGGCAGAACTTATCATCCATTAAGCAAGATGTTCTTGGACCAAGTATAGCTTTTACTGGAGATGGTGAAAATGATCTTTGAAAGATGTGGTAAGTATCAACTCTCCTGTATTGTCCACCTCTGACTATATTAGACAAAAGAATTATTATTTACGTCAAGCCCAGCATTGCTAAATCCTGGCCATGTCATTATGACAAGACTGCGAAATACATTAATAGGCTAGTGTTAACAATATGGTAATAATACAGGCCAATGGTGTCTCTTCAATTTCAGATTATATCTGAATATGGGCTATTTGAAAAGCACAGCGACACTATCAGCTGCAGTGTCCTCACAGATATTTCCAAAATATGACAGATCACTTCATGTTTTCTGTTTAAGAATACAAAAACAGTGCCTTGTTGGCATTTGAGTTGATAATGAATCAGTTGAGTGAGCTCAACAAGCACAAAATGCTTCACTGTTTCCTAAAGTCACTTTTCTACCAGGTTAACTTTCTGGTTGGGCTTGCAGTGGGGCTGAAGGGGCCAGTGCTGGGCAAAGGGCACTGGGGGAGTGCACGGCTGGGCACAGGGCTGGCAGTTCCAGCAGCCTCCAGCTCAAGGTGTTGGGCATCACAAAACCACACACCAGAAGGGAGTTCTGAGCGAACTCTCGCTCTGCTGTTGAAACTTTCTGGGGTCTCTCTCAAGCCTTGTGTTCTCCAAAGGCAAAATAGGCATATTGAATCACACCTTCCTAAAGGGCTCCAAGACCACTGAATTGGCGAGTAAATGTGCCAGTAAAGCCCATCCAGGAAGTTGCCAACCAGCTCCCTATTGCAGAAGTTTCTGTAGTGATGCCATGAATATCATGCCACTCTGCAAGAGGTGGATGCATCACAGAGCACAGCCTCTAAGCTGTGAAGGTGACTTGTAAATCAATGAAAGGAGGAGGCACAGAACTATTTCAGACTCATTCCTACCTTTCCCTTGACACTTATTTCTAAAATCAGAAGTCGAAATCAGAGCCATTTGACAGAAATTGCTGTGTAATGATCACACAAGCCCCAGTCACTTTGTGGGGGGAAAGACCCACTCTCTTCCCCCTTTGGAGAACTCCTGTAACCACTTCTGCTTCTGCACTGGAACCACACCCAAGGCACCAGGCAAGAGGACATGCAGGAACTTCTCCTGTGCCTGCAAACCCTGTACCTTCACAGCCACTTCAAACAGGCTTTGCAAATCAATCACTGCCTTAGTAATAGCGTTCCTACAAACACTTCTTTTCAGACAGCTGGTATAAGGTATGAGTTTTACTGTCTTGAAGCAGGCTCAGAAGTTTCACAAGCCTTCCGAGAAAAAGGTAGGGGTTTCCCCTCTCCCTCCCACCGGCACCACCACCTCCTGAAAGCCGGGGAGGCACCAAGCCGAGCAATTTGGAACAAGACCCACGGCAGCAGATCGGCCTGGGCAGAGACAACGCTTGTCTGTCTAGGTAAGATCCCTGCCAGCCTTCCTGCTAAAATTAGAAAATGGGCGACAGCACCTTGGCGCCTGTCACTTGCTGGAGACAAATCTTTAGCTCTTTCCACAGCCAAGGGGTGGCATTTTGATTTCTGCCTGCCAGTGCCAAGTCATGGCAGTACCGTGCTATCAGCTGGGCTCTCTGATGGCAAAACCCCTGCCTGCCATCAGCTGCCTGCTCTGCCCTTCACCCTGGCACCAGCTTTCTTCCCAAACAGCAGAAATGGGAGAAAGTCAAGCAGGAGTTGGAATAGTTTGAAATGGGCAAAATGTTCTGGAGAGGGGACAATTTTTGCTCGATGGAGATTAAAACTCCAGCCTGGGTAGGTCAAGAAGTAAATTCAGCATGCAAGCAGGTGTGCTCGTAATTCACACAGTTATAGCAATATCACTTTTTAATCAAAAGATCTCAACCTCTTTCACATAGATCACAAACACTAAGAGTCACAATATTCCTGTGATGGAGCGATGAATTATTGTGCTCACTTTTACTAAAAGTCTTTAAGTTGATCTATTACCTATGCAGGTTACAGATATATCCTACTGTCACAATCTCAAACACATTGATCCTCACAAATCTTCTCTGGAGTAGGGAAATGCTATTTTCTCCATTTTGGGTAATTGGAAACTCCAGTACAGACAGACCATGGCCAGATGTAAATGATCTAAAAATCCACCTAATCCCTGGGTCTCCACTTTCAATTGGCTAGATTTCTAAAGGCCTAGAGACATCCAGTAAAAACCTTCCACATTAGGGATTAGGCAGAACCTAGGCCTAAATTTGGGTTGAAAACTGGCTTTAATGCATTTGGGTATCTTTCCTGCTTTACCTCCTTGCAGCCAAAACACACCTTGGCTAGAAACTGAAGCTGCAGCCAAGCCTTACATGGGAGAACTTCTCATGGGCTCAGCTCCACAATCAGAGCTTCAGGCTTTCAGCTCTCAAAGCAGCAGCCCTTCCCTTGTCCATATAGAAATAGGAAACATACAAATATCCATCATAGGAATAATAAGAAAAAAAGAGTTTTCTTTGAATGTCTGTCCTTTCAGTTAAAGATCTGAAACAGATGTTACTTTTTCAATAATAATTAAAAAAAAAATTGGTTTCCTCCCTTAGTTGCTTTGTCTTCCTCTATTCCACTATTTTGTGGTCATTATAGAGGTTTGCACTGTAGAAATAATGCTGAGAGAAAGGAAAAAGAGGCGAAGATTTGCACATAGTTTTTGAAAGTGAAAAATCTCTTGGGTAAAAAATAACACCTCTGCTTTTTCTAAGCTATATATGGGTTGAAGCACTTAGTGTTTGGCTACATCTGCATACACATCAAAAAGTTACCACAGTTTTATGCCTTTATTAACCAACCTCTTCAAAAGAATTGTATTTTCTGTCAATTGTGAAATGCAGCAAGTTTACACAACACAGAAAATAAGACACTCCTCTCACTCTACTGTTTTAGGTCCACACTTTAGGAAACTATCATTACATTGTTATTTTACTATAAAAGGTTGGAAAATAAAATGCTGCTCTCAGGAAATTATGCAAAACCCATGCAGGTTTTTTTTTTAATATATATTCAGGTCTCATTTACCTTTATATTTGACACAAATGAAAATAAAACAGCATTTTAAGCTCCTGGAAATGACAATATCATGTTATCTAGATAAGTAACGCAAAGCTGTTATTGAAATTCTGATAGCATTTGCTTTACTGGTAAAGGAAAATTACCTGTAATGCATAGTTTAAATAATTACTTTTAAACAAAAGCTTCTTTTCTACAATGCTTATTTATCTTCTGAGACCAGCTCAGCAGGGTTATGTATTTTAATAAAATTGCCTTCAGACTGTTAATGGCAGGGTGTATGTTAGCACAGGAGAAGGGATGGCTGTTTGACTCCTGTTCCTAATATTGGGAGTTGGTCCAGAATCTGAAGAGCCAGAACTGTGCATTTGGATATGTAGCAACTCTTTGCCTTCCTTAGGATAAGTAGCTACAGCATTTCAAGATGATGGCTCAAAACTGGAGAGCTTGTAATTCTAATTACGACAGCAGCAGTGACAACCACCAAATCTCAAATTCCTTTTATTGATGTTTCCCTTGATTTCAAGTCTCCCAACATGAAATTATTTTATAAGCTCTTGCTTGATATTTCTCCACTCTCCTTCGTGCTCAGGCTTGGATGTTCCCTGTGCCATATGAGGAATCTATTTAACAACTCTGAGCTACTCTGTGGTGAGTTTATGTGGCAGATAATCAGCAAAAATCATCCAGATAACTCTCTGCTAGATCTTGTTTCCTCTCAGAGGAAGCCACAGTCAATTCACTCTATGTTTATATACACTTATTTATTCACATGGTTAAACTAATCTGTTTAAAATCTTTGTCTTTAAAGTGATTTAAATCTAGAAATTAAAAACTATGATTTTTTCACTTTGCTCACTTGAGCAAAACCCACAAATGCTTGTTATACTTCAGAACTGAATTTGCTAGGTGAGGTGCCCTCCTTCCTTTGTTGAACAGGTAGCTGACTAGAAGCAAAAAAGGAGACAATCTTGCCAGAGTTTTTAAATGCTCACAATATTGGCCAAGAAGAGAGAGCAGGACTTACCCACTGCATGGACCCTGTATTTTAGAGAAGCTTAACAACTACGTAGAGCTGACATTTGCTGGAATATTAACTAACTTTTAAATGATACTTAAAGAAAACCATGAGAAATGTTCACTAGCTGATTTTCACATGTCCTGAGGTGCCCACAACACTTTCAGGAGGAGACTTACTAATCACCTCAGAAAAACAGTCCAGATTCACCACTGCTTCCAGGATAGCTGGACCAACACCTCCCAGTGCAAAGTAACATTATTAAACAAGCATGGAAAGCAGGACAGATGGATAAAGATCAATTACTTTTTTTTTCCTAAATAAAGAGCATTTCCCCTTTCAGAAAAAGTGAACAAGAAGTGAACACCCACACACAGCCTCAAAGCCAAAGAAAAACAAAGCTTTTCAGAAACCCTGCCCTCCAGCTGGCCCAGCTACACCAGAGCTGGTCAGATCCTACTGATCTAACTACTGATTCATTTATTCCCACTATCCAGTTTTCAAAGAGAATCCATGTACCTAACACAAAGTGCACCCACGTATATATAAAACTCAAACTTGTTCAGAGGAGGAAGGCAGAGGAATCCCTTCTTCACATCTTCAAGGGCAACTTGGCTTTTTAATAGCTTTTTTTCTTGCTTGGAAAAAGTGTTTCTAAAGAGCAAAATCATTACCAGAAAAAAGTGACCAGAGCATTTTGACCTAAACAAAACAGGTAAAAAGAATCTAGCCACACAGATAAAAAATTTGCTCAAAAAGGAAGTCAGAAACAGATACAAACCACTGGATTATAACTTCAAATCCAAAGCCAAGGCATGTCTAGGTTTACAACATTTCTCCAAGACTCTAGTGCCACCTTCTCACCCCCAATCTCATCTCAGCTGCCCTAGCAACACTGCTTTTAGGAAGAGGTCACATTTGGTCAGTCTGCTGCTTGTTGGAGCTACATGATTGTCATTACTTAAGACATTTAGGCAAGAGATCACCACCCATCCTACCTAATGTGATACCCAAACCCACGTAAATTACTTTAAAGAATCTAGTCTTGTTTGCATTTTTCAACTTTTGTTTTTTAAAGAGAGACACAAACCAATAGTTTGTGCTTGTAAGAACAGGCACATGAAAGGGTATTTCATACATGTTTTCTGGTGCACTCAGATTCTTCAGTTATTGTTTCCTGTTTAGTCCCTTTTTCATGGATACGTCAGTAGAGGATGTGCATGATTTTAAATTGTGGTGTCTGGGAATGGTCATCCACTGATTCTCAGTTATCTGAACAACTTCTGGGTGCAAAATGAAGGGAAAAGCAAAAACTTTATCCTAGGTCTCTCTGGCACTATAAAATAATCCTAATTTCTTCTCAGGCAACAGTTCTTGTGGTTGAAATGCAAAAAAATGTAACAGTAAACACCCTCACATCTGAACAGTCCAATAAAACATCACACTATGATTTGGACAACAAATATGATACTCTTTATACCTGGTGGGTCTAATGATCAATCAAACAGAGATTCCCACTCACAAGCCACTCTTGCAAACAAGCCTCAACCATGGATTTTCACAAAACTAGCACAAGATAAACCAAAACTAAAGCCATCCATGCAAAGATTCACATCTCAAAGTTCAGGATGACACAGAAAACAAATGGTGTGCAAGACCAAGGGCTTCCTCCCTCTCACAGCCACCCTCAGAAATACATGCAAATAACTGTGATCTTGCAGATTACCAATTTAGTAGTTGGTTTCATTATGAGACCTTTCTGGAGGGGAAGTAATACAGAAACAGCAATTTCTCCCAACCCACTTCCCATCGTCACCCCACAAACAGACTCAAATTGTCAGGTTGACCAAAGCCATATCTCAAACAGAAAAGAGGATTATAATGAGAATTTTCCCAAGAACTTTCACATTATTTACCAATTAGAAGCAAAATCTGAGGCAAGCACAGAATCTCAAACTGCTTTTCCTCACTTCATAAGGCTACACCCTGCAGCCTACAATGGGTGGACAAGTTGCAGACTACATAGATTTAACATGCTTTACCACATCTGTGTGGAAAAAGTTTCTGCAACTCTACTGATACTCAACTCTTTCTCATCAAAATCATATAGAGGAAGAAATCATAAAAACTCATGCTTTATTTGGAAAAAGGTTGAATAATATATTTTTAATGACTTTAAGACAACCTATCCATAAAAAAATACCAACATTCCTCCTCTTTCAATCTCTGGCTGCTTTTCATTTTTATCAGGAAGACAAGTTCTGCCACATGGTTCAAATTTTTTTATACATTGATTTTTCTACTGTAACCTTTTTTTACTATAATGTTAAACTGCAGGGATAAGCAAAGGTATGTCTTTCTGTAAGTACATTTGTATATACATGAACATGTATATACATGCTGCATTTGACAGTTGCCTTCTCCACCTTTTCCATGTCACTTTTTACCACTTTAACTGCAAACTCTTTGTAGTGGGATCCCTCTCTTTCTATTCTTACTTGCACTTATAGTTTCAATTTGATCAGAGTTTACAGTAACAATGTTTATATGCTAAGGAACTATAATAAGAAATCACTCACTACTCCTATTGTGTGGAAGGGCACATCTATGAAAATCAAAAGCAGCATTGTGAAAAATTCATTTTTAAATAATATTTGAAAGTTTAATGTATCCTGATCAAAGGCAGTGGAAACAGAGGCCGAACCTGAAGAATTATCTCCAGTCTGCCATGCTTTAACTACCAGTTCCTAGCAGACAACTAAACTGTTATGAAAAAGCACAGAAACTGAGCTTTAATACCAAACATATGACCCAGCACACATAGGGAGCCAGCCTGATGCATTACACTGGTTGCTTGATGATGTAACTTCACAGCAAAAAAACAGATGCCAATACATGGATTTTATAACGGCAAGAAACCAAGAAAGCACTGGGAAATGAAAAAAAAAACCCAAATACAAACTCAAACCAAACCAAACATCCAAACCCAGAAGATAAATTCGTCCAGACCAAACAATGTCCCCAATGGTCTTCATGTACAGCTTGTTAGAGGTCTGTTAGTGACATACATTGAAAACACAAATCCTTCACTATCAGACCAAAAATTTGGCAACTAAATCTATTTTCATAATGCTGATGAGTCTTCCCATAAATGCTAGGGACCGGATTATTTCAGATTAGAAAATTATTCTCTTATCAGCCACAAACTTCTTTTGATCTCTGAGTTTGAGCCAACCTTGATCCATGTGCCTGCAAACTCTCAGGCACAAGAGTGTGGTATTTTTCATGTGATGTGTTGCTAGAAGCCCCCTCCAAAAAAGCAGCACAACAGTGCTGTGGTAAGGGCTGTGCAGATGAGTGAAGGAGGCATTTGCTGCCCCACAGAGCTTATTATTTCAACGTCAGACAAAGCACGACAGGTGGACCCAGCAGGGAATTTCCAACAGCCCAATACTTAGTGCTATTTACATCTTCTGGATCTCTGAATATTAAAATTTAAATTTATTCCCACAAATTCATAGGAGGGGGAGGAAAATCAGGGATTCTTGCTACAGTGTGCCACGGAGAAAAGGCAGAGAAGCAGAAATACATCAGTCCCTCCCTGTTTGGGTAAGCTCTGTCTTTTAAGACAGTTATAGGGCCAAGCACTGCAGTCTCACTGAGGCACATCTTATTTATCAATAGCTCTGCCTCAGTTAGAACCCAGGAAAGACTGCAGGACAATTTATATAATTGACTGGATCAGTAGCTACACCTGTTATTAAGATTACTTGACACAAGCGATTAAACAATTACCTGCGGTTGTTCATTCCCCGCCAATATTTTGCCATCTCGGCTGATTTATCTATGATGCATGACTGCCTCAGGCTGAGTGTTTTGGAAATGGTACAGCTTCTTCCAAGAACAAGGTTACAGAATATTACACTTAAAATTCTTAGAGCTTCTCCTCTGAAAAACACTCTGGTGCTTCAAGCTTCCGAGCAAGATTTGAAATCTGGCAGCCTGGCTGTACCTTTTGTTCCCAAGAAAAGCCTTTTGTCCTCAAATGTGCCTCAAGTAAGCCCTTAGGAACTCTCTTTGCAAACTGCAGTTCTCCAGCAATGAATGCCTGGCTTTCCAACAGTGTCACTGTGCTCTCAGCAAGGTTTTCACATAAAAGCAAGTGTTGCATCTTGCTTACACTGTATTTCACCTTCACCCCATTTAAAACCACGTAGAACAGGAAATGAGAGTAAAGTAATCAAACAAGTCTTCGAAGAAGAAAACACGGAGAAGTTACAGATATCACACAAGCACCTTAGTAAAACATTTCTTGAAATAATGCCACCACCAGCCCAGCTGTGCACACAGCACAGCTGTCACCTTGAACCAGCAACTTTGTCCACGGGGCTCACATGCAGTCCCCCCTC
This sequence comes from Calyptomena viridis, assembly GCA_013390005.1. Classification (NCBI taxonomy): domain Eukaryota; kingdom Metazoa; phylum Chordata; class Aves; order Passeriformes; family Eurylaimidae; genus Calyptomena; species Calyptomena viridis. The sequence goes on from WEIV01001938.1 coordinate 134,620, forward strand.
TTACACCAGCTCCTGATTTCCCAAACTTCATGGCACTTCTACTCAAGCCACCTTCCTGCAGCACAGGAGCAGTTCTGCCCCTGACACAGGTGAGGAACCAGCACAGCAAAGTGTTTGCCCAGTTCCCCAGAAGGGCTGTGAAGGTACCAGGAACTCAACCTGACTGTGCAGTCCTGGGCCAGCCTCAATCTCCCAGAGCTGAGCCAACCTGCTGCCAATTCACATCAGCACTTCCAGAAATGCCTCACTGGCAAGGAAGAAAACACACCTCTTACCTGCCAAGTCTCCCAGCTTAAATTCTCAACTCCTCTCCTTTTTGTTTTCTTCTGCTTCCAACACTGAAAGGCAGCACGGGGAAAAAAAAGGGAAAAAAAATTCAAAGGGAGAGCCACAACTCTCTCATTCAGAATCCTTTTCATATTCACTACAAATATCCTGAGCAAAATCTCAAGGAAATAAGTGGAGTTTCTCCACTGATTTTTCTATGGAACTCAGGTCCAGTTCACAGCAAAGGTCTCCCTAAAATATAAGATGCTGAACCTGAGAGCAAGACCTGTGGCACGAGGAGTAGAGGAGGTTCTCATCCGAGGAGAACTAACCAGAGAGCAGCAATGGGCATTAAAGAAAATACCAAGATTAGGATCCCAGTACAGCAGGGTGCTCACATGTAGGAATGCTTGTAACTTCAATTGATTAGAAGTCTCTACTCAGATGAGCACAAACTCACAGAGGAACTTTCAGCATCTGCAGAGGGGAAAGAAGGATGGAGGGGCAAGTGGAAAACTGAACCACAGTCAGTTGAAATCAGTAGTGAGGCTGACAGCCATTTCAGGGGACTTTGGATTGTACTCACAGTGGCAGAAGAAAAAAAGATGCAGCAGGAACAGGGAGAATAAATAAAGGTGCAGATTAGTAACTCTAATAAATATAGTTGGTAGTAAAATTTAAGAATAGCTGGGGAATGGCAAGAGGAGGGACAGATTCTGCTCTTAATGTTCATAAATACTGGCATCTTCCATCCAAATCAATGGAGTAGTTTTAGATTTACATCAGTGTAACTAAGAACAAAATCAAATTAAGGAGTACAGAGTAACTGGAGAAAAACCAAGCATTATTGAGCATTCCAACACTGGGAGGCACTCAGATACTATAGTGCTGAAGGCCACATTAGTAGATTGATTAAATGTTTGATCCATCAGTAGGAGATTTATCCAATATAGGGAGAAAACAGAGAGCTCTGACACTAGATTACTAATCAGCTATTATTTATATATTCTGCATGCTATAAACATACAAGGGAGATGCTTTATAGAATTTGAAGTAATAATAATTCCCAGTTATTTCCCACTCTCGAGATTAGTTCCAACAGATTTCTTCAACATTTTAAAGGTGCTTCGTAAAAGCCTTTTGAAAAAGGTTTTCATAACAAAATCCCAGGATTTTCATGTTCTTATTTAGATTTTTCTCTCCTTCTTTTGGTCTAACAGATTGATATTAAATGCTATAAAAACTATATCCAGAGCCATTTATAATTTTTCTTTTTTTTTTTTGCATGCACTGTTTTTCTTGGAGAAACAACAGGGACTTTCTCTATGCTTCATTGCCAGGCTCATCATGAGTTTTGTATGTGACAGTGTGAAAGTCACAGTTTCTTTTCAACAGTTTCATGCTCCCACAAACACAGACTAGTTTCTTTCAGACACCTACTTTCACTAATGCATTGCCATTCCTTATGTCATGTACACCCTCTGTTCTAAAACCACAAACCTTAATAAAAATTAAAGCTCCGACTCAAGAAATAAATAAAATGTAAGATGGGTTATTTCCCTCGAAAATCACTGCAATTATGACATTGTACCTAAGCCCTTACCACTGGGATTTCAAATTACTTGAACATACCTGGGTTTATTACACACAAAGAATTATTGCATCCAGTCTGTCTTTCATTTTCAGGAAAATGAAAAATGAAAATGTTTAGCCTACAAAATCCACCCATTTCTAATGATACCAAAACCAAAGCCAGTCACATTTCTGTGACATCTCTGTCACCCACCTATGCACACATTTTTTCCACTTTTGAGTAGATGACCTAAAGGCACAGATAAGGCTACTAGTAGTAACCTGGGGAAATCTATTTTATCTCAAATTGTAGAGATTTATGTTTAAATAAGTGAAACAAGGTTCTATCTAGTTCCTGCTCCCACAGGTAGACTTGGATTTGTAATTACTAGTTCAGTCCTTAAATTTCAACTAATAACGAAACCATTAAAAAGACTCACCATGTTTAAAATTCTTTTATTTTAAGTCATGTCTTAATAGATAAAAATAAAATTGAAGTCTCTTTAAGGGAGAATATTCATTTCCTTTCAGAGTAGATGATATCATTGACTGGATTCTTGTCTAATAGGATCTATCCAGACTTTTCAAAATGTAAGATAACTTTAACTGGAACAAGAGGGAATTTTCCTACAAAGCTGGGGAGCAGTGCCAAAGGGGAACACTACACCTTTCTATATGGAAGGTGAATTTGTATTTCTGGGCATTTACAACAAGGTTGTGTCTAACACAGCATGACACACATGACACTGTCCAACCTTGTGTTCTTCTACTAGTTGGTGCTTTGCTGATGAGTGAAAAGACTGAGATTGTATTCCAAGGTCTAAAGATCACAAGTGCTGACATATAATTAATTATTATTATTATTCAACCTATTCTTAAATTCAGTTTCAGAAAGAAACAACATTTTCACAGTACTTCTCCCTAGGAGTTACATGTGGGTTTGACTCCCAATGCTTAGTTTTAGTAGGATCAGAAAAGTATGATCCAAAACACTGTGGAAAGGAATTTCAGAAGATCCACCTGCTTATTTATTTGAGCATGTTGGATCAACTGCACCCAGAGATTTGGCTCTTAACCATATCACAACAAATGTGTTGGAGATTATAGATTAGTAAATACGCCACCAGTGCATGTAGGATCAAAATGTAGGATCAAAAATTTGAGCTCAGTGTCTTGGGTGCAGCAGCACTGGTACTTGAGTTATCACCTGCTGCATAGAGGAAATGGAGCAGAAAACTTGTCTCTAAGTCACCATTTCCCTTTCTTCCATCTCCCAAAAATAAACAATCTAAAGACATTATGAAAGCTTTACAGTAAGAGCCATGCAAAACTTTCACCACAGAATGTAAAAATCCCTCATGCTTCATTACAAATCTGAAAAACAAGACAGTATCTGCAAACAAGTTTCACACAATGAGTGTTAAAACAGAAACTAAAGAAAAGATCCAAGATTACTCTTAAAAACATAATTCTTTCTCAAATTATTTGAAGTAGAGTGTGTTTTCATATGTTGTGGCCAAAAGGCAGGGAAAATGAATACGTTTCAGAAACTGAAAATGGTATCAATGGACAAGGACTTTTGCAAATCAGTGAAAAAAAGTGATTTACACACCCTTTTGGATATCCCCAAATTTATGTTTAATAGCAATACATCTTTATCTTCAGGTGTCAGCAGTTGAAAACACTTTATATTTCAAGATGATTTCAGAAGGTCCTGGAAATCTTTCAGAATTAGGCTGGAATTTATTATACATTAGAAAAGAAACAACCCAGAGCAAGTCACCTGTATTACCCATCCACAAAAATAGCACCTGCCTTCCTGGCTCTATTTATAAGGTCAGCAAGAATATACTCTGAAAGCAGTCCCATCACTTTAGTGATTCCCCTCTCAAACAATTCTGTAATTCTCATTTTTATGTTTTTCAAGCCCTCAGAAAGTCAGGGACTGTCTTCAGGCAACCTGTCTGTGAAGTGCCAGCTGCAGTAGGTTTTCCAGTTCCCATCTGGGGTTCCAGAGTAGTTTTGTCTGAGATGCAACAGTAGAAGACATTCATTAACATCCCTCAAGCTTTCAGCTTTTTCTTCAGCATTGACAATACGCATTTAAGGGGAGTACAAAACTAGACACTTGGAATCACAGAATCATTTAGGTTGGAAAAGATCCTTAAGGTTAATGTTTGGACTCAGTGGTCTAACACTGCCAAGACCACCACTAAAAAGTGTCCTTAAGTGCCACGTCTACACATTTTTTAAATAGCTCAATTGGATGGAGACTCCAACACTTCCCTGTGCAGACTGCTCCAGGGCTTGACAACCCTTTTGGTGAAGAAATTTGAACTTGAACCTACAAAAGCCAGAAAGAGCAGCTCAAGAGCCATAAATCGTTCTGTTCATCTCACTGAAGTGTTAATACAGAAAACCCCAAAAAGCCTGTAACAGGGTTAAACTATTTCAAGACATACATGAAAAAAGGTTTGTACAAAGCACTATGTGTTACTCCCCACTCTGAAGCTGTAGGCATGTGGCATTTAAAAGATAACCTGTTTAGCCTCCTCCCATCTAACAAGTAATGTTGTGTTCTGTGAGACTGGTTCCAACAACCACCCAAACAAGAGACAGATTAATTCAAGTAGCTCAACAGACTTCTAAAATAACAACCTGCATGAGTGAAGCTTCAGAAGGGTATTTACACCTTTTTCTACCCTCCTCTGCTCTCACTACAATACTCATACAGAAAATTTCTTAAATCAGATATGGCAGAACAACTAATAATCCATTTGCACTCTGGGTGAGCTTGGCTAATGAATTCAAATGAGAGCAGAAGCAAGCCACAGAGCACCAGATTTTTAATATCCTCATATTTTCTACTAATGATGTAATTGTAATTAATGTTTACTTTGTTGTGTATTTTATTGTTGAGTCTTTAAAGTCCTCTGGGATCCCTTTGGGATATACAGCACTATATAAATGTAAGTTGTTATTATCAAATAACAATCACTGGCCATTTAAATTATACAATAGCTACCTGATTATACTTAACCAAGTTAAAGGTCTAATAAAAAAAGATTATATATAATCTAAATTAAAGATAGTTTTTCCCAGTTCAAAGAACCCAAAGTTCTCACTGAATGGGCAAGTGCCCTGCCACACCTGGAGCTTGATCCTGCAGTACTGAAATCAGTTAGGGCTTTTGCTGTAGCTTTAAATGGAGACGTGACAGGACACTTGCCTGAGACTTAAATACCTTGACAATTCTATCCTTCTGAAGAAGCAAAATTAAGATTTATTTTATTTCCCCCAATCATTTGAGAGAGTATTCATCTGCACCTCTAGTATGGATCCTGCAGCATCTCTAACAGTCCTTTTGGCTGTATCTCCTGTTTATATATACACTGTATTAAGGGATTATTTCAACACAGCATGGAGATCTCAGAGCTTACACTAAAGCAGGTAACCCAGTGTTGGTCCTGTCATTTGGGTGCAGTGTGGAACACAGAGGTGGCAACTGACCTTTCCTCTCTGTGGTCACAAGTTCTGACCTCCTCTTCTGTGATATATCCACGGGGGCAGCCTCCCAAACATTTACCCTTAGTCTTGTGCATGAAATGGTCCATGCAGCCATCACAGACATTTTAGGATGCTGTAGATTCTGAAAGTGCTCTTGTCAGGTGTACTTCAAAATGCCAAAATCCTGCAGTCAGCAAGAAGGTGCAGTGACATTTTATACACGAACACTTGTTGAAGATTATTTACTTGACTTTGAACTGTTAGAAATCACATCTTCAAGCTTCGAATCCACTGGGGAAAGAACTAATTTAGCTGAAAGTCCGACATATAAAAACATGACTCCAGGACTCAAGCTTAAAGAAAAACCTTTTTGTTCTCTCCAAATAAATACCACGAGACTGGGGGTGATGTGGTGCAAGTGGAAACATGTCTTTCCTGACTGACCTCTGCCAAATCATTTCCCTTGCTTCAGATTTCTCATCTGTGGAACAGGCGTAATGGCATTAACCTCGTTACTGATGAAGAGCGTTGTAGACAGGTTTACATTGTATTTCAATGATAACAGATCATCTTGTGGACCTTTTAGCATCAATAAAAAAAAAATAATTCCAGAGTCAATGACCTGTTGGAAGGTGATGACTAACCCAACCTAAACTCAACTGCACAGGTTAAGAATACAGTCCACCCAGAATCCCTCCATCCAAGATGGACAGATTGCCCTATGGGTCGTAAAAACCTAATGGGGGCTGTAACACTTGTACTCAAAAGCACAAGTGCTGTGCTGGCTACAAAGGCAGGCTTAGATGACAATGTTCAAAATCCAGTGACCTCAAAAAACTTCCTAACAATAGCTAGGATAGACCTGAAGCTATAATCTTAATTTTAATCCATCCTGTATTCTTAACTATTAAAAAAAAGTCTAATGTTTGATCTGAATTTCTCTCCTTTTCTTGCTTCCTCCCCAAAATATTTCTTTGAATTGAGAAATTAGGGAGTTGATTTAAGTGAAAAATTGACTAAAAAACATCACCTGAAGAAAATAACTTAAATTTCCCCCACCAGAAATATAGATATTTTGTTTCTAAGGTGATATTTAAAAAAAAATTTCCTTTCTTTTATTTCACATAAAAATTGTGTTCATTTTCATTTTAAATTAAAATAACTGAAGTGAGAAAAACGCTGCATGTCCTTGACAACTGGATATTAGTTCCTTAAGATATGGGCTAAGATCACACTGGCTGAAGATCCTGCTCTCCAGCAATGCAAATAACAACGACATGCCACAGACCTTTCACATACACTTAGTGACCTCAGTGGCACTCAGCCAACTTCCACCAGCTGAGAAGCTGGGACAGAAGCCCCAGCTGAAATCAGGGCTCCCTCACAGGAACTCTACCCAAAAAGCTACAAACAGCCTTCACAACACAGTGTGCAATTTAAAAGGACAGCATAACCAGGAGATGAGAAGTAGTGATTATTATTAAAGGGAGACTAAGCATCTGTTGCGAAGCGACAAACCCGAGGAAAAGCAAGGCATGGATTTCTCGAGTTCTCAGCCTCCAACTAATGCTTCCTTTCTCAAGGCCATTCCTTGATGTCAGGATGGAAGCAAAAATTTAGTAAATTAATAAAACCCCATAGTGTAAAAGTACAGCAGTCACACGTCAAAACTCCGAGATATAGTAGCTAACTTTGACTTTCAAGTGTTACCCACTGAAGTCTCCTGCTTGCTGGAGCCTGCTCTTGGTGGAGTTCCTCAGCTGCAGGTGGTGACACCCATGTGCACACACACATTTCTCTGGACATACCAAGTCCTCCATCAGCACTGAGGCTGCCTGAGCTGCCAGAAAACGCTGCCTTTCGTTTGACATGTCTCTGCACAACGTGCCAGCAGAAGAGCATGGGGTGCCATCCATCAGTCAAGCCAACACCAGTTAGTTAGAAGGAGTTGGAAGGCTAAGTCAGGGGTGATACCTGAGGTGGGAAATCAGGATTTGGTAGGTGTGAGGAGGAAAGGCGAGACGGGCAGGCGTGGTACAAGATCCATATTGTGGTTTCACTGGAAGGACACAGCCTGTCACAAGGAATTACCATTAATTTGCACCAGCAGCACAGTTAGATTGAGACCAGCAAGTGACGATGACAAACAGCACTTGCAAGATCACATAATGAGTGGGCAAGGCTGCTTCACTGGAGCCGCTTCACTCAATTAGTGGACAAGGCTTTTAATGCTGCTATGCACAACCAAAGCAATTTTGATTACTTAGAGCTAAGTCTCCATTTAGAATGAGTCAGAAGCTGAAATGTCTTTTTTTTTTTTTTCCTTTCTTTTAATGTAATTTATCTACAGAGTTTTCAAATGGTAATAAGCTGTCTGAAAGCTGGAAACATTAGGCTCTGGTTGTGGCCAAGCAACATTGAAATATACTTTTTAAAATAAGTTCAAATAGTATCTATTCTAGAAAACGAAACTCATAAAAAGACAGCAAGTGATCAATACTATGCCAAAAGTGAGGGCCAAATTTTGCTTTTATTCACTGTGATTTCACTGTGAAACTTTGGTAGAACAGCAAGATTTTCGTGACACGTAGAGCAGCAGCACGCTTTGCTTACATCCCCTTATGCTGCCTTCACAATTATTAATTTGATGGATTCTGTTAGCCAAGACCAAAACTGGAGTACCTCCTGAGTAGCAGGTAAAATTTTCTTTGTTGATTTGTCTAATGTGGATTTAGTTGATGTTTAGGAAATGTGATTTGATCCTAAGAAATTCACAAAACCTGAGCAGAGTCTGTTAAGGCTCATTAAATCCTTCTAAGTTATTTCTGCTAGCTTAGGTCCCAGCCTGAATTTCCAGTGTTGAAAGGAGAATTGCACAAATAACTGTGGATTAAGGATACTTTTAACAGGCAAAAGAAGGTCCTGCCAGAAGTTTAGAAGTAGATCCTGTGAACAAGGTGCTGCTGCCAAACCCTCCTTACCATTGTGCCTTAGGGATTTAAGTACTCACTAAGATCAGGAGGACCTGAACTTAAATTAAACATGGTTTAGACCAAGTAGGTGTGTGTCTGTTGTATCCTAATATTTGCCCTAACCAGTGGTACATCAGGATCTCATTATGAGTGTTTTCAGTCAAAGCCCTACAGAAGCACATATTCCCTGGAATAAGAAGTGGACCCCTGTCACCTGTTTTCACAGGGAGTGGCTCACACGCCTACAGAATTTTCTGTTTCTCCCTCCTTGAACATGTATGAATGATTATATGTGTAGATGGACTAAGAATGGGATGTGAGATGAGGAAAAAATCTCATGCAAGACCTTCCTTCAGTTTAAGGAGATCTGTGTGCCTGAGAGCAGTCCTCATCACTAGGCTGTACAGTTAATGAGCCTTCTTGGAAATCCCAAGAAATCAAAATACGGTGTTTCATATGTATCGAAATGAATCATTTTGATGTTCAGAATTTCATTTTCATCTTTATTTTGGCTGAAATTACTTATCAGATTTGACCCAAATTTCTGAAGAACTTCCACTGCTTAGAAACCGAATTTTTGGATGCATAAATACGTTTCAGTGGGTTAAAAACTCTACTCAAATATGCAACATTTCAGTACTTCATCAGGATTTCTTACAAGTGGGTGGAGGGGACTGGGGGGGGCGTGCTGCAGTTGAGAGAAAGGGATTCCTTATCAAAGAATCTAGAGAGGTTGTTTATCACCCACACTTCTCCCTGTATCTGATCTAGCACAAAGCTGGATTTTTCCACTGGCCTCCGAAGCACCCAGTAGTGCCCAGTTACTGTGTCAGGGAACCCAATCCAACCCACCAAATGTCTGATGCATTAAGGGCACAGAGTGGATACAGGCTTTGCCTAAAGCACAGAACCAGGAACATTTTAAACTGCTTCATTTCTCAGCTCCAGTACAGCTATGTATGTATAATTTATTTAAGATTTGACTCGGTAGGGTAGCTGCATGCAATCAGCATATTGTTTCTGTGAAGGTTCCCCCCTATTGCCCCTTAGACAGATTTTAACTGTCAGTATATTGGCCTTTTGAATTTTGTTTTCATAATACCATAAGCTATTTGAACATACATTATTATATACTAATCATTGCTTGTCCAATTTTTTTTTTTGAGTCTTACAGGCAACAGCAGAGAACAAGAAATGCAATTTAGTTGGGACTTCAAAGAAATGTTCCGTTATCATCCAAACTGGGGCTCTTTTATGCCTCTCTCACTATTTGGTTTTAAAAGTGAAAGGAAACCAGTTGCTTAAATTTGTTCTTTCAGATTTTCACCCACCTCCTCCCACTCTCAAAGGAGGGGCTTTATGGTAATAGATAGGCTGATCTTGAGATCAATCACAGATAGAGATATATTTACTGTCCTCAGATAGTAATAGTATTGCTTACATCCACATGAATTAAAGATTGCCTAAATCCTTCCTCTGAACATCTCCAAACTTTAAAAAGATGGACATGAAATTTAAATATAGATCTCTATCTTGTATCTCCATAGTGGGATGAACAAAAATACCCAATTCAATCACACCTGAACTCTATAAAAATGAGATCTTTCAAGATTTGCTACCATCCTGTGGATTTGTGTACATTACAAAACAACTCTGAAAAACTAACACAGAACAGCTCCACTCCACACTCATCCTTATTTCTTTTCAGGAGTGCCTTTGTATGGTTTAGCTGTGCTTTTGAAGTGGATTAAGCTAGACTCCATATGGCATTTTTAGTGATGAAGCAAAGTGCCACAACAGGAACTAGTGCAGAACAATATTGAATGCACAGCCAAGCTTGTCCAATAATGACCTAATGCAGGGCAAGTCTGAATAATATCCTCGGATACAGCAAGATGCTGGGTGCTTGATGAGAAAATTATAGTGAAAAATTCGGTAGTTTACTTCTGCAAAAGGTCATATTGCTGTAGACATTCAGAATGGTTCCTTTACAAATTAAAATCCACAAATTGGCCATGTTCCTTATGTCTAAACTTGAGTCCCAGATTTGAAAATCCCTGCTAGAGGTGCAGGAATGGCATGAGAGACTCCCACTTTTCATATAATGATTCTCCAACCATTACTAGCAGCCCTTGTTACTCCTCCTCCTTCATCCTCTTACCTCTTCCCCCTTTCATTTTGACCAAATAGTCCAGTCTAGACACAAGACAGCTTTGCTAAAATCCATTCAGTTCTATGAAAAGGGAAAAAAAATACCTCCTTCAAACACATTTTTTAAAAGGGAATCAACAAAACCTTCGACATTTAACTAAAACTACCAAAAAAAAGCAAAACAGTTTTAAACTTTCACACAATATGAAAAGTTCATCTGGGTGGAGCAATTGGTAGTGGAGCAGAGAACGAGAAACTGAAAAGGTTAAGGTTTTCCTGGATGAAAATGGTAACTCAAACACACACTCAGGGGGACAGTTATACATATGTTTTTGAACTAAAACTCTAACCTGGCATGATTAATTTTGGCCTTAGTTTTGTCAAAATATTGAAGTCCATATGGCACAAAGCAAATAATTCTACATTTTTATTTTAAACCCCTGTGTTTTTCTTGTCTATTCCCTTCTCTTCCACCACACACACACTGGCAGCCGCTACCAATACGCCAAATGCCAAATCAACCCTGCAAGCTGGCTGGCACAAGCACTCTACAATACTGGCACACGCTTCCTTTTGCAGGGGGATTCTCTCTGAAACCCTGTGGCACATCCAAGCATCCTTGCTTAGCAGCTGAGGACCCTGTCTACCCCAGTCACGTCAGCAACAGGGTGCCTTAGCTGTGAACGTGCTGCCCATTTCATTAGGCTGAAATCAAATAAAACAGCTACACTTTGCATCAGTGCATCCGTTCCCCCTCCCGCCACAAAGAATCAGACAGTGCTTTATAATATCTTTGTATCCAGCAATGGAGAGGTATTGCTGCTGTGGGAAGAGGGGATGCAAATCACTGCAATGTGAGCAAGAACAAGAAAAAAAGACATCGCTCGGGCAGGCTGAGAAAACTCCTGCACCTACAGTTGGCTGCATAGAACATCGATGCCTAAGTGGAGAAAAAGGATGTCACTCCTCCACTTGTTGTCCATGAAATCTTTGGTGAGCTAGAAGGAAATCAGGAACACTGAAGGCTCCGATCCTGTCAGGATTGAAATTAGTACATGAGGCTCAGATACTAAATCATTCCCTGTGACGCTCTTCCTGTTTGTTTGGGGTTTTTATCCAAGTGCATCTTTTTTTAAAGATTTTGGTTAATATTCATTCAGAATATAAGAGAGCAGATTCTTTAAATAAGCAGACAATTAATACTGTTTTTAGACAAAGACCAAGACGAGGCATTGGACAGCCAAGCATGCTGAACTGAAGCAAAGGTGCATATACCTTATAGTTAATTTTCTACTTGTATGCTAAGTTCATGGCCAAAGATGAATCCCACCTCCCAGTGCCATAAGTGTCCTCTGCAGGTGCGGGAACTGTGTTCAGGATCTTTCCCACAGCCCTGATGACAAGAGCAAAATAATACCCTTTTTTCACTCGGAACAGAAAATGGTGAATGCTTCATCGGTGAGAGTCTGTTTTGAGGGAGGTCTGGAGCATTTCTGAGAAAGACTCGTTTCTTAGGCTGCCCTGTGTTGATAGAGGAGCCTCTGGGGAAATGCTGTGCAGCCACAGTTGTTCAGAGGTCCTCACATCAGCCCAAGACCAGCAAGCTGAGAACAATCCCACACCCTGCCCTTCCTTTGAGCCCAGAGGACCAGGTGAGGGTACCAGCAGTACCCACCATGCTGAGGGTACAGCCTGCAAAGTATCATCCTCCCTGGAGCTCCCAAAGTGCCACAGGCTCCCTGCTAGGACACTCCACCCCAGCCCAGCTAAGAGCTAAGGAACAGGTAAGCAACAACCCATGATTTGATTACTCCCTGCCACAGTGCCAGGATCAATCGAGATCAATCGATCGCAAAGCTAAAAAGTTTCTGCTGTAAAAGGGGGGGAAACTGGTTTCTTGCAGCCACACAGCACAGCCACAGGACTGTCTGCCTCTTTCCACATTACCAAGTTTCTGTTGGAGCAGCAACTCCACCTAACAAATGTAACTTTAACAACAGTAAAACAACCTAATAGCTTCGCATGCCGGGGGGCTAATGTGGTGGGCCATTTAACGCTGCACTAAATAGCCCTGGTTTGGTTCTCATTGCCAAGTGCTGAACTGAGAATTGCAACTGCAGGAGCAGTTCCTAATTCGTTAGTTAAAGGGGGTCATTGCTCATAGGGTGGGGAAGAGGAAAGAAGGGGGGAAATATCAGACAACTCTAAACATTCAAAGTCAACAGAAGGTTGCACTCCTGAGAGATGGAGTATTTAGCTGAAAGCCTGACAAAGCTCTGCAGCTGGGAGGCCTGTGGTGGTTTTACTCCACACTAAAAAACTTGCCATAAGATACTTGTAACCTGTATAATAGGCTTGGTGGGAATGGGGAAGCTGGGAATGAAAGGAAGGTGAAAACATCTTGCTAATAACACTGTGGTTTAGTTTCAACTGGCCCTCAAAACCATACAGCATGCAGGCTGCCAACACAGCACAGCAAAGCAGCAGCAAAACAAATAAACTGCTTTCTCATCTATTCTTCTTGAAAAAAAACCCCAAAACAACAAAAAACAACCCCCCAAAACAGATCTGATTGCAAAGGACATCACTTAAAAACTTAAAATGACAGAACAAAACAAGTCCAAATTTACAGGGCACCTCTGCAAAAGGGACAGCTTTATTCCTGAATGTTAGAACCCTAAAACAACCGTTTTCTCTAATTTCTGCCATCACTCAGAGTGGCCTTGAATTACCTCCTGATAGGCCTCCCATGTGCTTGCAGATGAGAGAGTGTAATGGGGATCTGTTAATTAACTAGAAGCAAAGTTGCACGGTGGGGATCAAACACTGGATGCGTCCTAAAACTCCCACAGAGAAGATGAAATGCAGCGCAAACTTTAAAGACTTCCCGTCATTAGCCAAGACCTTGGCTGCTCCTGGCCCAGACCCCTCCTGTTTCAGAGAACAATGAGGACAATGATGGCAGAAATGAAATAGTGCAGCAAGGAACAAAGGAATTAGCTATTTACCCACCGAGAGAGAAAGGAAAAGAGGGGCAGGGGGGAAGGGAGAAGGGAACTCGCTTTTTTTCCTAGGGTTTCTGTCTACTTTTAATTAATTTACGGCTGCCAGGGACTTGCACACAGAGCACGCCCAGGAGCATTGTGTTAGAGTGCAGTGTTAATACATGTAACATCTACTGTTTACTCCCAGGCAGGAAGGAGAAGGAGCTGGGGCAGAGGGGCAGTGGGGAAGGAGGAGAGGAGATCTTCCCTCTTCAAAGCCACTTGAAAGAGACAGGCAGAGATGAGCAAAAGGTTACGCTGATCTCTAACTTCCATGAACCCACTTTCATGCAGGCTGTTATCCCTTAAAAGAGCTCCAGGTAGGGTAGATGAGGAGAAGAGAGGGCTCTAGGACAGGGACATCCGGGTGAGGTGACAGCAAGCATTGCAGCAACCAAAGGGCCAGGATTAATGGGCTTCCTCCAGTGCCCTCAGATCAAGGGAGAAGATCTCAGGGTGGATCCACACCAAACGTGCTCTGCAGAGATACCCAGTCTCACTTCCCTGTGTTTGCAAAGCACTCTCTGTGAGCTAATGAACTGGCCTCGCAGCAAGGCTAATTGGGCCAAGCAGAGCACTAAACTCGCAGCCAGCTCCTTCAGAGGTTCCACAGATAAATACTGCCCCCGACTTCACCGAGCTGAAAATCCAGCTATGGCTAAACTGTGCCCAACCCTCAGACACAAGGACATGGCACCAGATTGGGACCTTACCATAAAGGCAAGACAGGATACACTAAAACACCCAAGCTGGCATTGTAAGCCTGAGCGACTTGACTTGAGCACCAAATGACAATTTCCTGCACCTTGCCTTGAATCTCAAAAAAAAAAAAAAGCTTTGTCAGATGGCTATTTTCATGAAGCCTAAACCCCAGGAATCAATGCAGCACTGCATTTCCATTGAAAGTCTAGAAAACAAGGCACAGGCAAGTCACACTGCACAAGGAGAGCCCTGCATTGAAGACTCTGCAGCTTCACACACAAAACCATCAGACCTCAGAGTGATGGATGCAGCATGAGAAGCTGAAAGAAACAGCGTAATTCTCCTGGTAGGTGCTTTGTGAATGCTTGCTTGAGCTTTTATCTCTCTTGGAAAAGAAGCAGAGGCTCCACTGAGAAATAAAAATGTCTGCAGCTGACCAAATGTATTCTTGGCCTAAACAGTGGCCTTAGGCAGCAATGGTTTCAGTCTGTATTCTGCAGATGACTGCTTTTGATAGGGAATGGGAACATGAACACGAGCCTCAGGTAAAGATTGAAGGATTTAGACTATTTTCTGGTTGCTCAGAAGAATGTTGGTGGACGTGTCAGTCTCTTTCAAAGTTGAAGCAAGTGATACTATTATATACATTTTAAAACTAAGAGGCATAAACATTTGGTTTCCAGGCTACCTGTTCAGAAGAATCAGCATGTGTTTCACAGTTCAGCAAAAGAGACAAGACCTTCTAGGCTTACAGTTAACAAGACTAAAAGAAAAGTTAAAAAGCCCAGTACACGTCAGGCATATTTGGCCATGTAGGAGAGAAGCACAGAAAGCTTCCCTGACACTCAGTCCAGGACACCAAGTTTGACTCGCCATAGGATGAGGGCAGCAGACAATGAGGGAACATCCTCTGATACCATAACTAGTGTCTCAGCACAGTCCTACATTAGCTAATTCCAGAGATGGGAAATAAAAGGTGAATGGAAGGTTGGAGGATTTTGTATCCAGATCAATATGTTATAAAGCCAGCTATATTTTCAAAGGGGAAAGTGATGTCTATTTTTTCCAAAAGCATCTCATTTCTGTGCCATATAGTTAAGTTTCCACATCACCAGTATTGCCTACATATCACTCAACCTTGACTAAACTAAACTACAGTATCTAGGAGAACATCTCATGCTCACTCTTCTGTGTTCCAGCAGTTCTTGCTTCTTCCCTCAAGGACTGTTTCTCATTTTTTAGAAGACACTGCCATCATGCCTTCTCTGTGCCAATGAGATCCACGTGGCACTTCAGGGGTGACCACATCACTTGTGTCTTGGGCCCTGATGAGTGGTGCAGTGACATGGGCCACAAGCACTGCACCACCACTTCACACTCCCACCTTCACTGCTCTCCTGTTAGGTAATGCTGGTTATCATTTTACAGTTAGACACACACATGATTTGTCTTGCCTTTGGTCAGCCAAGAAAGCTTGTGACAAAACAGGGAAGTAAGCCTCAGCTCCAGGTTAGTATCACTGGGCTGTCCCTATTAACTGTTCATAATAAAAGGCTCCTGTGCCTACATTTACAATCTCTTGTTTAAAACTACTGGACTTGTCGTGCAGGTGACTGACATTTTTGTGTAGGCAGGCAACATTTTCTCTGTTCTTGATGCATTGAGGAGTCTCTGGTGATGCTCAGTGAGACCACAAAGACCAAGCAATTGTAGGGATTGAACAGCTGGCACAGCTGGAAGAGCATCACTTTGGGTCAGAGTTGAAGAACATTGAAGAAGGCAGTTGGTGAAAAACCAGCTTCCAACTGTTGTATTTTGGGGGAAAGCAGACATCATCCATTTCAAGAGCAAGCACCACCATCCCTCACTGCCTGATGTAGACCCAAATCTTGATTATCTTGTTTATCCAGGCAGATCTGTTTGGATCTTTACTTTTGAAATGGAAGAAATCTCTTCCAATTCAATATATAAAGAACAGAGAATAAAGGGAACTCAGTTTATGAAATTTGCTCAGATCTCAAGCAGAACACACAAGATTGTAGCTCCAAAGGGAAAACTGTTCTAACATGGCACAAATACATGAGATTAATCCTTAAAAAAAGGTCTAAAGTGCAAAGTAACAGAGTCCAGGTTGCAAATTCTTTGCTTTTATGCATCTCTGACAGCAAAATGACGGCATCAGAATAAGTGATTTTTTAAAATCTGCTTTATTAATTCATTTGGCTTATATCACTGAGAGGAAATCATCCCATCACAAAATCTGCCAAAAGGTTCAGTTATTATTAGCCTCTAAGATGCAAGCTAATTGCTTTCTGTGTTTTTCACCAAAACCAGCTGAGATCCTGAGGTTCACTAAAAGGATACTGCACATGCTCAGAAATTTGCCTGTTCTGAAGATTTTTAATTACACAGTTGACATTAGTCTTCCCCAGTGTGGGGAATCTATGGCTTGCATCTTACAGAGAGTTCAGCAAGCCTGTAACTCTGCACACATCAATAGTCTTGCTGAAGTCAGAGGGACTAGAAGCCAACATGTGAACTTGCCAAGCCTTTACAAAACCAGAGCCAGATGTGTATCACTGTGAACATCATAGACCTTGTCACAACTGCCTGAAATGAAATTAAATTTTTTAAGCAAATATATTTAACAGAAATGTTATGGAGAAATCTCTGGGGATCTCCTTTCTAAAAAATTATCAAAACAGATATCCAAAGACTGTGGTACTGCACAATCCCTTTAGCTTTATATATCTCCTCCTTCCCTTAAGTTAGTTCAAGGATGAAAGTAGTCCAAAAAAGCCAAATGACTTGTCTTCTACACTCCAGTAACTCTCTGCTGCCATTATGTATTTTTTGAGACAACAGCACCCTCATACAGTCTGTTTTGAAACAGGTGCTCTATACTCCATTCTGGAAGCAGGAGGAGGGATAACTTGGTGCTCGGTCAAGGGCTGAAGTTCAGCAAGTTGACTAAGCTCAGAGCATGGTCAAACAGGCACCAAAGCAGGCTCAAGTGAGAGGTACAGCTCTAGTTGGCAGATCTTTTTCTTTTACCCCAAGGAGGCCAAGTGTGAATGGATTAATCCTGATCAATTCATTTACTCTGCTAATTTGTCTTTTACAAAGTCTTGTTGATAAAGAGTTGAAATTAACTATAGAAGTCAACAGTGCCACAACATAGAAGAGAACAATGGTTTACCCAGCTTTTCTAGGGAAAAGCCCAGCATGCCTATTCTTAAGGGCATGATCCTCAGCCCAATGGAACCCTCTGAGGACTCTGCCTTGTTCCTCAGCAGATGATCCTGCACAGCCAGGCTACACATTTCCTCACACAGAATACTTTGGGCTCATTTCTGTGGAAGTGGAAGCAATCACACCTTATAAAATTAGCAATATAGAAATCTCTTCCCATCTCTAACAGGACAAATCACTGCAATGCGAGTCTTACCAATAGTACTCAGAGTTTACAAGTTATTTATTCCAGCCACAGCAGTTCACCCAAGCCTCAGGGTACCTTTTGCTGGCTGGTTCAGGAGATGGCCCCTCTTTCTACTTGGTACCTTGAGCCAAAGCAATCCTATAAAGGTTACCAGCAGCAGGACAGTGTGCTTTATTTTCCCATGGCACAGGCAACAAAAGGCCTGAGCTTTCATGTAAGTTTTATTATAGAATCATGGAATGACTTGGGTTGAAAGGGACCTCAAAAATCATCTCGTTTCACCCCTATGCCACGGCCAGGGAAACCTTTTACTAGACCAGGTTGCTCGAAGCCCCATCCAACCTGGCTTTGAACACTGCCAGGGATGGGGCATCCAAAACTCGATATGACCAATATAAACCTCTTATGTTTCAAAGAGTTGTATGAGAAACAACAAGAACTGTCCCTTTTAAAACTAAATAATGTAAATTTCATTAGAGGTGAGCAAGCCAAATGAGGAACGTTCACATTTCAGGCTGACATGCAATTTCACCTTCCTTTCTCTCCCCCCCAAAAGCTTTCAAACCAGTGTATTGCCGTGTTTTGACAAATATACAAATTTTTTTAAAACAAAAATATGTGTTTTCTGACTACTTGACAGTACTGCTTATAAAACATTGCCATACATTTACTTCAGCTACATGTGGGCCTAGAACTAAATATAGACTTCAGTTTTCAGAGTTGTCAGTGCCCACCACCTTACCCTCTCTTAAATGCGGAGGTGAACATACACTTCAGCATTGTGAGCCAGCTGATCTATGATGCATTTCATGTATGGGGTATATATAACACAGTACTGAATAACTGTAGTGACTTCTTCAGGAGCTTAATCTTAGCCTGAGTATGAGTTTTATAGGGCTGCTGAGAAAAAAAAAATCCACAACAAAAACCAAACCAAAACCACCACTTACAAGCACGGGGAGAGACTATTAAAGGCAGAGGTCTCTCATATAAGCACAACATGTGATTGGATAATATTGTCTGGATTAGCAGCTTTATAACCTAGCCAAGCCCCAGGGCTACAATTATCTGGTTGCATTAAACTGAAATCACCTGCAAAACCTCACAGTGAATGAGCCCTTGGAAGTGTCTAATCTGCTCGTTCACACTTGCAAGCAAAAGCAAAATTCAGCAACGGTGAAGAGATTAACAAACATCAGTGCGAAATTTTCCAACTAGTGGTTCCAATTTTTCTTCAAAAGGAAGGTCTTTCCATTGCTTTTGGCTCTTGTTTCAAATCCTTTCCAAATACAACATTATAATAATAAGCGAAGAATAAGAAGATAAAAGTCACAATAATAGCTACAACCAATTTGCACATTTATAAAACTTTTCATTTCAGTAGTTCTCATGCAAAAAATCTGCAAGGTCTATTCTAAGGTTGTAGGAGGAAGCAGATTAGATGGACACTCCTCCGATTCCTGTTGATCCCATCTTTAACAGTTTGGAGGTTCTCAAACTGCATTGTGATTTTAAGGAGAAACCTTCCAAAAATAATTTACCCCTTTGAGTTTCCACTTTCTCCTAACCCTTGACCAGCTGCCAGAAACAGGAACAGCTACTCCATAAGCATTTATCTATTTAGTACCTGACTTCTTTTCCTCCACAGAACCTCTACAGCCTTGCAGTCTATCAGCCAACCCACCCACCCACCAATGAGTGGTCAGTTTGACCTCTGTCCAGCTCTTATTTCAGGCACTTGCTTCTGCCTCTCCAGGTCCCCCTGGTTATGTAGATGGACATCATGATCTCATGCCACCAGCCACTGTTCATCGAGACTTACCAGGAGTTTTACCAGACAAAAACTATGAGTTGATGGACGGAATTATAATCAGGTTACATAGATAAGGAGGAAACCATAGATAACAAACTTAAATTGGGTGGACCTGAAAGGTGCCTACAAGATTGAGGCCGCTCTGCCCTAGAAATGGCAATCACCCGGGGCACGTAAGGAAAGTCCTGTATTTTAGGAAAGCATATAGACAGGGAGCTACCTCTCAGCCTTCTGCCTATCTGTGAACACAAACTACTTCTGAAAAGAAAATTATGTAACGTCATCAATAAAGTCACATGGATGGACAACTACACTCATGTTGTAAGATGACTACAGTTACCTACACTCGTGAAAGTGGTGTGGTTTTATTACATATCACAGTATGAGAAGCTCTGCTGAAAAGCCAATAAAAATTCAATAATTACAAAGAAAATCACATTTGAAGAATTACTTAAGTATTACTGTGGGGAATTAATGTACTATTGTACTGGTGATCTCTGCAAGTTTTCAGCTTCTCTAGGCTGGAATATGCAAGCAGGAAGAAACTTCTAACTCAATTAATTTCCATGCAAAGTTTAGAGACAGTTTTTAAAGAACATCTTCCAGACTAACAATGAAATCTGAAATAACTTAGACTGAACTAATTGATTTTGGATTTTCTCCACGTCGAAAGCTATTTTCTGATACAGTGTTGGGGAGAAACATTTAATGTGGATATGACTGGTAAATGCTACCACACTTTTATACTAACACCATTTTTTTTGTTGTTGAAAATTAATTTCTTGCCTGAAAAGGATTAAAATTATTTCCCTTTAAAGGAGGCTCCACTAGATTGCTGCTCTATCTACAGTGCACCATCCAGTTGTGTATTTATGTCATGACTTGGAAAAGTTTTTCAAGGCACTACTAAATGTGTTTTGAACAGATGGGGAAAGGTAATATATGCCATTTTGTCAGAGCAGACACGCCGATTCTGACGCAAAAAGTGACATAGTAGTATATTGATTTCACATACATTTCCATATGCTTAAATAGCTTTAGCCTGTATGTTACTGAAGCACTTATTTTAAGATAACAACGCCATTTAAACGTCATTTTTTCCATTTATCTTCTTGTTATTATCAGAATTCATATTTTATTCCAAATAAAGCTGCTTGGGTATGGAGAAGGGTGGGAAAAAATAAAAATCAATCAACATTCCCATCGTCTAGTGTATTGACAATACAGGAAATTCCTAAACCATACAAGGCTTCAAGAACGCAGCCCATCATAGCTGCCTAGATGATTTTTGGGCTACTCCAACCCATTTCACACCACCTTCAGTCTTTGCTGTGGCAACACCTCCTTTCCTCAAGTCAACATATTCACATACTCCAATTCTTTCTCCCTGTGTGTACACACCTATTTCCTTGCATTGGTCATTTGCCACCTCAGCAAGCAGAAAAAGGAAATCTGTCATTTATTCTCTCCTGAAAGGTTCAATGCCTGCCCACAGAAGGGCATATCTCAAGCAAATAACAGGTGCCCATCACACAGGGAAGAGCCACGTTCCTGCTGCTGCGACAAGTTCCATCAGACCTGTTTGTATCCGTGCTCCCAACTTTACCAAAAGCAACAGTGCTGTCCTCTGCCAGACACTTGATTTTATTTCCCTTCCACAGTTCAGGACTCCTCCTTCTCCTTTGCACACTCTGTATTTCTGACGTGAACTTCAGGAGGAAAATAACACAGCTCATCTAGACTAGAGAGAAGCAGTTTAGTTTAGGTCAGGCTTAGGCAGCAAACCCCTCAGCTTATTCTGAGGCTTGAAAGCAGCCTGAGCTCTTACTGCAGCTGGATAGAGTTGTATCAACAGCATTATTCTCTGCTTAAAGCAGAGAGAGAGATGGAGGCAGGTGGGCTAAATAGTTCTAGCTAAGCTCACCTTAGCCATCACTCCCCAGCCACCACCCCAAAGAGAAAGGCAATGGAGACACTGATAGTATGGGTTCACAGGATAGCAAAAACCTCCACAGGCTAGGTAAACCTGGTTAATTCTATCACTCAATGAAGTTCCTACTGGATACACAAAATCTAGCAATGCAGAGGCTTGTAACTTGGGAGCTGAGCTTTCCATTGAGAAACTGAGAATATTTTTAATAAAAGCAAAACAACTTATTTTTTCTCTCAGCTTGGGGACAGCTGAGCCATTTTGGCTGAAAATTTATTTTAATTTTTTTTTTCTATGTCTGAGGCAAACACCCAAAATGGAAAATACCAGCCAAAGCTGAAATCATTTGGCAAAGATATGAACAGCTGAACGGAGTTTTAGAATGGAAAGCACCAAGCCATCTTCAACACAGACACAACTTCCCATACCTCCTACTGTCTCTTTCCTCACATTCCTGCAATGGTCAGTAGTGGTGGGCTCCCCACAAGCACCAGTTCCCAGGGCAGGTTTCACTCCCAAAGTTCCCTGCCATATGAGGCCAATGAAGTTCATGACCAGGTAGGTCAAAGAGGAGTAGCCATAAATGTACAGAAGGTAGCAACAATACCATATCTATGGCAATCAATAAAATCACAGGAAATTAATGAACGTGATATGCCGTCAGTATCCATGTTAGAATGTAAGAGCTTGACAGTCCAGAAGCTTATTTCCAGACACACTTTTTAACATACTTATGTCTATTAAAGAGTTTTAAGAATACCTCCTAAAAGGACAATTCCAAAGGTACATAAAATGCTGTGGAGAATAAGCCAACATCCATCTGCTAAAAACCAGTGCCATGGTGCAAGACTCATTCTGGGAATTTTTCTTTGAACCACTTGACCTTTGATGCTGTTGAAAAGGGGCTGCTGAACTAAACAGACCCAAGACATGAGCCAGCACAGTAAAGCCTCCAGTGCAAACTATCCAGCAACAGCAGCCAAACAAAACCCAGGACAAGGATTAAGCCTCCCGAGTCCCACATTTATTTGCAACTCATATATACCTATTACAGGTTTGGGGTAAGGAACATGCTCCATTTTTACAGGTAATTGTTTGCCTTGAACAACCACAGCTTACAGTCACTGGAGGAAAAGATCTGCCTTGGTGAATTAAAACCATGGGGTTATTTCACTAGAAACACAAGGAAACAAAGCTAAGAAGATTAACAAGCAAATATTTTATCTTTTTTTTTCTCTTTTTAAGTCAGGGACATGAACACTCAAGACTCTATAAATACTAAGATCTCCACAAGTTGGCATAGTTGAGTTTGCAACAGAGGAATATTTTGAGGTGCAAGCCAAATACTCTGTGTTTAGGTAAGAGGAAATAAAAAAAAAAAAAGTTGACCATAACCTGAGGCCTTGGCTCCTTCCGAGTGCCTGCTATGAAAGCAAGGTGCTCCACACGATCTAATCATAGCACTAAACCTTGTTACAAGCCCTTTTACAGCTCCAATATCTGGGTTACATGGAAACACGCTGGAGAGCCTCCTTGTACTATGAAATAAATGTCATTCTGACTGGCATGCTCTCTTCCAGCGAGTAATTTCCCTCCGCTGATAAATCGATACAGCAAAAACAAATGAGAGTGCACAATGGGCACATGGAGGATTACATTTTTATTCATTTCAGAGCCCCTGCAGCAGAGTTTTTTTAAACACAATAGCATAAAATGATGCACTTGAGCTGGGGGAAGGCAGGGAGGAGAGTGCACCTTTGAGAGGAAGAGAAAAGTAAAAGAGCAAGAAAGGAAGAGAGAAAAATTGGAGAGGAACAGAAATAATCTCAGCATTTAGAAAACAAGTCTAGATTTGCAAGACTTCCCAGTTCAGGGTGGTTTTGTATTCAGCAAGTACTTAGTTTGGCTTATTTCTAAAGTTCTTGCTTTTTGTTACAGCAACAATAATTTGCCTTTTTTCCTCCCTTCTCTTCCTTTTTAAATTTTCATCTTAACTACTCCATGCTTTGTTTCAAGGAGCTGCTCTTAGCCCTTACATCACAGCAGCTGTACTAAGACAAACTGGACACCCTCAGCACTGCCCACAACTACACTGACTCACACTAAAATGGTTATGTCAGAAGGCACACATTTGCTATAGTGGAAATGTAACTACAGGAAAATGCACCAAGCTAGCTAGACTTTAGGGTTTCAGCTCAAGGAATTGATCCAACACCCAGTGAGATCGAGGAAAGGTATTTTCAGTGACCTGTAGAAGGTTCTCACCCAGCCTCCAAGGCAAGTGAGACCTGGTCACCTTTAATTATATGCATTTTGGCCCTGAAAAGTAAGGTTTTTGGTCATTCCCAGTTATGAAGCAGAACTGAAAAGAGCTAAACTTCTTTTCTCCTCAGGGCATTCAGCCAAAGAGGATGCAGTTGTGCATTTTCTGAAGTGCAAACCCAGAGGCAGGAGCCCAAGCTGTTGAGTAACTGCTTGGCCAGCCCAGACCTAAAGAGAAGCTGAAGGGCACAACAGGACACCAACGGGACTGGTCAAGCTCCTGGGTTTTCAACACTCACCCAGTGCTGCTGAAAGGCCAGACCAATAGCTCCAAAGGACCACTGCATGTCTGCAGGAGACCTGGAATCAAGATAGCCAAGGAAGGAGCTCAGGGCAAGATGCCACAGGTTACATCATAACCCTGACTTGAACATGGCCCGTGCCACGGGCAGGAAATCCAGAGAGGACACAGCCCTGTAAGTGCCTACCTCTCAAGAAGGACTCCAGCAAGTGCAAGCAGGGCTTTCAGTTCATCACTGGGTATCCACTAGGAACTGGACCCAAGTGACAAAACATTGCACATGTACTGTCACATGACTGCTGGTTTGTGGCCACTTTCAATTGTGCCATGGTCTTGGTTTGAACCAACAACCTCAAGGTGAGAGGCTGTTGTATCTCATTACTAGTTCCCCATGCTTCATTAAATTTGCATTTATTTGGTTCTCACTATTAGTGGTTCCTACAATGGCCAGCTAAAAATTACACAGAAATGTGCCTTTTTTTCTTCCTTTTCACACTCTCCCCCCTCCTTCTCTTTTTTTTTTTTAAAGCCAAAAGGCCGTAACACAACAGCAACATAATGCAAAGTGAAATCCTTTTACAACCCTGGAAAGGCCAAGATGTGTGCCCAATAAATGTAAGCAGACATGATATCCTTTATAATCACAGCAAGATGAAGATGTGAACTGAATAAATGCTTTAAAAACATCATAGATTCTATTAGATGCAAAAGATTGAAGCGTTAGGCACCTTTTAGCTCAACTTTCATTTAATTTACTGCTTGCTGTACTGTAGTCTAAAGGGAGTGAAAAAATCCTCTCTCTAATTTTTTTTTCCTTTTCATGAGCTGACCAAGGAGATGAAATCTGGGTACTTTAATTACCATTCAGAGCCAAAGGCCTGGCCTTTGATATGGAAATCCCACTTCAACTCCAGCTTGCTGCTGCCTTTCCCTGTCCCCTTCTCCTTCCAATCTCCCAACATGAATTTTAAGCAGTCTTGTCAACACCTGACCGTGAAAGCTAACAGAAGCCTGTGCCACTAAGTTAGTGCTGTTGGTAATTTTCTTAATATTTTTTTATTTTCTTGTGTTTTTCTTCATGAGGGAGATACCGGGGCCAGGGGGCAGGTTAGAAATTGGACAAATCTGAGCCACTAGATCTCAGAGCCTTCTCCTGCCTTGTCCACACACAGCCCGGCCTGGTCAGAAACAGCAGCTCACATTAAAGGGTAAAAGAAAGAAGAAGCAGGCGGGGCAGGGGGGGAACGGATGAAAGCTGTCATGTACAGTTACCCTGTTATTGTCATCTGCCTGCTGCATGACTCCCAGCTTTGCTATAATTATTAATTGCACTTGTCAACTGTCATTAATTCCTCTTTAGCATCCCTGTCTTGGAGTAATTAGACAGAACAGCCTCACTGCACTCATTGTTTTGAGAGGCCCCTGAAAGAGCCCAACGGGCTCTGTGAAGAGACAACCATCATTAATACAATAGAGCACCTCAGCATTAACCCTTTCAAAGGTGTAGAAACCAGGAGCTGATGGCTCTCCCATCTTACAGGTTCCAGTCCCTGAATCCCGTTTCCCTTTTCCTCATGAGGTCTCCCATCGGATGACAAGAGCAGTTGGAGGCTTCAGGTGCTTCAGCTTGGGGCACCTCACTTGAGATGCTGCAAGGAAGCCTAATTTTCTGAGGGTGGGGGCTCAGCACTCCCCAGCTGCCAGTCAAGATGAGACGATCTGCCCAACTCTGAGAGGAAGGCACGAAACACCCAACTGTTTATAAAATTATCACCTTCACCTTTTACCTCTTTTGTTGGCATTTGCAGAGGGTGACCAAAGAGCAGCTGCAGCATGGCAGGATTCCTTGATGCTCTCTTCCCCTCCTCACACGAGCAAAGGGATGCACAGCACTTGTTCTGCCAAGGATGAGAGATCTCAAAGCTCAGCTTTTCTGTCACTGCCTCCACGCCAGCCCCACACGTGAGACACCCCACAATAATCCTCCCATGCCCACAAAGGCACCCCCAGAAGTCTCAGTTGCCAGACCCAGTCATCTCCACTGCTGTTACACAGGCATCAGCCACGACCACAACCTGCCTCACGCTTGGCATTTACTTGGCAGCTGCGCAGACAACGCGTGGCAGGGAGTGGACTCTTTATTCTCCCAGGGTTGCAATCCTAGAAAGCATAAAACCTCAGGTATGTCGGAAAGGTACAGCAGGAAGGTAAAATTGTGAAGCTTATGAGCAAAATACAAAGCAACTGACCGGGTTGATACTGTATTTTATCTCCAACCTCGGGAACAAAACTGCACTTTCCATTGGAAATATCAGCTGCTTCTCAAGCAGGGGGAGAAAGAGGGAGGAGGGAAGGGAAGGGTGGAAAGCATTCCCTTTCTTAACTTCATTTTATTCTGGTGTGTGACTATATAAATGGTAGTTTAAAAAAATAAACAGGGAGAACAAGAGAAACCTGTTGCTGCAATGGGAAAAATATCTCTGCAGTTCTACTCAGAGTTCACTGCTTACATTTACCAAACTCCCTGGTTTACCTCTGCAGCTAATGCATAATTTTAGTGACGATGCTGGAATTCAAGGTTCTTATAAAAGAAGCAAGGCAGTAGCCACACTTCAGTTTACTCATGCCTGGGGACACTCCAAGGAGCTCCTGGGCCACCAGACAGACCTGCCTGGGGGTTAGGAAAGACCTCAGGCACACAGCTGGGAGTAGATACAGCACAGCTATTTTTTAACTTTTAAAAGCTTGGAAAAGACTCCCATTCACACAAGGCAAGCAGTTTTGCCAAACTTGGTCACACCAAATAATATGTCCAGCAACAGTATTCCTTCAATGTATGTAAAACTACATATTCATGGTTTAAAACCAAAAACTAGACTAATGAAAATGAAAAGGAACTTTCTTCAGTCTGCTGGCTTAATGGCAACAAGAGACCTTTGTGAAAAGGTAGTTTTTCCCCCATTAAATTTTGCCTATCTTTTCAATGCTTACCCAGCTGACATCAAAGCCACAAATTAATGAAGCAAATACACTCTAAAACAGGGTTTCAAAGCCATAAAATGTTAAAGAACTTTATTCAGAGCTTCACCTTCTTTGGATCTGGCTTAGTAGCTTGTGACTTACTGAAATAACAGAGAGCTTTGTATAAAGCCATGTGGAATGTATTTATAGAACATATAGAACCAGAAAAATCTTTCATAAGCATGTGCATCAGACTTTTGGCACTGTGCACCCTGCATCAGAAATAAGAATTTGGCCATAGATTTGATCAGCAAACACTTACTTGCTTTTCTCTATTGTGGCTACAGTCAACCACTGTAAAAATTAGAGTGATTTGTTCAAAACAGGGCCCAGTTCAGCTGCATGTTAAGTACCATCACTGATTACATTCCTTCTGCATTTTTTTTAAGATGGATTTCAGTGTCCCACAAAACTGGCTCTGTCTTGCATAACGACTCAGTTGGCAGCCAAATCTTACTTTGTTGCCTTATTAGTGAGAAGCTCTGCTAAATCACCTTTAAATTGCACACAAGGCCAAACTGCTCCAAAGGTCAGAATACAGTATATGCATATTATTACAAATTTCTGAATGGCCAGTGATACTAATTCCTCCTGTGAATAAAACAATTCTATTTTACTTTGCTAATGCCAGATGTTTACTTCACCTTCTTACATGAGTATGCTCTTGGGACAGATGTAAACCAATCCTGATTGCTGGCAAGGAAGGCACCCTAGGATAAAGCTGGCTCAACTCACTGATGATTTTGGGTCTTCAGAGTGATCTGCTGAGACATTTCTGGGATTCAACCAGAATTACGGCATTAGCTCCAGTTAATTCAGGAAGGTAAAGAACAATAGGTGGTTAACAGCCATTGCAGTGTGAATTCATGTGAATTCACTTTCTGTAATGAACTTCTGTCACCAGTGTATTTTGATGCACATTTGGGAGGTTTTGCCAGTTTAAGAGTACAATTCAGCGAGCAGCTCTTTATCAAACAGATTCATCCACAAATCGATGCATTTCTCTAGTGCATAATGCCTGACCCCTGTACACTGGATATTCCCAAATCATCCTCAGCCTGAGTTTTCTCCTCCCTCCCCTTTAGAGATCACACTAGCTAAAAAAAACAATTAACAAGAGCAAAGCATATACCAAATGTGCACAACCTTAAAACCACACCAATATCATTACAGATAATAATAAATTCTCTGTTCCGCAGTCTCTCCAATGAAGAGTTTTCAAGTGATGATTAACCAACAAGCCAAGTGTTCAGCTGCAATCTCAGCCCATTTTGAACAGCTTCTGCCCAAGGCACACTAAAGCAGAAGATTAAAAAACCTCTCCCAAATGGATTGAAAACCCCGTTAAATGGCCATCTTTCAGGTCATTATGGCAATAAGTAATAACTACACATACACAATATATACACACTTTATATATATATATAAAAGAAAGAAAAAAGAGCCTTCTGACAATCCTTGTCCAGAGCATTACTTCAAGATTTTGACTTCAGAGAGAATGAAACTGATTCTCCTAAGCAAGAAGCTTTAACCTAAATCAAAACTCACCTCTCTACCAATCAGAACGAAGCTTTTCCAGCAACTTATACTTCCTAATAGTTATATGGGCCTTAATCCTCTTGGAAACAGTTTTAGGTCATTATTCCAGGAGTTATTAGGTTGGAAAACAGCTTCTAGGCAAATGATGCTATTCACAAACCTTTTACACTAGAAATAATGGTTGGATTATTTCTGCCTCAAAAGTAGTCTTGAGGTCTGATTTCTGATTTTCTTTATATCTGATGCTCCTGAGAAAAAAACACAGCTACTTGCTGTTAAATAATAATAATGGAAATTTTAATTATGTAAAAGTAATTTTATAAGGATTATAATGGCAGCAATGAGAGCAAGTATGGATTTTAAGTAGAAGCAAAAAATAATGGTTTATCTACTGACTTCCAATGCTCTTTTATGCTTCCAAGGGCACTTGAAGGATTATACCAAGGGCTTTCACAGGTCTTCATTTTTTTCCCTCATGTCTTCCAAAGTTTTGTTGGTTTTTTTTTTTTCACATCCATTTATATCTCACAACAGTAGAGAAAAATAAAGTATATTGAAGTTTGCTTCTTGTGCAGCAGCTGAAGGAAAGGTGAACAGACATCCCTCAGTCTCAGAGTACCCCTGTTTTACCTTTATTTGAGTGTGCTTCCCATCTCCATCAAAATATATGCTTCACCCTCAGCTGCCACTGCTCTGCAGAGCCAGCTGACCAGGCAGCTGAGCTCACAGATAATCAAAATACTCCTGTATTTGAAAACACAGAATTATCTATTCCATTTTTTTAAATTTTTTTCTACCCTTGAACACAGAAATTAGATGGCAAATGAGAAGCTTAGTACCTTCAACCCCAGATAGTTTCCTTCCTGTAGTTCAAAAAAAATTACCTTTATTTAACACATGAATTTTCAGTGAGACAGATATTTAAAAACATCATAAATGACAGAAACCAGCCTTTTCCACTCATATTTTTCTCAACACTTGCACGTACAACAAGAGCAAGACAACCCATCACAGAGCTGGATCAAGTTGGCTTTGCAATCCTGCCCCCACCTATTGCCCCTGTGCAAATCCAGGTCTCCACTGTGCATTCCATGGAGACCATGGAGTCAGTGCACATTGAAAGCAGCCCCAGAACTGGGAGCCCACAGCGCTGTGAGCACTTCTACAAGTCCTTCCTCATCTCTCTTTGGTGTTTAGTGTTGGTGGAGTCTACACAGACATCCTGAGAGTCCAGCCCAAAGGCTGCTTTATTTCCAAAAGGCTCTCCTAAACACTTGACTACTTCTTCATTTTATAGTGAAAGTCAAATGTAAAAACAACAACTCAAAAACTCGCAATCCCCCAAACACACACTGACAACAAGTCCATATAAATTAATCTGTGCTCCACTGCCAACTTGGTTTCTTTCAAGCAGATCAAACACCAGAATTTCAATGGCAATTTTTGCCCAAGTAAGAACTTCAGGACTTCCCCCATCACTTTTACATACAGCTGTATATGCATGTGAAGTACCCACAACCTTCCTTTTCTCAAAGAAAATAATTGAGCTAATTACTTTGAAGCCTGCTTGTTGTAAATGAGTTACTAGTAAATTTTCAGCCATTAATTCTTACCCTGAAGATGGAAATTCTATTCTTTGCAGAACAAGGGGGTCATAGTGAGAGAGAGAAAACTTCAGCAGCACAAAGAGAGCAGCAGCATCTCTGGCTAAATGCTTCACTGAGGAAGTGATATCACAGAATCTGGTGGCCAAAGGATTCTATGGTATCACTTTCTGAAGTATATTAAAAATGTATTAATTTGCCTACATGACAACTTCATCATCATTGCTCAGGAAAAATCTCAAAACCTACTGAAAAGGCCTTCTGAGGTAATCGAAAGCTAAAGAGACATAACATAATTAAAAAGAAACAGAATTGTTGCATTTGTTCTCCTTAGTTATATTAGGAATAAAAAACAAAACTAATGTAATAATGTATCCCAGCAGTTCAAATCTTCTAATTTATGTAGAATGGATTATTACTTAGACAATCTGACCCTGGGCAAAACTTCCTCAGTTGAGAAGATTTACAATCTAATTATGCAGGAAGTTCTGCTGAGACAGTTTGGGTGCAATGGTCTTCTATTACATTAGCTTAGCTAAAATTGCTGCTTCTTCGCTTGCTTGGTGTTCTCCAAGTACTCACATGAAAACAGAAAATCTTTCAGTTGTGTCCCTTATTTCCCTTTAGTTTTTCTCACCATTACTGTATGCAGAAGCACTCATTCTCAACTGCAAATAGCAGCAAGGGGCTGAGGTTGTTAATAGAAAAATACAAGTTCCCTTTCAGGCCTTTGATTTGGCCCCTGTTTAGTGAACTGACTTTAAAAAGGACCATCAAAGGGCTTTTCATAATTTTTACAATGATAGTTGCTGGGTTATTGCTCCCCTTCCTTATTGCCAGTGCCCCTGAAAAGAAGCCTGAAGCTGAAATCTTTTCCTGTATCCTTTCTTTTCCATCCTGCACACACAAATCTAGTTTATTTTTGTAGGGTGGCTCAGAGATGTTTTGCTGCTGTCTCAGACACCTGAATATTTTTAGCAATCTACTTCATTGCATTAAAAAAAAAATCCCTCAACACATACAAAAATAGCAAGAGCTTTATAAGTCTGTAGAGGAAATTATGGGAAGCTTGGGTCTAATATAATTCAAAGTATCTTTTTTTCCCCTAGATATATTACAGCATATCGATACAGCTGAATATACAGACATGTCCTATATTAACAGAGATGGAGAAATCAGTACCTTTTTTTCTTTACAGCAAGTATTTTGATTTCAAAAGGCCAATGGATCATGTCAAGGCCCTCTGTCTTTATAATTATCATGTGTAGTAATGCACATTCTTATCTACAGGTGGCTAGACCTTTTAAAATCATCTTCAAATTCATTACACATTTTCGTTGATACCACCACCCACATTAAAAAGTAAGAATATGCAGCATAAACTTCTAATTAATGCTGTTCAATTTACAGGACAGATTTGTCGACAAAGTGGCTCAATTCTCAAAGGCTAGTGACCCCTCTCAGAATGAAAGCCTTAAAAAATAATATTTAAAAAAAATAAAGCAGTTGCTCAGTACATGGTAAGCTTTTATTTAAAAATAATTCACCAACTCAGGAAAGGATTTTTTTTTTCCCTCTAAAGTAGAAGTTTCACTTCCTTGATTTTTAAGCACTGCCTGGTAAATTAGTGATTTCTTCTTTGATAAGCTTATTTAGGAGAGGAAAAGACGAGAATGTCACAACTGACTTGTGGCATTTAGAAAGAGGAAAGTGAATCATAAAACCTACTTGTATCTGAATCAATCATGTTAAAATACCATGACTTAGACTGTCATCTCGTATGCATTTCTAAGGCCTCACTACGAAGCAGAAAAGCATCCATTTACACCAGAATATTATCAATAAATCACATAATCCTGCATTCCAATTAATTAGAATTTTTTTTCCCCAAAAAGAACAGTGGAATAGCCCTCTGCATGTGGACAAAGTCATACCAAAATCAAGAAGGCTGTCTCAGGGTTTCATCTTGAGTTGGCCCTAAATCCTCAGTTGCATGGTTCTGGCTCTACTGCCTTTCAAACCTTTTCCTCATTTCCATGAAAACTGGCCCTGTCACTGTGGCTGCACTCCTCACAGAGGCATTAATTATACAAGAAACATGACTGTCAGGGCAGCCTGGTCAAGTTGGGTGACACCTAATCCTAAAACAAACTCATCACACTCACGAGTGACACGCTCAGCTCTAGTTCCTAAAGTCCACAAGATAAAAACAACACTACCAAAAGGAGGTGCTTGTCTTTGAAACCTTAATTCTTCAAACATTTGTTATTCATGTCAGTCAGGTTAAGCACAAAAACTACTACAGGATCAAGAAGACATCACAACTGTGACATTGCTGTTGTCTGAGTCTCCTGTCAGGCCAACAACATTTAACCAGATTGTCCCCCATCTACTCTCCCTAACTGCAAGAAATGTCATTTTATGAAGTATTTGTGAAAATTTAGTACTTGGGATTTAGACACACATCAACACCACTGCAATATTGCACATATATTCACAAGTTTATAGTAATTTAAGGAATATCCTTTATCTTGCCAGTAAATTTTAAAGGTAAAAAACTAACAAAAAAACTCCCCAGAACCCCAAAATACCCCAAACTAACAAAACTCAAAAAAACCCCACACCAACAAAACAACAACCCAACCCTCAAAATCTTTTGAAGTTATCTTATTTGGTGTTTGAATAGCTCGAAATAGAACTGCAAAGCAGTTTGAATGAGTAACAGGAAGTACAGACAAACTTCAAACATTTAGACGGGGAATACAAACACTGGAAAACACTCTTATTTACTTGATGATTCGCCCACTCCTCCCCCTCCTCCCAGTCCAAAAGAGTGGGTGAGAAAAATTGTGTACACTAATGTCTTTTGTGGTAACCCAGTAACCTTCTCTTTTTTTCTCCATAAGCTCTTCCTTCACACCACACTTTTCCATATTGCCACCCCTCCAGAGTAATTGCAGTGTCTTTATATGGCTTTGTTTTCCTACCCAATGCAGAGGAGTTGGGGTTATTTTCAATCTTCGAAAGCTTGTAAACAGGATCAAACAGGAACCCGGTCATCAGCAAGAGGAAGGCTAGAAAAATAAAAGCAAATGCATATCAACATTTTTATTTTAAAAAGAAAATACATCCAAAACATGAAACAAAAGCCTGGGCTCTGCTAGACATCGCCCCTCCCTGTTCCTTTTCATTTAGTTCGTGAACTCTTTTTTGCAGAATAGAGGCTGGTGTAAATTAATGTGTGACCCAAAATATATCACATGGAAAAGCTGCCACAGAAATATGAAATAGCAATAAAAAGAAGTGCATTATTAGAACTAAAGTGGCACCTCTTATCACAACAAATAATACAGAGATGGAACTAGGAGAAAGATATGACTACATATTCCTGTTTCTCTTGAGTGTTTAAACAGCTTCACCTACACTCCCTGTTTTTACATCCCCAACTTGACACGCTCGGTGCAAACGCTGCTCTGGGAGCAGGAGGTGCTTTGCATTTGCCTCTGCTCCCAGCTGTCACCCTGTGAGTAAGAGGGTTACTCACACATTTACTCCATGTCTTAGACTGCTGCCACGAGCTCCTTGAGCCTGACCTGAGCTTCCTGCATGGGGGACAGAGTGGCATCAACCCCAGGTACGACAGAGCCCAGAGTTTCAGTGACTCTCCTGAGTCAGCACGACCTCCCAAACCCCACCGCCACAGTTCAGGAGTGTGATGCTTCCCAAATCTCTCTGGGCACATACTGTGGTTGTGGCTGCTGCTGTGCAACCCCAAGCCTTCAGCAGGGAAGGGACAAGCATTTTGTGGCACAGGGTGTGTGCGGGATGCACGAGGTGGGAGCTGTGGAACAGCACAACTGGGCTGTCCAAGCCAGGTGTCCCTGCCTCACCACAGGATCCCTGCTACTGCCTTTGTGCCTGGGTTTACCTGGTTGTAAAATTAGCAGAGTAAGCCTCATGCAACCCAAAGTGCACATCAAAGCAGTGATTTGGAAACAAAATTTTCTCTAGTACTACTATTACTTTGCTGGATGCATGAGCACAGTTGCATAAGCAAGTCTGAGACCGCACT
Organism: Calyptomena viridis; assembly: GCA_013390005.1. Lineage (NCBI taxonomy): Eukaryota > Metazoa > Chordata > Aves > Passeriformes > Eurylaimidae > Calyptomena > Calyptomena viridis. The sequence continues at coordinate 168,816 of WEIV01001938.1, forward strand.
TGTGACTTGAAGATAAACTTCAATTTCCTATATTATTTTTGAACAATCAGATAAACAAACAGAAAATGTTCTCAATAAATTGTATAGAAATTTCCTAAATCATTAATTTCTGCTCTTAGAAAGACGAATATTTCTTCGGGCTTTTCAAATAAATTTATGTTGAAGAAGCAAAGGGAAAAGTCAGTCTTCAGTGAGGTCTTCCTTCCTTAACCTACGTTTACAAAGATAGCTCACACAGATCTTGGCCTATCAGACTACCTGGTGGCCAGCATCATAAAGAACCAAAAAATATCACTTGCTTAACTCCTATGACTTGGTTACTGCATTAAACATTCATCAACTAAATAGCAGCCTATAAAATTTGTCCTGTCTTCCTTCCTTAACCTACGTAATATGGCAGGCATGCACCAAAAGCTGAGAAAAGCACAAGTCCCACATAATTTACTCCTACTTAGGATGAGATCCCAGGACAATCAGACCTGTAAAATGTTACAGAATATTCGCCATTATGTTTTTGTCTTTCCCTGGAACCTGGAACCAAGGCACACTGCTACTTCCTGACCTCTTTGTATCGACAGAATAAAAGGAAAAGTTAATACTCGTTTTGCTCATTCTTGTGTTTTCTGCTACTAACTTGTATCAGTGATACTTGCTTGTCCTTGTTTGTATCTGACTCATCTCCTCTTTGCAAAACTTGTGATTATCTATGAACCTTGATATTTCTAGGTTCTTAAAGCAGCTTTCCTTTCTCTTTTTCTGACCTTAGCAGTTATCTTACACAACCTTGTCAGGCACAGGTACAACAAAAAATACGTAGTAATAACAACAGTAGTAATAATAACAATAACTAATCTATTTGCCACAGTTGGATTCAGGTTAGTTTACAACACTATGAGCCCCAGTTTATTCCTATACAATAGACTTAAGCATTTTCTGCTTGTTAATGTTATCTGCATGAAGCTTTCTAGCTGGTGTCAAGCACACTTCAAAAGGGTTGTTTTATGACTCTTAGAAAAAGCAAAATGGAGACTAACAACTGGCTACAAGCTTTGACATGTAGAGGAAGATTCTTTTTCAGGAGCAGAGCTGGAGATATCGGTATGGAAAAAGACCCTTTGAAAAAATCAGATCTGCTTTCAATAAGCAAAGCTTAATTATTTTGTTAAAGCAAAAATAAAAGTGCATTTCTAAAGGTAACACACCATCTAATTCAACTGTTTATTAACGAGTCAATGAGGCAATCCCCAAATATTAATAGAGACTTCTGAAATTGCAGTTGTTGGCTGCAGTCTTGAGTGGAGTGACAGAATCAATAAAATAAGGGGGCCTGTTGCCATGTGAAGAAACCTAGATCCCACTCTGCAGTTAAATTCACTGTCATATTAACTGTAGTTCCATAGGATGTACCTAAGAAAATGTATACTTTCGAGCTATTTCTTTGACTTTCTATTTCCATAACATGAACTACAATGTTTTTGTTTCTACAGCAACATGGTTGGGGATCATTATTTGGGAGGACTGCAAGGGCACCGTTCCAGAAGCGAGCTCTAAGAACAGGAATGAAATGCACGGAAAAGCACAATGAGGAAATTGAACCAAACCTTTCCAAAAACTCTTAATAAGAGAGAAAATTTTAAATCTTGAACTGTAGCACACATCCTTACAAAGACTTGCACAACATTATTATAGAAAGTAATACATCATATACCATATAGTACCTCTCACAATAAGTTTTATGTATTGTATGATATTTGACCCAAATTATTTTTTTCAAATGTTGCCCAAATTTTAATAGTGCTGAAATCGGATCAACAGCCTTGAGAAGACCAAAGGCCTGCCTCTGACCACAACCTCCACACCATCATCCCCAGACAGCCCTACCTCAGAGAAGCTTCCACTGATCAATTCTGAAAGTTTCATTGTCCTGTTCAACCCTTTGCCTCTTCACTAAGGCCACCAGGAAGATGTCACTCGGTCACAAATATTGTGGTGGCTTTTCTGTGATGACGACAACATTGGGGTCTGATGTACTTTAGGAAGCAGACAGAGCAAAACCCCAAAATTGCTCTGATCATTCCTTCCTCGGCATAAAAATACCAGCAGGACTTTCTGAAGGCACAAGAGTGGGCAGGGGCCAACCTCTAACTTCTGAGGGTGGGCATTCCCACAGTGGTGGGAGGTGGCATCTCACCTCACCTAACCAGGCTGGGTGTGTGCACAAAGCTATCTCAATCTAAGAGACTTTGCCAAGTAAAATACTGCCATCACAATCATCTGCTGAATGTTCCCCAGGGATAAAAAAAATATAATAATTAAACACCCAGCCCACTACACAGTGGGCACAGAAAATGCAACCATTTACAGTCACTGTGACTCACTGTTAGTTTTTAACTCTTCAAGTCTTCAGTCTGCCCATTAAGGCTGAGGTGAAGTAGTGGAGTGGTAAAAAGACAATTGTGTGCTGCATCTTCTGCAGATGAGGTCTTTAGTGTCTTGGGGTATAACCCAGCAAATTCTTACCCACTATTAAAAAAAATGAATGCATGTAAGAAAAATGCATACCTGTTTTTGAAAACCTGTTGTCTGCAGAAAAGACTCTACCTCCTACTTCCAAATATGAGTTGTCATTTCACAAGCTAAAATCTGATCCATGTTATGGCCCTTCAGAACACTGCTTTTGACAGCATGCACTAGGAAGAAGCACAGGCTGGCTCTGGATGTTTTTCCCCACTCCAAAGCAGTCAAAACTACTCTAAACAGAGTGAGCTTGGGGGTTGGGTTGGGGTGGTTTTTTATTGTTGTTTAATTGTTTTTAAAGTCATTTTTCTGCTAGAAAAATACCAGCTGGCTTGTACATGATTAACTCCCCAGTATCTACCTGTTCACATGGCTGAGCTAGGAGAGGAAAGTCGGGAGGGGCAGTGGGCTTTGTGGAGTATTTTTTTCTTTTTTCTCTCTCCTTTTTTTTTTAATCTATTTGCCAACCAGAGTCATTTATCCCCTATTAGATAAAGTATAATAGACTATACCGAAAGGGTCACTGGCCTTCCATTTAATGATATTGCCGGCACCAATCTACATTTTCCCGACAGTGTCCCTCAACACAGAATAAATGGCTGATCTCTTCACAATAACAGCTGATTTCTCTTTATTAAGCTAAAAAGGTCACCATTTTCTACGGCTGGGCCGCCCTGCACTATTGATAATTTTATGCATAAACAAATGGCAAATTTGTGCCACATAAATATGCATTAGCAATTACTTTTTCCTCGGGCAACGCTCACCGCATGCAAATGTGTCCCTCACAGGGCCTGGTGGCTTTTGTTTTAGCTCTTGAACAGCTAAACAAAAGAGCACAATAAACAGTTTAAAAATTGCCAATCAATAGGAAATGCAAATGCAAAGGTAAATGGCAGGAAACTTGCCCAAACAAATAAAACTAAATAAAAAAAAAAAAAGGCAAAACAAAAATCACGCAAAGAATTAAATAGATGGAAAGGACTGTCTCTATTCTCCCCACACTATCCAAAACTCTGTTTTATTTGTTTTCTTTTTCATAGAGAGATGGCTACGGGGCTCTTTGCACAGCAACAGTAGAGTTGGTACTAATGTGGACCCCAGATGGAAGCAACCAGAATGTACACGTGGGTTGAGTATGGGTTAAGCAGGACCCACACTGACATCCAAAGGTGGAAGAAGAGGGATGTCTGAGGAAATTCATAGTGAATCCTCAGCTTAGTTTTCTCTCATTGTGAATTTCCATTAAAGATTTTTAGAGAAATGCCACTTTTGAAGGAATTGCTGAAGAAAAGCTTCGACATTTTCTTTAAACAGTGATTTAGGATTTTATTATTGGAAGTGCCCAGAAAACACCAACTTATCTGTGACTATATACAGATGTCTGTAGTAACAGCCTAATGAATGTTGTCACTTGAGAAAGTTGAACTACATATAATTTCCTTTACCCCAAGGACAGAAAAAGCTTGATTTTCCCTTGTCTTCTCCTTGGACTACTCAATTCCGACAGCAAGTCAAAGTTGTATACAAGATGCAGGATAATGGAAAAATCAGACCCAGACACTAAATTGGTATGACCATGGAAACCAAAACTGACAATTTTAGGAGAACTGATGATTGCTTTGAATTTTCCCCTTCAACAGAGGAGCTTCAGTGCTGCAGAGAACTGAGTGTGACACATACCGTGGTTATTATTGTTTGTAGGCATATTACATGTGGGCAGAGACTCCAGTTCAGTAATGCAGTAACAACACATTGTGCACAAACATGTGCTAAGGCCAGCTGTGTGACCCAGCCAAGAAACCTGCTTTCTGTCCACATAACTTTCTGAGGCAGCAACTCTCTTTCCATGATCAGGATTGGAAAATGGAAAGGCATGAAGTATAGCCAACAGAGTAAGTTGCACCTCAATCTACAAATGTTTATGAGGAAGCCAAACTTAAAACATGTATAGGCTTATCTTCTGGTCTTTAAAAAAAAAAAAAAAAACCACAAAAAAAAATCCAAATTACAAATGCAAAAAAGAATCAAACAAAACAAAAAAACCCACGAGCCTAAAATATAATTTAGTTCAACAGAAATTGAAAAGACTAATCATGTGTTTCAAGTGTTTCCCACATAGGGGCCATCATACAGCAGGTAACCCACAAAGACAAATTCGTATGATGTTACTGCCCAAAGTTTTTATTTTTAGCTGATGGGAATGTTCCTGTCAATGTAAGCATACAGCAGAGATCCTACATTTTTCCCACCCAATCAGCTGTCACGGAATGACAATTTCACAGAATTCATTTCCATGAATTATACTAAAAATCAACAAGCTGATAAATATAATTTTTTGCCAATTAATTCAGTTCATTTCTTGCCTTTCAATTTCCCCGAGTTTGACTTGGATGGTTTTGTAAAAGCACTTTACACCAGGACTTTTGATCCTGATAGAACCTGATAGAACTGTTAACGGCTTTAGTAACAGTGGTAATTGTTTTTAACCATTCTCATCCTAAGAGAACTATAGCACATGGTCCAGTACAGAAGAAGCTTCTTTAAGCACAGGACAAGATATGCCCTCACAAAGAAAAAGTCCTCATTTTAGGCTTTTGGCCAAGAGCACTCCCACACCAGTAACACATTTCAGCCACAAATCCACAACATGCAATTTCACTAAATGGTGATAAGATGATCAATTCAACATAGTACATATGTGATATATAAAGAACTCCTCCCTTGCCATCAGCCTTTCTCTGTTCTGCTTTTTCCATTATTATACACCAAAAAAAAAATACTGATAGCACCTTTTGCTTTGGGTAGGTCAAAGCACAACCCCCAACAATTACACACTGGTATAAGAGAGCATCCTCAGCTAAGCCCCTCTGCCTTCTGCAACTGGCCTTGGAGCTGCTGGGCAGCTGCTACTCAAATGTGCTCATGCAGCCAAGGGGTATCCACTTGGTACCAAACACACTGCAAATCTCAGAGACTTCAGAAATTACATACTGCAGAAATTTGCATACCATTTTGTTAAGTTGAATGTGATTGAAAGACCTGTGATTATACACAAAGTTCTCCTAAGGTCGACAACAGAGTAAAAAAAGGCATGAGCAGGTATGCTAAAGCAACATCAAATAAATTGTTTAAATGTCACTGCAAAGGTAGTTCTCACGAATGTCTCTGTGGCCAGTCTCCTGCCATTAACATAGTTAGAAAGTCTGTAATAGGAAGAAAATTATTACTACATAAAATATTCCTTCAAGGAGAGACTGCTGCAGAATTGAAATGAAAAGATGTAGCTCAATCTGTTAATGCCCATCCCACATGTGTGAATGTGATGAACAGTGGAGAATGAAATGACTGTTAAATCTCTGTTAACAAGGGTATTTTAAATAGTATACAAGGGTCCTTCTGTAGTGGTACCGTGTCGTAACAAAATCTGATGGGGTTATTCATGTTAATCCCCAAAACTAGCACTAGCACTATCAAAACAAAACCTCCAAAGAAGATACCAAGAGATGGCCATTTTCTACAACAGTGGGTGGAGTTGTTTTTGTGAGAAGGATACAGCTCTAGAGAGTGAGAAAGGAATAGAAAAGAAACTGGTTTTGTTGAAATCATGCTCTCTATCTCTCTCCCAATGAGCTTGGCTTCTACTCTGCTAACCCCCATTTTCAATGGAAGTTACCTTTGCTAATAGCTCAAAGAAATTAAAAAAGAGAAATGAGCACTTGCACAACTGCAACCTTCACAGAAACGTGCTTTTAATATCAGAGATTCCATTTTTCTTTCTGCTTTGTTTGCACCTTTCCTGGAAAGCTTTAAAGCTAGAACTTTTTGGTAGAAATACCCAATTTCTTACACAAATCCAAATGCAAGAGAGTGTTTCTTTAATAACTCTAATACTGAACAGCGCTCAAATACTTGATGGGTGTATTTTTATATGCTATGCACTTGGAAGAAAGATAGCTAGATGACAATACAGATGTTGACACATCTGTATGACAGACTTTTAGAATTAGTCATATACCAATTCTTTTCCTTGATGCCGTAGTTAACATGTTATTAGATCATTACACGTGTGCACAAAGACTCAAAGGATACTCAAAACTGACTAATTTCAAGCATTATATATTAATCCTGCCTCCTCCCCCTCCCAGACTAAATATTTAGCACTTCAAGCTGTGTTCTACTAATACAGCTACACCCCTCCTCTTTGATTCTCCATTCTTCTGTCTTGATTTGATTTGCTTGCAGTTGTTTTGAATTGGGAAACGTCAAAAACTGACAGCAAGAATTTAGCATGAATTAGTATCAGAAAATTAGTGGGTTTTTTAATTAAAGAAAATACCATGTTTTTGTTCTCCCCATCTCCTCCTTCCTCTCTTCCTCTCCCCAACCCCGAGACTAACCAAAATGTGCCTCTGCAATCAATCTAGCATTTGAGCAGCAAGCTGGATTTCTTCTTTTTCCTTCACTTTCACTAGCAGTAATAGCTCCATGATTAAGACTCAGCTGACAGTTCTCATGGCACAGAAGCCGAAAAAAATCCAGCTCACTCCTCCAGTAACTGAATTGGTCCTGGAGTATGGAAGGGGGGGGCATATGGGGAGAGAAACATATCTAGTCACAAGACATCCACAGTACAGCAACGTTCCTCTGCTCAAAGCTACAAAGCACCCATCCCAGGCAACTACAGCCTCCCAGCAGATAACAGATTTAAATATTCCACTCAAAATAGTAAGAAAAAATTCTGAAGGTTTCCATATGAACCCAGCAGAATTGACCAAATGTATCCATCTGTTCGCTTTCATATAAGCAATATGCACACTGCCAGTATTGGACCTCTTCTAGGGCAGGGCCCTGGGACTTCAATTACATCTGCCACTTCCCCCATTTACAGCAGCCTCATCAGCAAAGCATGATTTTTTTATTTTTTTTTAAAGCCTCAAAATAGCATCCCGAGGAAACACACAAGAAAATTACTATTTCTACATTTCTTCCCTTTTCTACCTGATGACTTTGCCTCAGTACCTAATATTAATATCAAATGTGATGTTCTGAGCTGAGAAACATGGAAGCACTTCAAGAAAGCTTTTTAGTGTCTCATTTCCATCTCCTCAGCTCAGAGGGGACTATTTCATAAGCAAATTTGAACACCTTCAAGCAACTCATGATGAGAGTATCCAGAATCATATTAGTTACCTTGCCTCTATTAAAACTGGCAAAGCAGCAAATCCTCATCCCTCCTCATACTCTATAATCACCAATACAACAGGCAGACCAGAACCTCCAAATAGGGTTGCACCTTACATACCCCAAACTTGAATTATACCATATAGATTACTTTTGAAAATTTATATTGCTGAAAATGTGTCTTATTTCAGCTATGAGAGTTTTTTCAGATGCAAACATGAAAATCTGCTTCCTTGAATGCAAAGCACTATTTCTTACTTTAGCAACTGTGGTACACACAAGCAATCAGCACAAGCAACCCCTTAGTAAAAGGCTGAGGTAAATTTTGAGTAATTCACTAAATCTCTGGACTAGTGTTCTTCAAAGGACCGAATTCTCCCCGACTATGATGTAAAGCTCTGTTATATAGTTTGCCTTTCTCTCTAAATATCATCAGGAATTGCAATGCTACTGGTCCAACCTTTTCCAACACTTCATCAGAAACACAACACTCTTAATTGTGATTGGCCTAACATAATATATATATATCATCTATAAGAAAATAAATGCAGCACTGCTGTGGCTCCACACATCACCATTCAAGACTCGAGCCACACGTTTTTTCTTAAGTCACTCTCACTGTCAAGTGACACAGCTTAATCCATTCTTGGATGACCCTTGAAATGTGCATGGAGGAACACAACTCTTGGGCTTGACCTTTGCATCCACCCATCGGAATGTTGCCCAAGAACGGGGAAGAGGGAGCTCTCAATTTGCACATCAGCAGAAAATATCTGCTGAGAATCAGTGTAACAGACTGAAAGGCCTGGTGTGTTGGGAATGCTACACCCTGCACAGGTGCTGTATGCCACCCTCATTTTGCCAGCCTGGTTCACAAGCCTCTCCTCCAGCAGGTCTTCCAGGTCATCAGAAAGGTCCCAGGTTTTACATTGGAAAGCACTGCCAAGGCAGTGAAACATCACACCTTTCTTTTTGCTGCCAAACTGTAATGAGAAATGAAGAAACTTGACTCCATGTAAAGACCTAAAAGCACAGAAAAGCAGCACTGATTAAAGAAATAGAGCAACAGAGGCTGGCAGGATGAGGAGAAAGACATACAGGTGAAAATGAGAAAGACAAATAATTTAGAATACACCTGCACTGCCAGAGGTTATTACTCCCACAGCCTGGAGTAACTGCTGGACTTCTGACCAACTCAACCCATCTGCTGCTGTTCACAAACTGGCAGGAAATAGCAGGACTCTACCAAGTATCTAAGTAACAGCCCTCTGATGACCTAAGTGAGAGGGAAAGGGCTGTAGAGCTCCACAGGTTAATATTCTTATTTTTCAGTTTAACGTTATGAAAATTACCTGGTTAAAACCACTGAATCAAAGTGAGCATTCAACAAAATACTGTACTTTAAGATTGCACGATCGTTCCTAATTTAGCCATTGAAAGCATGAGCTAAGATCCAGTCTTTGTGTGCATGCACTGCAATACTTTCTAATTACAGGATCAAATTCCAATTTTTTCTAGGAGTATATCTCCCAGGAAGAGCCAGCTCTGGGAATGAACATGAGTTGCATACTTACATAGTTGCCTGATGGATCACTAACTCATTCTTTTTAGGTACTGGAACACTAGAAATGAAAACAGCAGAGGTTTGCAAGCCAAAAGGAGGACAGTTTTGCAGGAATCCAAAATTTTTGCAGGAAACCCTTAGTCGTACATGTCCCACTTTCTGACCTGGTATACCTGAACATATACTTGGGGATGCCATATTTTGCAGTCAACTGATGCTATATTTTAAAGATACAAACAGCTATAACAAAGTGAAAACTACTCTTTGAAAACTCAGATCTGACCCAGATGCATTTAGAAGCCTATCACAGGAATTATCTTCCCTACACTTCAAATGGAGGCAGTGGTACCTTTGAAGACTTGCAGGGAGAAGTCCTGTCCAAGTGAACTCTGCATTTCCCTCTCTCCATTGACTGAACAGAGATCTTCAGAGAGGATCCTTTTTGCTAAAGCTAGACACTTTCTCTTCAGTTATCCTCATGGAAAACTAACAGAAAATGCTAAGTGCCTGTATCTACCTGGGACCAACCACTTCACTGAAAGCCAAATCCCTCTACAATTCCACCACCAGACCAGTTTGGTGCCTGGCTTGCACATGGCTCTGGCCTCCTTCGTGCACAGTAGCATCACTTTGGAAGAAGGGTAGAAAATGTGGTGTTTTTTTTTCCTTAGGGTTCCCCAAAAACAGGTAGCAAGGGCACCCTTCTGGAGTATGGTGGTTCAAACACTTTGAGGTGCTCCAGAAACTCTAAGACAAATAAATACTTGGAATTTGGCTAACTTCAATGTACTGGATTGCCAGGATTGAAGATGACTGTAGCTACAGGGGTAGGATTTAGGTGAATTGGGCTGTTTTCTTCCCCTTCAAAAACTTTCTCCCATCTGTAAAATGGATGCAGTACCAAAAAAGATGGATGCTGTGAGAATCAATTAACATCTTTACAACATACAGATAACTCAGTGATAAGCACCACAGAGAAGTCTGTAAGTTACTAATAAGTTACTAATTTTCACAAGTATTTCTTATACCAATAATATTTCTTATACCAATAATATTAGAGAAATGCTGTTTTTAAGCTGGGGTTTGAATGTGTGTAGAATATGCCTGCCACAGGGCCACAAAAAAAGGATTAAAAAATACAGAATATCTTCTCATTCTGTCAGCACTGTCATTTCAGTGGTCTGATATGTGATCATGTAATTAAAGACTGTATCATAATGCATATGCACAAAGGGGCTGAATTAAGGTTGTGCAGGCAAATCTAATTCTGGCATTTCCTATGCTTTGGGTGCCTGACTTCACAATCTTAGCGTTCATTTATCAAACACTTTCTGTATGTAATACCATACATTACACGTGTTGGTAACAGCTTCCATCTTGCTGCATATTCTGACTCTGTGAGGTATGTTTACACACATATGAACATACACATACTGCAAAAGCAGAAAATACACATCCATATTCTGGCCACTGCCCTTTTCCCCTTCTGCAGCATATTCTCACCATGATATTTACCACCATCAAGAATAGGCTTCTCAGGGGTGCCAGCAGTTAAAATGCTTTTACCTTTTACTTTTTAGTACATGGAATGTGTGTCAATATTTCCAGTTTCTTACTCACTGCTAAAAAGTATTTAAGTGGCATCTACTGTGTATGAGCCATTTGTGGATCAGAGCACACGTGCACAAATATGTGGAGCTCTTACCCCGGGCCCTGAACAGAGGCTCTCCTGTTAAGCTGAGCCTGCTGGGATGACCACTCCTTGGAGTTTTCAGAAGGCAGGATTGATTAGAGCAGACATTGCTTTTGGCCCTGAGCTCAGCCTGCTGTAGGTGCCTGGGAAGACTTGAGCTTCTAGACTGGAGAAAGGACTTCTCTCCATTGGTGCCACAGAGGTGGATGAACAGCTTGACCACCTTCCCTTCTAACTTGCTGGCAAATCACTCCCTTTGATTTACCATGAATACAACAAAATTCTCTTTTACATGTTCAAGTTCAGTTTGGTTTATCCCTGGGAAAATGGGCTTTTTCCTCCCCTCTTGCAATTTCAGTATTTTTTCTACTTACTGAGCAGGATTTTCATCCCAGCCCTTCAAGGGCTGGCAGAAAGAGCTCCATTAAGGCACTTTGCTGTGCTCTCTTGCTCCCAGTGCTGACTGCTTTGTCTGCCAAGCTCTGGTCAGACACTAATGCTTACTTACCCAGTTACTGGGGTTTCCAGCCTGCCACTGTATGCTTTCCCAGTCCTCACAGTATCAGTTCTAACTGGGATCCTTGTGACACACAGGTAGTTTTGCCAGCTAAGCCCACAGGAAGATGCTTCATTCCCAGCCAGAAGATGTGTCAACTCAGTCCATACCCACCATTTATTTCCCAATCACTGTCCACTGCTTTACAACACTGTCATTCACTAATACCTTAAATGCATCTTCCAAAAACCCTCACACAACCATCCCTTAAAGACTAACTACACACTGTTGCAATATGCAAGCACTGGTCCACAGCTCTCAACCAGTTCTCAGACAAGCTTTTCCTACATCCACATGTGACAGAATTCCTCATTTGTTCAGGTTGTAGCATGTGTGCTCTGGTGTGCAGTAAATAAATGTCACACTGTTAGACCTCATGAGGCAGGTGAGCATGCCCTCACTGAGGGAAAAAAATCACCCTGGTTTGTACTAATGACAGCCACAGTGAACTCCAGGACTGAAATAATGGGAATTTCCTCTTGCACAGTTTCATAAAAACAAGGCTGAGCACTCACAGACACTAAAACCACCTTGAATCTGAGCTTCCCGAGAGGCAGTTTGCAGTCTCACACGGTTAACAGTCTAGATCCTTTCCTCCTCCTCACACCAGTTTTCTCTCTCAATTTCATAGAATACAACCTACAGTTGTCCTAGAATTTCAGAAAGTGATAATTTTCTGTAGAGGTAGTTTATCTGACATTGGGCCTATAGCACAGGAGGGCACTTGTAGCTTCTAATCATCCTCTCCATCTGTTCACCATAAGCAATGTTGATCTTCAAATTACACAACCTACACAATCCTGAAAGAGTCTTTTACTTTCCGGTAGGACAATCTGCTCCTTCCCTTTCCCCGTTCATTGCAATCTGCAGGATCCTTGCACTGCCACACGGAGAATGAGAACATATCAATCCACCCTAAATGACCTCGAAAGGCTGAATCAGTTAACGAAAATAGGCAGAAAATGCAGCTTTCCAATAGACTTCCCCTTCCCGAAGTTCTGTAAATCCCACTTCGCAGTGCAGACCCCGCAGTGAGACTGATAATAAATGTGGGCCCAAACAATGCCAAAATTGTCAGTGCCACTGTGGGGTCCCAAATACTGTTCCCTGTAGCCTGTCCTGAGGCATTCTAGCCAATGCAACCCAATGCTTCCTTCAGGCAGGCAGCCTTGGAGCTGCCCCAGCCCGGCATCACGCCACCCACACGTCTCCCCACGCTTTGCAAGGTGTCTGCAACAGCACGGATGGGCAGGAGGGGCAACGAGCCAGCTGGCAGCACTGCACTCCTTTGTATGCCCAGGAGACAACCATTTCAAAGCAGAAATGCTGTGGGTGAGGCTTCCAGAAGAGAATACAGGCAACCGTGGATGAGAAAGGAAAGAATTCAGGCACTCTGACACCTGACCAGCTCAGATCAAATGGGAAGCAGTTAACACACAGGGAAGGGAAAGAGAAGGAACAGCTACCCAGCCCTCCAAAACCTCAAACCAACCTTTTATATTGAAGACTTGTAGTGATAGAGCATCTTTGGATATTTTCCTATAATAAAAACACTGAGTGCACTGTTCTACCACCACACAGCTACTGCTCATTGCACCCCTCGGGGTGGCAGTAATTGAAAGCTGACACACAAAGCCCAGCTGAAATGCTGGTTCCTTGTCAGCACTGTCACCAGAGCACCTGGTTTCCATACTGCACATCACACACCTTGTGGCTTCAATGCAGTGATCCCCAGCCACGGAGCTGAAGGTGAGATACCACTGAACCCTGAGATCACCCGCAGCAACCACAGCACCACCAGCTCTGACCCCCCTGCACCACAGAGACAGTGAGATGCTGCTCACAGCATGTCACTTGCTTGGTATTGCCAGCCACGAGCCAGCACAGGCAGGAGGCCATGGCAGTAAGTGGCACAAAAACCTGCCAGACACATTAAAAAAACCCACCACACTTTTAAAAGTAAACCCCCCAAAAAGTCACACAAATGCCAAAGCAGGTCCATCTGCCCTGCAGTCCAAAGGAGGTTCCACAACATGGAGCTGAGCAACACAGGGTGACTTAGCCCAAGTAGGGACAGCCAGGCTACTACTGATACTTAAAGCTGACAAAATATGGTAAAGTGGCTGCCACCACTTAGTCAGCTTTATCACACCAATGTTTGATGCTGTACACACCACAAGACTGTTATTGATGTCATTAGCACGCAAGCCATTGAGAATATACTTCTCTCAAAGCCCCATCTCCTAGGCATCTGTGAACGCATCAGAATTCAGCTTTCATTACAATTTTATTAGGTCTCTATCCCTCCTGCTTCTGGGGAGAACTGGTATAAGCACTACTTCTGACTTGAGGCCTGAAATAAAACAAAACCATCAGGATATATCTTATTTTTATCCTAACATTTATAAATGAATCTAAGAATTTTTTTAGGCTAGGCACTTTTAAAATTTTTTTAAAAAATGGCTTTATATTACAGAAAATAACTCCAGGTATTTGAAACTCCAGGCATAAACATCCCTTGGACAAATCTACGAGTACAAAGAGATGACTATCAATGTCTTACCCTCCCATATATCCCCAATCTGGCAAGCAGACCTGAAAATGTGGCAGAATGGCTTTTCCATGGCTCTCAGTATCATTTGTTAACCATACTACAACATACCATTTTTAGTTACTTCTGCCTCACGATTGGAGTCTTGACACACAAATCCCTGCAAGAAACAACACTTCCAAGACATACTTTGGTCTTGGGCACATTTACTCCAGGCATCAGAAGCAGGGTGTCCTCCTGACACTGGGCAGAGGCAGGGAGCAAGCTGCTTGCTATGCTACAGCCTCACTGTTTGAAATCCTTAATTCAATAAGCACTGGGATGAGTAAGGACTTGATGTTTTACTTTCAAAATGTTTATCAGCTCTGCCAGCTGATAAACATAGTTACAGCTGAATTTAGTCAGCATCAGGTTCACAAACAAGAAGCAACATTGAGCATATATTTCATTATTCTTGGCTTGATATACATAGATGTTCATTAACAGAGCTGTTCATAGATGCTTCATATACATAGATGTTATTTATATGCCAAAAGGTTACTAAGTGACTCCTGTAGCTGTACAAAACAGTTCTGAATCAAGCAATTCAGTATCAAGATCTCCACGTTGTCAAAATAAAAAAAAAGTTAATACGAAAAGGGCTAAAATTCAAAACAGGGCAGTGGGTTTAGTTTTCTGGAGTGTTAATTTTCAGAAGTAGCAACCACTGACAGCTCCTATTGTCTTGACAGGGTTTGTAATTTTATCCTAAGCAGCAGTTTTAACTGCTTACCAGGCTGCACTGCAGCAACAGGAAAACAGTAAGGGATGTCAGTGAGCCTTAGCTACAAGGGGACAGGTTCCTTCACAGCAAACTTTTCAGTCCTTTTCCTAGAAAGAGCTGACTGCAATTTTAAGTATAAACAGAACATTAATAAATGCACCCTGTCATAGGAATTTTCTCCAAAGGAGTAGTTAATACTTCTGATTTTAAATTCCAATTCAAGGCAACTTTGGTTTCATGGTGCCTAGAGAAGGCGACTCAGGAGATTGTCATCACTGATGAGTGACAAGTCTTAACATTCCTTTACCTCCATTCCCAATGATCCTGAGGTGAACACGCCAATATTTGTTTGTGCTATGCTCAGTAAAGTCAAGTAGATATTGTCCACTGCCTTGCCATGTCTTCAACCTGTTCGTTCCAAACAGGTCATTTTAATGAATTGCTCTTAGAGCAGGAAGAAAACTTACCACCAAGATACAATACTTTCTGCTACATTGCACCACTCCTAAGATTATCCTCTTTCAATATTCTTAAGTACATGTAGAAAGTCTTCCAAGCCTCACAAAACCATAACCTACAAATACTTCAACACTTGTAGGCACAGCCCAAGTTCCACTGCAAATGGTCGTATCTTCTTCTCTCCTTTTAACAGCACGAAGCCGAAGTAGAAAGAAGCATCAGGTGAGAAATGGGGGGAAACAAATATTAATTTTCCCATAAGTAAAAGTGTGGGAATTGGAGGGGAAAAAGCAAGGTATCAACTGCAGCAAGATATAATACAAGCTCAGAAATAAGCATAAAAGCTTGAATGTTGTAACGAGCCAATGGAGACACCCAGAATATCATTAACTGTACTGGGATGCCTCCATGTAACAGGGATGCTGGTGGCAATATGATTAATATTCCAGGTACAAAAGCAAAAGGAAGTGGGTTTCAGTGTGGTTTTTAACTCAAGACCCTGGGGGGAAGGAATTAGTTCAAGCCTGGAACAAATCTCTGGAAATTAATGATAAATCAGACAGAGGGGTCAATGTACTATAAGGGACACATCCAAAGCCATTATTCTATAACAGCTGATGGCAATAGCTGCTCAGGAGGGAAAAAAATAAAATGCTGATTTTACAGATATTTGGGGGGTGGGAATTAGCACTCTAGGGAAAAAGAGCAGAAAAGATGGCAGGATACAAAGGTCCACCAAGATTTATTGAAAACCAGAGGGGAAATGTAAGCTAAGGGGAATGAACATTCAGTGCACACAAAATGGACACTGCAAAACACAATAATTAGACAGAATAATAAAGTAGCCTCTATTCAGAAAAACAAAAATTTAAAAAGGCAGCTCACCAATAAAACAGAAAGCATCACTGCAGTCAAGAGTGAAGGTGCACAGAGCAAGTAGCCCCATGATCCCAATCACAGTTCAGCCCTACTGACTAGATATTCTCCCCTGCCTTTTTCTGACTACCACTGGCTAGGTAATAGCAAGCTTAATACATCCAGATTTATGATTAAAGAGTACTTAAAAAAGATTGATTTGCCCTGCTCAACAGCAAACATGAATAGCCTGGGAAAAAAAGAAATAAAGGGTTAGAAATCACACAGACTTCACAAGACATGAAAAGGGACAAAAGTGCTGGCCTTAGTGGCTTTTATTTGAAAAAATAAGTCCACCTCTCAGCCTTCAGATTACATACCCCTTTGTATCAGAGGCAGGATAATAAAATGCTGCAGAGAATGACACCAACATGATTGTTGCCCGAGAAGAAATCACTGAATGCATAAACAAACTTTTCCATCCTTACATGCCTTGCATACTACATTCTTTAAATACATGCATCAAGGCTAAGAAAACTTAAGTGGAGCAGGTTAAAACACGTTCATAGGGCACTATACACTATTATTTACTTGTCAAACACCACATTCACTCAAGAGAGGCTGGCTTTCAGAGGAGTCAGATAATATTCAATGTCACAATCTAGTTCATAAGTGATATCTAAATGCAACAAGCCACTACACCACTCAGGATAAAAATCTTCTATTCAGTGCTAATCAAAATACATAAAATGTGCTAAATCTTGACACCTGGAAGAGGAATTAATATGTTCCCTGAATACAGGCTTAAGAGTACTGTCGATGCTGGTGTCAGCATCCAAAATTTCTCCACTCCTCCTCACACCATGAGGGCTGTGACAACCATCCTGGTGGACCGACGTGCACTGACACACAGCAACCACAAATCACAGGAAGATGTCAAGTGTGCCCTGCTAGCCAGCTGTCTACAAAATAAAATACTGTTGCTCTGTTGATGGAAAGGGAAGGCTCAGCTGCTCATTTACTGAGTGATCTCCAACTTTTTGAGAGACAAGTAATGCACAGCACGCTCAGAGCTCTGCAATCCCTGACCTATCATGTGCTGCAACTAGCCAGGACTTCATCCTAAGCAGCTGTCAACTCAACATTTTCAAGAGCAACAAATTCATTAAAATTGTATAATTATGGCTGAAACTTCCCAAGATATCTAGGACATTTAATCATACGGCTTGGTTTCAAATTAACCAAGTCTCAAATACTTCAACCAGTCTCAAAAAGTCCAGACTATATATCTATATATTTGTCAAATGCCACAAGTTATTCAGATTATTAAAAAGGCCTTATCCTCAAATTACTCTTCTACTTTTAAAATGCAGCTTCCATAGTAACAAAACTTCAAGAGAAAAGAATTCATATGAACAAAATTAAAATGGATGTACACATGTGACAATACAGATTTTGCAAGAGATATTAGATCTTAAGAATGAAACAGCATTGGGAACCAGTCATTGGTAAATTAAAAATAATCAAAAATCCCATTAAAGCCCAGCTACCTTAGGTACATAATGGCAGAAATACAACAGGCCACAACAGGATGTGACTTAAGGCAACAATTTCATTGGAGTTGGTCAAAAGCACAGAACGAACACAAACTGGATGGTGGGAAAACATAAAACAAAGTTTATTACTGTTTCTTCAAAATTTGCATCCAAATTACAACTATTCAAACAAATCTGCAATTCCTCATGTCCTTTCTAATTTGTAACATGAAATCTTCCTGTAGCACAATAACCCCTTTTGCCCAAACACTGGGCACCAAAATTTACTATTCAAAATGGTGGTTCTTATTATTTATTTGCTCTTAAACTCAAGTAGAGATCTTTAAATAAAACTTTGTATTTGGAAAGGATAAAATACATCTCAGGCAAGTTGTGATAAAATGAACTGGTAGTTACCTGCAGCCACTCATGGGTACGTGAAATATTAGCAAAAATACAAGAGATGGAATTTAATGGGCAAGGTGAAGACTGACTGTCAAAGATAAATGAAAAAAATTACCATTGCCTCCTCATTTCTGTTGCCACAGTTAACAAGGTGCAGGCTACACAGCTGATATCAGCCTGGCATATCCCTGTGCTCCTTGTGTGGGTTTTTCCCACTATAGAACTGGTTGCACTACTTTGTTCCTTTCCCTCCCCTTTTTCCATAGGGAGCCATCATCTCAAACTAAATCTTAAATAGAAGCCACCACTTTTCCCTTGCAATCTGATTATCAATTTGCACCTCAGCAAAGGAAGGCTAGAACTCTATTGTTTTGTTAATTGTCAATTTGCATCTTTGAAAGGTGTTGTGCCTTTTCTTCTTTTGGCAGGTTAGGACTAATTCTGTATCTTAACATATATGTGGGTGGTGTGGGTAAAAAAAGGCTTTCTTTTGGAATGCAGTCCATTTAAAACGTGCTGCTTTAATTTCTTTCGCTAAGTTGCTTCATTTCTTGGACAAATCTTGTTCAAAAGCTCGTAGGGATTGCCCTGCCTAAGAAAGGGCTAAAAGAATAATGCTCTTTTTCCAATAGGTTTTTAGAAGTTTATTTAAATATTACTCCCAAAAACTGGAAAAATCATAAAGGAAAATTTAATTACACTTTCCATTTATGACAAACAATCAACAAAGGAGCTGGCAAACACTTCCTTTCAAAGGTAGCTGGAGAGTTGTAGACATCACCCTTATGCTGATTTAAGTGGAATAATCATTTTTAAAAGTAAGTGCGGTTTTTTAAAGTACATATATAAAACCTGCACACATTAAGTCACCCAAGAGGCTCCAGCTGCTCACCAGACTGATTCAGACTGGTTTCACAATTTAACTGCATAACAAGTCTGAGAGTTGAAGCAGCTCTGCATTCACTTCTCTATTACCTCACACAGATGCCACTGACCACCTTAAACATCTCCATCACATTATTGCCTGACTGAACCCAGGCTCCAAGACTACCCACATCCAGGTGCTGCTCACTCCTGAGCCCATCTCTCCACACTGGCTCTCTGGGGTTCAGCAGGCTCCTGGGAATGCTGCTTTTCAGATTCAGCAACTGCAAATCTTTTCCTGCATTTTATTCTTTTTACTGCTGCAAAGCCCCTTTCCTGTGCTAAGGGTATACAGAATTGATTGATTCATGAAGAGTATGACTGTTAATTAATTTTCGAATGCAGAATGGTTGGAGATGTGAGCTTTTCAAATTCCAATTGCAAATTGCAATTCCAAATTGCAGATGAAGAGGTGGCTAAAGCCAGTCCTAATGAGTAACAGGGCAGGCCTCATCTCAGTCACTAAGAATACATGTGAAACTGAGACCTCCTGGTCCTACAAGTCACCATTCAAGGTAGAATTGTGTGGAAGAAATGTTTAATATCCTCCAAGGTACAAAAAGTAGGAAAAGCCTGAAAAACAGAAACGTATTCTGAACCACAGAATGGTTTGGGTTGGAAGGGACCTTATAAAGATCATCTAATTCCAATCCCCCTGCCATGGGCACATCACTCAGAGCCTTACCAAGCCTGGTCCTGGAACACCACTAGGGATGGGGAATAATGCTGAAGTGAAAAAAGCAAGTAGAAATTCCTGCTAAATATCAGATTACCACCAAGACAAACACTCTAGTTGAGACTACAGTCTCTCCAAAGACAGAAAAATTAAATCAAATAACTCTAGGAAGACCTAGCAAGACAGAAAGCCTTATTTTCATACAAGTTCATGTCTTACTATCACTTTCACCCAAAGCTGGATGAAAAATGAGAGGAAAAGAATCAGAAAAAGGCATATTGTCTTTGTACACTTGTCAAAGCTTCACTTAAGGTCATGTTAGTTTTTTTTATGTCAGGACTGACCACTGTTAACTTTATCTGCCAGCAAGTGCTAAATTTTCAACTGGGTGTTAACAAAAAGAAACACACCAAGCCATTTTAAAACAAACAAAAAATGAAAGAGCCTGAAAATCCTGACAACTGGATCTCTGGCTGAGCCACGAGTCTCACAGACTGAGATCAAAAGGGAAAACTTCATGAAATTTCTATTACTAGTCCTAGAGAGATGAATCCAAGCTTTGATAGCAAAACTATCTCAAGTAACAGACTTCCACATACTTTAACTCTGTGAACAACTGCAGCTCCTGACCAGCTTTGAGCACTTACAACCTGCAGAACCAGGACCCAATTCAGTTGTGCTCTCAAAACTTCTGTTTCCAAAGAAATCTGGAAAGCAGGTTAAGATGAACTGGAACACTTAATGCTTGTTAAAACCATATAAAGGAGCAGGAAAGTATTTTATTATCCACATTGGAAAACATGCTTAGTTTTACAGACTTCTCCCAGCAAGATGAAACTTGCTATAATGTTCACCAGCTAAATGTTTGTGAAGATCAAGGACATTTATGCCTATCATTCCAGAAGACATGTATTTGTCTGAAGAACAGGAAGAGTGTGCCTCTGGCTTTGGGGAAGCCTCTGCAATCAAATCATCCTATTTTACATACAAAAGAAGGCCCCAAAGTTAAAGGACTGTGTAAGTTTGAGCAATGGAGAGTTGGAAGTGTGAGGAAAACACTAAGTTTGGTTCTGTTCAATCACTGGAAAAATAAAAAGAATCCAAGTCTTACTATAATCTTAAGTAAATTATCAAAGCCAGTTCCTGTAACGGGTTGAAATACTACAAAAACTATCATGAAACTCCTAGAACTTCCTGTTTTCACGTCACGAAAATTACAAAAGCAGCTTCAGTTATAATCTTTGGAGTAAACCTGGGTTGAAGCCACAAAGATTAGATTCAGACCTAGATTCCATCACAGCATCAGGATTTCACTCAACTTTCCTACTTTTGAATTGCCAGTTGTAGAAAACAGTGGAAATAGTAAAAACCTTCTCCCAGGGAGGGGGAAAAAAACCCAACCACACCAGAAAAAAGTAACACAGGCCTTTAACTGATGAATCCAATCACATGGGCAGATCCAAGTAAACCACTGTCGTGGTTTTAAGTAACCAGAGTTTTTTATTAGCTGGGGGGGCTAGGAGAGAGGCTTCTTTAAGAAGCTGCTAGAGTTTTTCTCTGCTCTAAGCTAGCCAAGGTCAGGCAACAACGCCTCTGTGATAACATATTTAAGAAGGAGTAGAGAAAAAAAGTCTGCGCAGAACATCATGGCCNTTACAGAATTGACATCCCAATTAGACACTAAAGATTAGGCAGGAGAAACTTTTTTATTCAAATTTACTCACCCATCATTTCATGATGGACACACAACACAGGATACATACCAAACAGTGAATTTATGCATGAAAAAACTTTCATTACATAAGGCAAACCTGGGATTTGTTGAAATTTTGATAACATAGACACAGATTAGGAGACCCAAAAGCAATTTTGTCAGATGCCCTCCTCGATAATAAAAATAAATCTTTTCCTGTTTGATGGTTGGATGATCAGGCATAGCTTGGCTTTGGGTTTGACCTGAATTTCTCAGAGTCTTATTAAAGAATCAAAACTGATAAGGTAGTGCTTTCAAAGTGCAAGTTGACATGTCTCACATCCACGTACTGAATTCTCTCACCTATTCTCTCTGTGTTATACTGTGGCAAAAAGAGGAAAAACTCCACTGAACATTTCAGCTGGTGGCATTCCCTACCACAGACAGTGCAGTAAAAGCTAAACATTTGTCACAAATGGGCAACGTAGGGATCTTAAAATCAACATCAATGTGCTCTACAATGGTTGGAGATGCTCACTGCTCTAACACATATATACAAGAAGCAGTACCTACCCACAAAGGCACAATGGTCATCATTTACAAGACATGTGAAAATCTCTCAAATCCTCCACTCATCAATTGGGCACTTCCAGGAGGCCATTTAAGTATCTGGGAACACATTTCCAGACTCAAAAGATGAAGTCTGAACAAAAGATAACTAATCATGACCTGGCAGGTACACTTTTCCCTTCAAACAAACACAACTGAGTAACGATTTCAAAGACCTCTCTCTTTATTCCCCCTCCTCTTGACTGCTCCAGACTAGTAGTTCAAGTGTATTTACTCATCTCCATGACTTACTCTATGCCCCACTCCAGGGCAAGGACCGTGCTGTGTCCTCCTCCCTCACAGTAAATGCCAGACCTGTTCTCCCAAGGTGTGGAATGCTGCCCAGGAAACAACAAGGCACTGGTTGAACACAACCTCTGGGAATCTGAGCACACACACCACCTATTGGAAGAGACCTGAAAGTCCTCTGAAATTCCAAACTTCCTCTCCGAAACCCAAGTAAATAAATGCTTCACAATTTCACTGCCAAGAATTTTACCAAACAAAAGCCCTCATCTGATCTCCATTGCTCTCCTTCAGGTACCCAGAAGGGCGTGACAATAATTCTCCAAGGCACCAGCACATGAGCTCAGATGTGGCAAAGCCTGAGAATTTTTATGAGGACTGTTTTTAGAAGTGTATCATTGTACTGACAAATCCGAGACAGGAGAAGCACTTGACTCTGACCTCTGCAGAGCATGAACTCTCTCGAGCAGGGACTTCTCTCATGAGCACAGTTCATACTACAGCAATACACCAACTCCTGACAGCATAGTAACAACAACAGTAGGTAGGGAGGCAGGACTGAGCTTTTCTGATGATGAATATTTAAGTCTACTAAGGGAACAACAAGAAGAGTGGAAACGAGAAGAGCCACAGGATTTCAGAAGAGAAATACTGTGCTACTGTCAGCAGCCCTATTACCACTGCACTGGCTTTAAACTGATGCCATTTTAACAGAAGTCATATTAGTGCAACAGCTCTATTCCAGTACTTCTTCTGGCCCAAAACATTAAATCTGCATCCTTCATGATGCTCAGCGGAACAAGGTATTTTCAATGTCTGACAGAAGGTGTCTAGAACACCAGGACAATGAGTGCATTGCTTTCCTATTATTTTTTCTTCTGTGAAAAACTCAGTAAAACATTACTCTGATTACATCCCCAGTCAGAAGTACTAACTTACTTCTGCTGGCATTAAAATAGTCTGTCAAAGCCAGTGGGAGTGCCTGCCAGAACACAACTTCCATCACTTCCTTTCAAAAGTGCATAAGGGTCCTGTTATTTAGTTTTCCAGTATTTTATGATGCCCATACCCTATAGTTATAAGTTCATTTCTAGCCAGACTCATCATCAGGAAATTTTTGTTTAATTCTTCATATACTTGCCTGAAGTCATCATACTCTGTCTCAGTTACAGGCTAAGAATAGCACTACTGCCACTCTTCTGATTTATTACCCTGTCTCTGCTTCAGAGAAAGATGCAAGAAGCCCTATGCTAAACACCTGAGGGTTTGTCCATCTTCCTAACATGGTCCAGTTTCAACCCCCAAATCCTCTTTTATTCTAGGATGAGCAGACTAGTGAAATAGGCACTATTTAAATCAAGACATACCTGTGACTTCTTTTATATACTGACCTTCTTTCCCAGTGTTTCTGCATCTAATCCCTCAGTTACTCATTTAATGGCACACACATCATAACTAAGGCCTCAATGATTTCACCTCCCTTTCCCAAATCAGTGACACTCAATGAGAACCCTAAAAGCTATACAGGTACTTTATATTTGCTCTCTTCAATGACCACACCCTTCCTTCTTGGCTCTCCTTCCTCTCAAACACTTGTCCAGTTATTACACCCCCTGCTTATTTAATCAGGATATCTATAATTGAGTAAAACAGGAGGAGGAGAAAGGTAAAACCTCGGGAGGTAAACCACTCCCTGCCTTCTTAAGCACCAATACCCCATCTCCACTTTCTCCTCCTGGAAGGTTTCTGGGGACTTGCAGGGCAGAATGTGTTTCCACTGGAGTTCATCTAAGGAACAATCAGCTTAAGCAGTTGTATTCAAATAGTATTAATGTTTTCAAATCAACTTCCTATTTTCCTACTGGAAACCCTGCCAAACACACTCTTCAACAGACACTAAAATAATTTGGATAGTTGATATGCAGTCCAAATTTTTAGTGGAAAACTGCCAGATTTGACATCTGTGAGAAAGTGGGTAATTTTTATTATCCACAGAGAGCATGCACTCGGTCCGATATTTTCTACCTCTACACATCTCTTTCCACTGGAACTGCTTTATGGTTTTACATGATCAATGGGCTGCCAGAAATTATTTAACCCCCTCATTGCTACCAGAACCCAAGACCCCACTGTCACCGTTTTAACTGTGCCTTTCTAGTGGGAGATATTTTAAAATAAATATTTTTCAACAGCAGGATGTTCTTATCTGTTACCTCCAACCCCTCTAATTACTGCAAATGAAGATTTTTTATTTTTAATTGCTTTTTTGAAGTAGTATCTTCTGATTGTTATTTGCCAAACAGGAGAAGAAGGCTAGCCTCTTGTAAGCAAAGGGTTAATTCCCTGTTTTCCTCTTGTCCTTCTCTTACTGCAGAGAGTGGAGAAGTGTCTGTCTGAACAGCTGCTGGGGAAGCAAGGATTGGAAAATGCCTTTGGGAAAGTAGGCCTTCCTGCTGAGGACTCAGCCCAACCCGAGCCTAGAAAGGTATTTTTCTTGCATTTAATTTTGCTTGGGGCACCTTCTAATTTATTAATGGTTATAAATATTTGCTTCTGCTTCCACATCACCTGACAGGTCAGATCCTCCAGGCCACTGAAATGCAGAGAGTTGTGGTAATTTGCATGAGCATGTAACCTGTATGACTTCTCATGACCTGTACTGCTGACTTCTTGGTTTACACCAACCAGCATCACTTCTGGTTTAGAATGAAATTTACTCTCTCATTTGCAAGCATTAGGAAAAGCAGATTATGAAAAATAAGGAGATAATACACAAACCTTTCACCATAGTAGGTGGTTTTTTGTTTGTTTACTTTGGGGTTGGGTTGGTTTTGTTGGGTTGGTTTGTTTTTTTACAAAACAAAAAATGCAAGACTTGCTGTTTGAAACTGCCTGCTGAGGTTCCTTTAAATAAATGAAAACAAGAGTCCCTGGCTGTCTGGGCTGCACTGAAGCAGCTCATCCTCCAAGTGATTTGTAATGCTGAAAAGGTTTCTCTCATTCACTAAAAAGATTATCAAAGTTCACTTTGTAAGTGCACATGTATATTTTATTTCTCAAAGATTACCAGTTTTCTTCTTATCCCCACCTTGTCCTGCTGGGAACAGGTGGCAGAACTCCTGGCACCAAAGCAATCTCAAAACATACACTAAACAGGGATAATTTGTTGTTGCTGTCTTAATGATCAAAAAGAAAGCTCCTCCTGGCAGCTCTTTTTTGCTTTTTTCCTTCTTTTTTTTACTCCCTTGTTGTTTGGGGTTTTTTTGTTGGTTTGTTTTTTTTTTTTTTAATGCTGTATTTGAGGCCAAATCCAAAGCTAGTGATTGAGAACTCCAGTGGTACTTGGATTTTTACTGGACAAATACCAGCAGCAAGGTCACAGTGCCCAAGCCCTGGTGCAGAAATCCAATCAGTGCTCAGCTATTCCCACAAACAAGAGCACCAGACAGAGCTAATAGAGAGATCTTTTAATCTCTAGCATTTTTTCTGTCTCAGAAATTAACAGAATGCTGTAAAATTAGGGACAAGGTGGAGACTGAGAAGCATCCTATTGGTGTACTTCTAGAAGACCTCAGACACAATGCACATATTTTATGATTCCTTATGCACACTTAAACCTCCCCTCCCCCCAGTCTTGCTGTATTATGTTTAATTTGCCTAATGCCTGAAAAAGGCCAGGTTTAGATTAGACATTAGGAAAACTTTTTCCTGTGAGGGTGGTGAGGCACTGGAACATGTTGCCCAGAGTTGTGGCTGCCCCATCCCTGGAACTGTTCAAGGCCACGTTGGATGGGGCTTTGGGCAACCTGGTCAATTGGAAGTAGTCCCTGCTTATGGCAGGGTGGTTGGAGATGACCTTTAAAGATGATCTTTTAAAGTCCTTTCCAACCCAAGTCATTCTATTATTCTAATTTAGACTGTTCAAAGCCAGGGTTAAGGACACTTGGTTTTCATCTGTCTCATCATCCTAACACCATGCAGACAGCAGTTTTTCATATTTCACACCTAGTTTCATGTAAAAATCTCACATGACTCAAACACCAGTGAACTGAAAGTCTGGTACCATGCAGATGGAAAGCTCCCATTGACTTGAGTAGAGGTTGGATCAGGCTGTAAGTCTCCAGCATATTTCAAGGAAGGTATCACCACTACCAATTCTACAGATGGGTAAATCAAGGGGCAAATAAATAGCATGGTAATGATACAGAAGTGTCTGGGATCTGGATTCCCAGATTTCTGCTTGACTGAAAGAGCTCTGGCAGCTGCTGCTGAGCTACTTGTTTCAGAAATACCAGCAGGAGAAGAGGGAGAGTGCAGAACAAGCTTAAAAACAGTGGGGACAGTTGAAACCCAGCATCAGGCTTTCCAGAAAGGATGGAATTCTAAGAATTACTGTTCTCTAGATTTACTCTGATCCTTCCCTCCTGGTCTGCACCTTTCACCACTAAAAGCACAGAGCCAATCACTCTAATTTACGTAAGTTACAGTAAAGTCCTGACCAAAACACACTTGTAATTGTTAACTTATATATACACACACATACACAGAGGCCCACAAATCCTCAGGGTGGTGGGGTGTGCTCCAGCCCCCCTTCCTCTGTGTCTCCATTATGTCAGATACTCAATTTAATTTTCTGGTTTTCATATTGTTTTGATAAGGGTGTTTTTTTAATACATAATGCATATTTTTATTTTCTGTTTTAATACAAGTTTTTTCTATCTTTATACCCAAACAATTCTCGACAAAGTTAATATCAAATTTATTTTAATTCAAATTCACTGTCCCCTTTAAACGGTGACATGCATCTGTAAAACCTTGTCACCAATGGGTTTCTGAGACATCATCACAAAGTGCTGGGTCTTGTCAGTTCATGCTTCTTGCTCTGGACATTTCTGGAGAAAGTGGCACATTCATTTTTAGGCCAAATGGCAAAATATTTTGGCAGTGGCAGAGCCAGGAGATAATTCATGCTCCATCAACTGCAGCAGTTGACAAGATGAACAAGGAAGATGAAGATGGGCTTTCTGGGTAGAGCGTGAAGAAATAAATTGCAGGAAGAAAACTGACTACAGAATATCTCCTTTAATCTGTATGATGTTCTTTTGCTTGGTATTTTGGGAGAAAGGGAGTACTTAAAAGGACCACTGACTTCTTACTGTGCAAGTGTAGGATGTTTTTTGTAACTGCAGAGTACTTAAGAGAATACCTAGGATTTAGTCTTAATGTAAAGTCATTCATGTTTCCCAGAAGACTGACAGCTTAGTAGTTTCCTATTGCACAAAGTTATCCACAGATCTATCTGTATCACAAATTCTACACGGTCTCCACCAACTGTGCCTATTTCTTAAATGCATAAAAGAGTTATCTCCAAATAACAGAAGTTTTTTTTCTTGGCAAACTTGTAGATCTCCTATATTAGCAACTTTAGGATGTGGGCACAGCACCACAGCACTTGTCAAGAGCTGCTGGTATGGAGTGCAGATCTCCATTTAATGCCCTTTCATGAACTCTGCTAAAGTTGTTCTTTCATCTCCAAATATCCCTACACCCAAACTCCTCAGTTAACTTTGTTGAATAAGATACAAAATATTCAGCTTGTGTTTCCCAGAACAATCATGGTGAGATATTCACAACATGAGAAAATTGAAATTTTAACCACAATTCATAGAATGTTTGCTTTTGGAGCAAGTGACATCAGCATAGAAATCTGATTTAAAACTGGAAAAAAAACATCCCAACAAAATTCAGCATTAGGAGTATAGAACTTCATGAAACTAAACCAGAAAATTTTCAGTCTCAATTAAAATTAGAATTGGTAGGTTTTCTAGAATTGTAAGGTTTCAAGATAGCTTTGAATTTCAAGGGAGAATTAGTCATTAAGACTTTTTAAAATCCTAGGAACCAGCTGAAATGCCAAAACTGTGAACAGCCAGAGCTAAAGAAAATTGAGTTTGTGATGGCATTTACTTGCATTTAATGATGAGCTCCCATTTTTTAATTATACTTTAATGTAATAGTCCTATACTTAATTATGCAGTGTTTTTATTACAGAATTATTCCTTCACTTCTATAAAAAGCAAATAATTAAGAACAAAAGAACATCAGTCTTGCACAGTTGGTATTTCCTTAGTTCTGAACGTCTAACAATGTGTATCTCTAAAGATTACATCTTCATACTTTAACAGAGTCTCATTACATGATCACCTCCTTCTACACACTAAAATAGCATCTCCCTACGAACATCTCCACAAGTGGAATCTTATAATCTTATGTATTTATGTTCACCTTGTTTTTGTAATAGCCAAGAACACAAAAACATGAGTTTCAATATACCACAAATAAATATATTTATGCACATATGTACACATGCACACAGCGTGTATGAACTTCAGTTATATGTCTGCAATGGTAGACTATAACTAGTTTTGTGCACACAGAGCTCCATTACCTTCAGGGGTACTTCATCTGTATTTTCATACTTTTAACAATACTTTTTAAATGACTTTACCAGATACCAACATACTCGTACCACAGCAATAATGGAAAAGAACAGTAAGCATGATAAATACATCAGCTAATGGGTAGTAGGCTGTACAGCTCTGCAGAAAGATTATTACAGGCTCAATGCCACAGATTTATTTATGGCTTAAAGCAGTGCATGTCATAAGCATACATAGTTTTAGTAGGTGGAGTCATCTGACCCAATCTGGCAGAGCTTTCACATGGGAATGGCAAGGACTCCTCATTACCCATGAATTACTGCTTTTATTGGCAAAAAGCTTCTCCTATGTATATTCCTGAATGAGAACAATGTGAAGCACAGAGATTCACATAAGCTCTCTTTCCTTTTGAAAAACTGGCTGACTAACATAGTCACTTCTTTTTAGAGTTCTGCTTCAGTTCTCCAGCCCTTCCAGCCATGCAAGCCTGCACATTGGATTCATTTGTCCACTTTAGCAAAGAGCTGCAAAATGCAAGGATGAAACAGATTTGTGTAATGCTGAGCTCCTAGAACAGTTTAGCATAGAAAGGTAACTCAAATCTGCATCACAATCATAGACAAAATTTAACACGGAGATATAGTTTCTTGTCTCTGTGTTCAGACAGACATTAGTAATGCTGCTACAGGTCTGAAATGAAGCATGTGCTTTCTCAAACCATGAAAAAAGCAAGCAAGCAAAGCTCCCTGGCAGCCCAGTTCTCCCCTACACAGCAAAGGCTGCCCCGTTCAGTTCACATATCACTCAATCTCCAGCTCCCCTGCCCTGAGTCACTGCAAATCCCTAAGTCAGGTTTTGGGCAGATTCTGTTCTCTTGACCTGCTGCATCTCCCAAGATCACAGAGCCTGGGGACACAATTGTACATATGACAAGTAGGGTCCATGGGTTTGATTAAAGTTGCATTAAAAAAGGATTACTATATTTTACTGACATTGTGTTTCTGAAGTTTGTGGATTGGGTTCAGGTTTTATCCTTGCAGCTGCCCAAACAATGACAGGGACAAATAAGTAACACTTCTTTCTAAGGGTGCTAAACCAGAGCACTTCCAATGCCATGAACATTTCAGCTCAAGTCCCAGTACAAAGGCACAAAAAACATGATGTAAGCCCACAGCTACTTCAGTGTTCATAAAAGCAGAAGTTAAACTTTTCTCATTCCTTGCTTTCCTCGTTTCCTCCCTGCATCTTACTTTATTCTTTTCAATTCTGCACAGCCAAGCTGAATTGTCACTCAAGGCAGCTGGCTGCACCACCCTCCAACACCTCATAACAATATTTTGAGAAATGTACACCATGTATTCTCCATGGCTTTCCTCATAACCAAAAATATCCTGCAAGACTTTAAAACCCTTCTGTATTATCTTTCAAAACTCCTCTTAAAACCTTCCTCCATTGAAATGACTACAGAAAAACTGACAACTTGGACTATTAATATACTAAAACTTATGCTGAATACCATTGTACCACTCCTTATTTTATTAATTTGTTTGACTTAAAGAAAATTTTTAAGCAGTGATAGGCAAAACCTAGTGAAAGCTACTTGAATCCTGTAAAATAATTAAGAAATTTGTATAGAACATACACAATCATTCCAACAATGCTCTGTCCAAGGAAAACTCTTTTCTACCATGTCCAGTTCAAATTCATACCTTATGATGCTTCTTGACACAACAGTGGCTTCACATGAGAAGTTGTGGCCCCATAACTCCACTGACACAAACAGGCAATGCCAAAACTTTCCTCTGAATCCAAACTACATATCCTAATGTTTAACCCCAACAGCCTCTCCCCATGTCCATACAGGCTCTGCTCTCTGCCTTGATGCACAAGGAAAGGGCTTCTTGTTGCTCTAATCAGGCCCCAAGTGAGCCCTACACTCCACAGAGAGCCCACAAAGCTTCAGCTCCATCATTTATCCTGTTTGGGACAAAACCTGCCCGGGCTCTGCACAGCCAAAAGAGTTCAGGAGGTGGGAGCCAACTCCACCTCCCATGGCAGAACCCTAAGTCCTTGTGCTGCCAACCCACATGACTAACAAGGCAATGAAAACAAAGTGTCATTTTTGCCTAAAGTACAGGAATATTTTGCATTATCCTCCTCTCTGCGGTTACTGAACCAAACAGTCTTTGATGTATTAGACAAAAAAAATTTTTTTTACTCTCGTTCTGTTTCCATGCAATGAAAATAATACATAATATTGGCATCACCTTAAAAATACTTCTCTTATGAAATACATTCCATTTGTGCTGACTTTTGTGGAAGGTGCGTGGGTGTGTCAGAAAGAAGAATTTAGTCCCAAACACTTATATTTCCCTGTATATTTAAAGAAACAATTCAAACCTTGTTTGTTTTAAAAAAAAAACAAACCCAGCTACATTTTATAGGACAATACAAAGAAATCACCTGAATACCAAGATCTTAAAGTCTGGACAAGCCAATTCCATCTTGTTGAGCTTGGATTCCACTTCAGCAAAACACACAACTTAAATATGATGAAGTTCTGTTGCTGATGGTGGACCTAGGTATTACTGCAGTAAAATTAATAGGGTAAAATAAAGCTGTGCAGTGTACCATCATCTCTACTCATTTCCCTGGAAGCCTGGAGGGGAGAGGAGGTTCAAGCCAATGGAGGGAGTTTGGACATTTGTGTTCAGGGGACAATTAAACCTCAGCAGCCTGCTAATTTTTCCCAGTTTTCCTTTCTTCCAGACTCCATAGCACCTTTGTTTCTTTCCATTTATCCTCCTCCTCCCCTCCCTCCCTTCCCCTCACTCTCTCTTGGTGGCATTAACTATGCTGACAGTTTGACAGGCTGAAATAAGGAAATAAAACACTTAAACATTGTTTCCTGATGTATGCATTCATCTCCTCTGCCAAACACAGATATTGAGGAGATGCTTCACTCCTCCTGTCAGCTCGCTAAATTATAGCCCAGCTCTCACAGCAACAACTCTCAGATCCTGTACATTCAACTTTATCTGTCTTCCAATCAGAAGGCCATGCAAAGGCCATTTCCAGGTCTTTAGCACGAGGCTTCTTATGTTTATACTCTTAATGCCATATTTTCATATGCCTATGGTTGAATTTCTGTTAAGAACAGGATCTCATGCTTCCTCTACTGAATATGCTCACATTATCGTGACAGCTCCACTTCTTGCTTGGATTACAACAAACTTACTTCAGGAATAAAATAAACTACATTACATTAAACTTTGTGTCATTCTCATAACCCACTACAGCAGCTGAGTAACCCAAAACCCAGCTTCTGTTTGACCAGGTTTATTAGACTTTATTTAAGCATTTTCTCTTGGTTGACAGCAAACATGCTGCTGGAGACTAGAGGCATCCCATCCTCGATATAAAAAAGCCCAAAACACTGCTCCCAGCATCAGTTTGCAGCAGCCAATGTTGTTCAGCTCCCCGGGGGAAAGTTGCAGTGATACTATCACTGCTCATTACCTCCAGTGGGTGTTGCTGTGAACAAGCCTATGGGGAAAATGCAGTGGAGAAAAAAAAACCCTGTTATAGACACCCTTAAACATGTTCCATGTCTGGAAAGTTTGGCTCATCCATAAACCCAAGAAGAAATTAAAGTTGGGTAAGAAACTAAATAATTGTTCTTCTTTGCCAGTTATGATCATCTTTCACACAAGTTAAACACAAGCATTTTGTACTTCATCTGCTGTGCTGGTATAAGGCTGCAGTGGAGCAAAGTTATCTGTTTGTAATTTCAGTAGCTCCAGAAGTCTCTGGAGAACAGCCCAGTGCTGTGGCTGTAGCCTCCAGGGATGCCCGAGGGCCCAAATCCATCGCAGGGCAATTTTACAGCTTCACCTTCCCAAAACAGCCCAAGAGTTGGGACAGAGTACTGAAATCTGAGACACAACTTTACAAGAGGGAATGCCATGTAAGGAACAGAAATATATCAATAGCCCAGAGTATACTGACACTTTTTTCCCCAGCTGATGAGGAAGGTTAGCTCAGGTTTCAGTCAATAGGTAGAAACAAAGCAGACATAGGTTGGCACATTTTGGACCTTGGAAACAAATGAATAAAAGCCATTCTTTACCCTTTATTGTTTTCAATCCCTGCACAATTTTACTTGTCTCTGGCTTTCTCATGATTTCAGAGAACTCTACTCATGACCCAAAGACTTTAAAGTATCTGCATAGTTCCACTGACACAGATTTATTTAATTGGAGGTAGAATAAAAAAACCCAAAACCACAACAATGTCCACAAGGATAAATCTGTATAACTTGTCTGTTGAGACTTCATTCTTTCTAACCATTTTTTTGTCTGTTTCCAAGAGTTGCTATTAAACAACAGAAAAGATGTAAATTCTATTGCCTTAAAGAGCTAGCAGAACCTGAGTGGAAAACTAATCCATTTGCTCATCTAGACACAGTAAGGGCTTTGCTACTGCTTTCCAATATTGACTGTCCAAGAGTGGTATTTCAACTGGTTACACCCATTCCTTTTGTTATCCTCCAAAGACACATTAATAAAAGCAGCAGCTTGTTATGTGCTATTATTTAACTGAGAGCATTTGAATTTCATGAATGAAAATGAAAGAAAACATCAATAAAGCAAGAGGAAACACAAGTTCCTTACTACTTCCTGCACACAAGTATATAGAGGATTCGGTCAACCAAAAACTACCATTAACTCTTCACTGACAATATGCACAGAACTGCCTACAAACATCTCAGATTTACTTGGGTTTTATTGGTAGTGATCATAAAGAGCTCCCAGTGCATTATCAATCTTTTTCCTCTCTCACTACTTTGTCCTGCCAGAGAATTGCTTGGGTTGGAAAGGACCTTAAAGATCATCTACTTCCAACCTCATGCCACAGGCAGGGATGCCCCCCACTAGACCAGGTTGGCTCCTTTGAGATCCCACCCACGTGAGACCAATGTGAATCCCAGGATATGGTTCAAGTGCATCAGCCACTGATTACTGGTGGATTTTCAGTTCAGCTACCTACTAATCCCTGACATTTTCTGATGTTCCACATTGCTATGCCACAGCTCTGAGTGCAGACTCACTTATTCCATAAAAAGTCTTGCATTTCTCTTAGCTGCTAGAGTAAACAAAAAAAAACCCAACAAAACCAAGAAGAGCAAGGGGTGGAAAAAGGGTACAACAAAGCTGATTTGGTAAATTTTATTCAATTTTTCAGAGTATTAATTTCTACTTTTTCTGAATAGTTATTTTACAGCTCCTTTACTCCTTACTCTTTCCTAGTAAAGAAAAATTAAAAACCAAAAAAGTGAAGATAACCTACAAATGAAAAACCTATTAACCCAAAGATACATAGGAAGTGGGGAAAAAAAACCACTGAAATGCCTGTAAAAGTTTAATTTCTTTCTACAGTTTTTATAGGAACAACTATCATTGTTAATTTTCCTCAGCATTTTTTTTCTTATTGCGAAATAGTAGAATATTTTAATTTTCCTCAACTAATTTGTCATATCCCCTCACAAGGTTTGCTTTTGTATCCTATAGAAATAAGCCTGCTACTCTCACTGAACCTGGAATTACTTCTGGTTTAGGACCATAAGACAATATTGTTTTTAAACAGTGAACTCCTGCCTAAGCTGCAAGCTGCAAATGCACAGTTATCAGTCATCCAAAGTAGCATCCAAAACAGACAAATCTGAACTTCCAAGAACTATTATCTACCTTATCCACGCAGCACACTCATGTCATGGACAAGGCAGCACTCACAGGGGTGTCCCACAGCCCCCCATTCCTCTGCATGTACCTCACGCTCCTTTCCCTGTAATAAATTAATTTCTCTGCCACCAGGAGAGCGTCCATCAGGCATGTTTGGAAATGGTGCTGTAAGGCTTGAGACTCATCCAAAAATAAATATTCACCAGGTTTTGGTGTGTGAAGCAATAGCCACAGCACATCTCTTTTTCTGAAAAAAGAGCTGGGTGAGCCTGAAGCTGGTGATCCCACCCCTGCCTGAGGTTACAAGCCTTGCTGCCACATTCAGACTTCCAGGAGGACACATCCTTCACCATAACAAAAAGCAATGCCTGTACATATATCCCCTGAAGGGTTTTTTTTTTGCTCCCTGTGGATATTAAAACATTTTTCTTAGATGAGTTGAATTTCCTCTGCAAAGTTTATGTGAAAATTCCTCTGCATGTGTGTATGCACCTGTGTGTTTGTACATGTGAGCACTTTCCCAGAAATATAGTTGGCTGCCAGCATGTTAAAGGAATTTGAGTTGCTACCTTAGTAGTAGGCACTGCATCTAGTTATTGTTACCAGGGTTCTTCCAGTCTCCTGTAGCAAAAAGTATTCAAAAAATAAAACTAAGTTCTTACACGATTCTGCAGAACACCATCAAACTTGCTGACCTTAGATTTTTAGCCTGGTGTTAATTTTTGCCCAGGATTTCTCAAGTGTCACACCCACTGGTATGACAACTTCCCAAGTCAGAGTGTGAGGTAAAGTTATGGCTTCTAGAAATGACCCCAAGTCTTCCACTGTTTAAATTCAATTTATGTACTAGACATCAACATATGATTATCTAAAGTGGAAATGCAAGGAAGTATTGAACAGTAAATAGGGAACAATACAAGACTGGAGAAAAATACCAGACACTGGGTAAACCACTAAGAGTGAGACACTTGCCTCTCACATTCCTGTTTTAGGAATTTACCTTCAGAAGCAAACAAATCTGATAGGGCAGCTCTTCAGCCATCTGTAAATTAAAGAACCCGAGCTCAAGGATGAGCTTTATGCAAATACCTTCCCTTAACCCAAAACATGATGTTTACAGCTATCTTGCAGCAGTCAAGATAAGCATGAATGGTGGTCCTTCTCCCTAAGTTTCTACTTAAAACTACTATTTAAGGAAGGATGTTTGAAAAAAACTAGTTAGGTATTTCCCTGCACACCCGAAATAAGGGGTTCTTTACAAAGAAAAAGCCGCAGAAACAGATTATTGCCTATTCTGACATTAAATTCAGAATCATTCCTCACTGCCAGTAATGCCAAAAAGGTCAGTATTCTCACTTGTGCAAAAATGCTCTGCTGGCCTTACCAAAACCGATTTTCAGTCAAAATGGTAAATGAAATGAAACAGGACTTTATAACCCTTGCTGAAATCAACATCGCTTTTCACAGCAAACATCAAAAATTCACAGTAGTAATTACAATTAACATCATCCCCAGAAGACCCGGGAGGGCAAAATCCACACACAGCTGGAAGGGGGTAGGAAGGAAAAAAAAAAGGAAAACAACAAAACAAAATCAGTACTCAAAGTTAGGCTAAATCTTAGATGAAGTCTCTGAAACTGCAGGAACTTAACAAGTATGTATATTTCTTTCACTTACTCCTCATGACTTCTCTCAACTGCTCTAGCTCCCTCTTTCCACAGCTCACCCCTGCTGTTTCTCTACTCCTCTTTTCCTTTCCCTTCTCTTTATCTATTCAAGCTGCTGGTCAGGATCCAAAAAAGGTAGGACCAGTTAGCTCCTTCCTATTTTCTTCACGTGCCAAATCATTTGGGTGGAGGGAAAAGGGAAACACCTTTCCCCAGGTGAAGCCACTGAGATCTCTGCCAGCCTTGGAGATCACAGCAGCCAGGGATGGGGACCCACCTGGAGCTTGGTGCTTCCAGGGACCTGCTCCCTCTTGGGGCAGTGCTGGACATCCTGAAGAGCCCCCAGCTCTGCACACTACAGCTCAAGAGAATTGGTTTAGAATTGGTTGTAAGATGCATAAAACCCCAGAGGTTCAAGAATACGTATAAATGAAATAAAGCTGCCTCTTGCTCAGAAGCCTGTTTTATATGCTCATAAGTACTTAAATTAACATGGCTGATAGAGTAATGAGAACCAGGTAGAACATAGCACTTCCCTCTGATGTCAGGATAATTAAAAGGGCAAGGTATTAACTAGCTTTGGAAAGAAAAAAGTTTTATTGGTTGTTCTGCAGATTATGGTCCTGTCTTGATTCTACCTTCACTAATCATTGTATTTAGTCATTAGACACTTTGCCCATTTCCTGGAATCCACATCTGCTGATTACTGATCTACTCCTCAGACAGGATTTGTAACACAGGGATAGTGCTAAAACGCCCTTTAGAAAGGCCAGATAATGCCATTTCTGGTTTGTACTACAGAGAAGAGGTTCTTTCACAGATCCTGGTGTGAGCTACATCCTCATCATCCTTTTACTAATGCGCTCCTCACTCACAGTGCAATGTTGCAGTGCAGATTTTTCTTCACTTATCTAAGTATTTACTACTTACTTTATAAAATAGCTGAGAAAAAAAAACCCCAACCTAACAGCACCACCTCCCTCCCCTCCCTAAAATAATTCTACATTAAACATTACATGATGGTAACAAATGCTGGCACAATGGGTAGAAAGCACAAGTCATGGAATGATTATTGATGAAGCAAATAATATTAGTATACATCCATCTAGTTAGTACATACCTTATTAGCATACATTTATCCGAGATGAAAAAACATGCAAACATGCTATATTTTATGCAAATCACATGCAGATCTCTGGCTCCTGGAAAATTGCCATTACAGCCTTTGGTACTGCAAAATGTAGGTAACTCCTTTTCATTTCTACAATATGCAATAACATTTGAAAAAGTAAGCTGTTGAATGAACTTACATAAGTGATGTACCTCATTCACAGCACATTAAAGAAATAGTGTGACAGGCCCCTGTGCTACAAATTCAGCAGCTGGTTATATATTTTATATAACACAACCAGTAGGAACAATACCATTTATGTCTTGTATTATTCTACAGACAATCCAATTTATAAATGCCTGTTGTGATTACACAAAATAAACTATCAAATTCTGGACGTTAAACAGTGTCAGCAGATGAAAGCCAACTTTCCCACAGTATTTTGCCACAATATGCTGCACTTAGTGTTTTTAAAGAAAAGGCAGTGACAAGAGAAGTTTCCTCTGAATTCAGCTGTTTACTCATGTTGGGGACTGGTGACAGCAGCAAATCTGTAAGAAATTTAATCTTTCCTCACAATTAAAAGGTGTTCTTAAACTAATTCAAAAGCATGGCACCCATCCAGAAACATTGCCCTTTTTAATATTACACTTCTTTATTAATTATGGAAGAACTAATAGTGGAGGTAATATCCCATATTAGGGAGAACCTCATTGCACACAACTTCTTACCTGGATTAAAAAAAACAATCTGCTAGTAATAATAACACTGTTATGTCTTTGGTAACTAATGCTGATGAAGATTATTATGTGAATTCATAAAATGATATTGCTATCGAGGAAATTAAAAGTAAAGATGTGCTCTGCTTACTACACGAAGTAGTGCCCACTTCAGCACCCTACAGCAGCCAGAACCCACTAGCTCAAATACAAAATATCAGGGATATTGCAGTGATGTCACAGCCCATCACGCAGGAAACTTCTTCCTGACTGCAGTCAACCAATGGCCCAGCACACACCATGAAACAAACACTTGATAAATCTATGTCTAACTGATATATGTGAATGTCTGTCCTTTCTTCATCTGGTCTACCCCTAAAAGTAAAGTATCTGTCTATATGAATCTCATTTTATTAGTGGTTTATATCTACACACATATCAAAGAGGGCAGGGAAAAGACTCATTATTATCAAATAAGTAATGTGCCAAATGTTCAACTGTACATCAAATATGATACATCCTGAGGTGTTTAATATGCCAATGATAAAACTGGTATAAGACACCAATTTCTTCATCTATGTGACAGAAAATGTGACGAATGTATTTTAACCCTTAGTAATGAAATATCTAGTGAAAATATTATTTGTTAAGCTGTTATTACAGCATTAGTTTCAGTATATTTCCCTTAATCAATGTAAAATAACTTCATTCATTCTGTCATTTCACTCCTTTTCCAGCTGACTGATGAGCAGGGAATACCTCCCCCTTAGCAACACCTGTACAAAGAATTTTTAGTCTTTATAAGTAGCACAAAGCTCTCTCACATCCCAGCAAACCCAAGACGGAGGAATTCTGACTCGTTTATTCCCTGCTTTTCTCTCCCTGATGAGGAACATTTCCTGCAGTTCTGAGCAAACACAGTTTTACTGTCCACTGATGTTGATGGTTCCAGTAAGAAAAGGCAGATTTGGTGCCACCCGTTTCCTCAGAAAAGCAGCAGCAAATGGAGGCCACAATTCTGCCCCCAGTCCACTCACACAACCCACGTGGGTGGCTCACAAGGAAGAAACAGGACCAGAACAAGCACAATACAACATCCAAACCCTCAACTACCTTCGCCAGTGACCAAAAAGTATTTTCAAAGTGTTCACTTCAGGCAAAGTACCAACATTTTTTAGGAAATCTACTTGAATCCCTTGGAACATTTGTCCAGGGCTGGGAGACAGGGCCCTTGAGGAGCTGCAACTCTGTGCAAGCCACTGTCACACAAAAACCAAACCCCCCTAAGGAGGTGATGGAGGAAGCAGTGAACACCAGCACCCAGGTACTTTCACAATATGCTTAGTTGTTGCCCTCTGGGTGCTTAACCTGTAATTCAGGGACAAAACCATTTGAAATATCACTATTTTCACTAAATCCTCATGCTGCTTGCACATTTTTTTTCCTGCCACAGTGCATCATGGCTTTTGCCCCCATAAAGAGAGCAGGACCCACGTGAGGGGCAATAATGCCACACACCCTCAGCATTAATTTGCTGCAGAATTCCCCCTGCTCAGGTCTCAGGTCCTTCCCCCTGCAGGTCTCTCTTTATGACAATCCACTCCCTACACACTTTCCACAAGGTTCTGGGTACTACTACACTTGCCACATTTCAAGACCTCTTTGAAATTAAGCTGCTAACTTATGTGTTATCTGACTGCAAGGATCCTCACTCTGTGCTGTTATTCTTGCACTGATATCAGCAGTTGTCTTGGCTGATAAATCCAATCATCATCATACATCTGAAAATAAAGTTTAATTATAGGCAAGTGTGATGAATCTATAAATTATGATGATTATCAGAGTGAACAGCAGCATAACCAATAGCATTAAGAATACAGCTGAATATTCTCATAGGGCAGGGTCCACATCTTTGATGTTGGTGAAAAGATTCCCATTGATGTTAAAAGTCTTTGGACTTTAATTAGACACAATGACTTAAAGTAATTACTGCAATTCAAATAAATATTTTATAGCTGTTGTTACTACTCCTATTAGTAATAATACAATTAGAGTGCATTAAGGATTCTTTGGATAAAGGTACCAAAGCAAAGTAACAAACATTTTTAGAAATATTGTAACATGACAGTCTGGCATCACGATATTCCATTGGTAATCTTTTGCAACACTAGAAAGCTGTCCCAGTTTTTTACATAATATTTACCTATTCATCTTTTTATACCAGAAAAATTGCAGTAGCAAAGAAGTCAATAAAATATTTAAAGTTTAAACAGTCGTCTCTTTTTTTTTTAGTATGATTGCTGAGCTAGAATAGCAGCTTTATTTTTGTTTATTTGCTTATTTTTACAGTCTGACATTGTGTTCCCATGTTGCTAGTGAAAACTTCTCCAGCTAAATAAATTCAGTTGAGATTTACTCTCTCTGTTTATTCCTTGAAACATAACTGCGATGTTTCCTGGACAAAAAAATCAACCACCACCATATCCAAAGGAAGGATCTGTCTTATCTATCCCATTTTAGTTAATGAGAAAATGTATTGAGAGTGAGAAAAAGAGGCAGAGCCCATCTCTCTCTCAATAAACTGTTGCACAGGGTAGGACTAATAGTGTACTGTCCCATAGCCATCATTAGGCTACCTAGTAAGCAGTATATTATCTTTGGTTTTCTTTCTTTCTCCAGGGCACAGTCACATAGTTACTGCTCCTCATTATTCTTGGAAGCTGTAAATTTAAGTGTAAACTCATTGTCTCTGCAGGGGTTGCAGGTAAGTAACGTGTAATGTCATTTACTCCATTTTCTTTCTACTGAATTTTGTAGGAACGTATTTTTAAAATATTCTCCTCCACCCAAATCATCCCCACTAACTGCTCCATGTTTGGATCCCTCCATAATCCCTCTGGTTTGGCCACAAAGATCACTCGCTGCATTCAAGGAACCCACATCTGGGTGGTCCCCAAAACCACGTGTGGCCACTACAGGATTTCATCATTTAAACAAGGGTGCTCCTGGGCAGTGGTGGGACAGCAGCCAGGCAGCTCCAGGCACCAGGGGAATTCATTCCATCCACTTTTATTACCAGTTGCTTCACCCCTGCCTGCAGTTCCTCAGTTATGGCTAGCAAGCCTACCTCAACAGCTAATGAGGGAGGCATGTTCTTTTCTGCTTATGGGAGCTGCAAATAGATCAAAAAAAAAAAAGAAAATTGACCCTTTTATCAATTCAGATGCCAGCTTCCAGTTCAGCTTCTTTGCTTGGCCTTATTATTCAATTAATTTTTGTGGGTAGCCAATGAAGACCCACATTAAAATATTTAATGTGGAAATAATTATGGGATTGGAACACAAGATACAAAACCATACACTGTTTTATCACGTCTGGTGGCTTGGGAAAGACAGTCCCTCACCTGATCTGTCCACATCCAAGCTGCACAAGAGAAGGCTGGGAGGAAACAGAAGTCGTGCAATAAGTGTTGCTCATTTCTATGCAGGTTGGCAGAAGGGGGAAGAGATCCCTGTGCAACTAAGCAAACATGAAAACAGATGTAAACTACTAATTAATATAACCAAAGGTGAACCAAAGAGAAGAGGCTGCAAGGAACTGATATTCTGTGAAAGGCTGAGCTAACAACTGAAGTACAGGAGTACCTTTGACACCTCAGAAAGGAGCCAAGACCTGCTGACCCTCAACCTGCCACCCAAGAGATGCAGATTAACTCAAGACAGAATACAGTCACCACCTCATGACCAGCCAAATATACAACCTGCTGAAACAAATGTACCTATATTCCTAGAGGCAGAGAATGACATGACAAAAGACCCCTCCTTCCTCCCCTCCAAGGCCTCAAGTGCTTATGAACCAAAGGAAAACAGATCCACTCAGCTTTACACTGAATTCACCAACAAGAATGACAAGCTAACCAGTGAACACAGGTATTCTGGCTCTCCCAAGTCAGGACAGCCTTGTGCTTCATACAGCTGGTTGTAAGAGGAAGAGTCACAAGTGGTAATAAGACAGTAATAAGAAATCTCACAGCCTTCAAATCTAAGGACATCAGATATCCTGATGCTGTCCAAACACAGCACTAATACAGGCATCACTGACTGGCACTTATTTTGGCAAAGTCAAGAACCAATTTGGAACTTTTTAACTGCTAACGTATCTCAAAAGGATCATAAACCCCATTTAATTAATTTCTTCTACATCTTTTGATACAACTGTATTTATGAGGGGGGAGGGAAATGAAATTCAGCAATTGTCTCAAAATTAGAAAACTTTCACTCTATAAACTTTCTTAGTGTTTTTAAATTGTATACACATTTTAACAGTGCAGCAATTTTGAAAGTCATTAACCCCATGACAGTTTAGGTAGTTTTAAATGCTTATTCCTCTAGAGAAAAATTACTGAAATGAGTCAAAATATCATAATGTGTTCATTTAAAAACAGCCACAGGATGGCCAGTTCTGCACAAATATACTGCTTTGGAAAACTTTAAAATTTACTGTAAAAATAGTTAAAACAGGAGAACTCGTTTGCCTTTAAAAAAATTAAATCAGGGCAGCATTAGTTGCAATTTTGAAATTCATTCAAGCAGATATTAAGACTGCTACTAAATATACTGAAAAATGCTATAAAGGCTGAGAAACATCATGTCAAGCAATTGGCATTAGGAAACACTTTTGTTAAAATGTAACTGAGAGCAAATCACTTACTCTGTTACATTGTCAAGCTTTAATAGTCATAGTTAGACAAGCTGATATAGAATGCCTGGGAGAGTCTTGTTTTGTAAGTATTAATTCTTTAATGGATTCATTGGATTACCTGTATTTTATTATTTAGCATAACACAACTGTACTGCATTTGGCTGAAAATTGATATTGCTAGCAAGGAAGACACATGTAGCAGTGCTGACTTCTTGCCTAACATTTCCTTGCTTGGATTCAAACAGAAAACAGCTGCAGGTCATATCAACTGGACAGATTACTGTGGGCAACCAAGAACTCAGTTATATCACAAAACCTGTCAATATAGCTTAGTCTCAAATTAGGTTCTCATAATCAACTGATTTCACAGTGCTAAGACTTCCTTAAAAGACTCCCAAATAATTAAATCACATTCTTTGCCTGCGCTAAGATGTTCAAATTTAGGAACTAATTCCAAAGTTAATTTCCAATTTTAACCAAATGTATCAGAGCTGTGCTGCTTAAACTTTGCATAATACTTTGATGATTTAATATGTAAATCCAATCAATCAATAAGGCTTGTGAAGCTATGTATTTTTATAGAAGTATATGACTTAAACCTAAGCCAGAACTTACTGATATTTATAACACATATTTATAATATCAACCTAGTACTCTTTAGACTTTTATTCTTAGAATTTCACAATAAAATTTTTTGTGGGCTAAGTTAGTATAACATTGGTATTAATTCTTAAAAGGTCAGCACATATAAAAAGATAAATTAATTATAAAAAATACGGGTTTTAAACATTAAACTCAACAGCATCAGATACAAAACAAATACAATACTTCATGTAATGTATATAGAAACATACTTTAGAGATACAAGGGATAAGATTTTGAAAGGATCTAAGAATTTGATTGACTTGAGGAAGCACAAGTTGAGCCTGGTTTTCAGAAAGTCCTGAGAAACCCTCTGAAACAATTTCAGTTCATCAGTTTTCTTCCCACCATAACCTTAATGAAATGAGAGATGTTTTTCCAAACCTGTTTGAATTTGGAAATACAACAGGACCTAAGTCCCCACCAGAAGACCTGCTGCTGAATAGGTATCAATATTGAAATTACTGCCTTTTTGTCATGATATATCAATACCTTTCATGCAAGAAACATAGATCAAGTAAAACATTAGCTAAATGAAATAACACATACATCCTGAACATTGGTAGCTTAGGCAATAAATTTCACAAGAAAAACAGATTACAAAGCACCCTTTTTGTCCAAATCCATTGTTTCCAATAAGCCTTACATTCCTAAATTATCCCAAGTCATTTTTGAAATGGAATTTGAGCTTATAAATAACATTGCATCTTGGAAAGTGTCATTCTTGGTTCTTCCGCCAAATAATTCATCATTTGATTGAAGCAAAACCAAACAGAAGCCAAAGGGAAAAAAAAGAAAGGACAAGTGACCTGAGAGAAGGAGAATCACTAATTTTGAGTACACTACAACCCACAGGTGCAGAGCTGTGACTGTGTAAAGCTCATTTTTCATAGCTTTCTTTAGCTTACAGGACTACAGCTGAATTAAAAAAAAATACATCTAAACATGTTAATGTATCAGGTCCACAGGCTTATATTGACATGCCAAAAGAACAGAAAAAAACCCAAACCTGCAAAAGTCCACATTACATCCCATATAAGCAAGGTGTTGTGGGATAAACCCCACACTGATGAACACAGGGTACCAATGCACCCACAACAGGGAAAGCTGCATGTTTTCCTAAAGGCAAAGCATTTCCTGGATACTCACACCATAAACCATGATTGACTCAGCACCTTCTTAAAGGGATAAGCATTTATTCCTCTGTTTGAAGGGCATTAACATCTTGTATCCACAGCTCTTCTCAGGTTAAACAACTCAGAAATACTACAAAGACTACCCTAGGCCAGAAGCAGCAATGCTCAAACATGATGGCACAAGAGTAGCTTACCAAGGAAATCTATCCTGTCTGCTTAATAATAGGAGCTTAATGAATAAGTTAATAAATCCCAGGCCTACTCGATAATCACATACTGGAGTAGTAAAAATCATTGATTTTTCCTATACTTCATAGCAACAAAGAAAAAAAAATAAAAACAAACCCAAAAATCAGACACCCAAAGCCAA
The DNA here is from genome assembly GCA_013390005.1 of Calyptomena viridis. Taxonomy (NCBI): domain Eukaryota; kingdom Metazoa; phylum Chordata; class Aves; order Passeriformes; family Eurylaimidae; genus Calyptomena; species Calyptomena viridis. The sequence goes on from WEIV01001938.1 coordinate 213,573, forward strand.
GAATGCTCCTCCTTATTCCAGCCAACACACTTGTTGAAGACAAGGTCAAAGTCACCATCAGGAAAACCATCATTACAAGAAATAAACCAAGAACCACAAGAAGCAGGTTGGTTTAGCCCCATTCTTAGTGGACAATGTTCCACTCCCACTTTGGTTCACACAAAGCATGTTGAAATTCCCAGAAATAAGATAATTGCAAACTCAATTAACTGTGGTCTGATTCCTTCAGTTGCCAGTGTTCATTTGAAAAAGTTACAGGACAGATGTGTGACCTGGTCTTGTTCAGGCAAGTCTTTTTTTTACCCACAAAGCACAAACTTTTAAGGATATCAGTTAAGTTTTGGTTAACTTCAGGTGTTTATATACCATCATTTAAGAAAAAGAAAGAAAAGCTAGTCTTTCTCAACCACCTTTGATATGTAATGATAAATTTTAATCCCTCCTTGGGATGAATTTTCTCCACACTGTTCAGTTGCTGACCAAAAGCTGAAGAGGGATCCTGCTTGGGTGGACAAATGTAAAATTCTTCAAGAGCAAAGCCAGCTGAATGGCTCCAAAGTTCATACACACAACCACTTCTTTGCCTTGATCATTTTGTATCCAGAAGTTCCCTTTTTCTTACAGCCCCTTGGCTCCCAGGGTAACTGTAGGAAAGAACATGAATGCTCCTCCCTTAGCTCCCCTCTGGCTTTCCCCTCCTTGCACTCTACCCAGACTGACCTACAAAACACAGCTCCATTTAATGGCAGCACATTTCACCTCCTTTATTCAAAACTAGGCTTAAAACAAAGTGGGAGAAATATCTTGGTGGCTTTCTTGTGTCTTCAGGGTATTAATTAAAATCCCTCATTTCTCTAATATCTTGTAACATCTGTGCTTTGTTCTTCCAGGGAACACTCGCACCCAAATTTGACCACATCAAAGACCACAGACTTGCTGCAAAGTTCCAAAGAGCAGAGGCAGCTCTCCTTGCATAGTGCTTACAGAAAGCTATCACAAATTGGGACTTCAGAGTTCTTGCCCCAGCCCCATTTTCAAAATAGCTGTAGGGGAGAAAAGGGACAAACCTCTATTAAAGATACTGTGGTTTGAGTGCCACGGGACATTTCTGAGAACTGCAGCTGCAAATATTCAGTGTACTTTCATGTACAGAGGGGAAGGCAGGCCCCTATCTCTGAGGGCATGAGAGGCTTGACACAATGCCTGCAGAATGCTCTGAGGATCCTGGAAGGAAAGCATTCTAGAAGGGCAAATCTTGTCTACTGCAAATTCAACATCAGAGCGTGCTTCTGACCCCTTTTAATCGGGAATAATATTTCTTTCCTTTATTAGTTTAGGCAATGGTTAAGAAGAGAACCTTTTTAAAACGTATATACATAGCATAGAGAAAATTTGCAATTCAAATTGATATTTTTAATCTTAAAAGTATTTTGGTGGAATGGAGTGAAAAATAGAAGGAAGAACAAGTCCCATAAATCTGCCACTCGCACAGCGCATCACTCACAGCTTTCCCCAGCCCACTAAGGAGGAGAGCCATACAGCTTTAAAATGACTTCATTCCCGTATTTACATATTTTTTAATAGGGCTATGATGAATCTCCTTCCGCTTGACTCCTATTTTGAGCTGTGATATTTTAATCTCCATTCTTGCTGCAACTTAGCAGATGAATGTGCAGTGTGACAGAGCTCAGAGGAAACAGTATAAATAAAGCAAAGTGGAGCTATGACATCTCACATTTTATAGCTTTTTTATTGTAGCCTAAGCATAAACAGAGCCCAGCTGTGTTATCCATACTGCTGTGAGCACTCCCCCAGCTCCAACCCCCCACTGCTTTTAAAGAGACACGGCCCCCACGGAGGGTCCGCTGGGTAAAAGCGCCGCTGTTTGAGGCATCTCGAACAGAAGCAAAAACAGGTCCCTCACACCCCTTCCATTGCTTCCTTTCTCCTTTTTCCTCCCTCTGCCGATGTGCCCCGTTGTCCATCCTTTCCTGTCACCTCCCAAGTGGCACGGGCTGTGACCCCACACCGCTGCCTCCCCAAGGATGCCTGTCTTCCCTCACTGTTATAACCTGCTCTGTTCAAGTACAGACACACATGCAGAGCACAGAAACCATTTGCAAAAACAACACTTTGATAAAAGACTTGTAACTTGCTGAAGTACTCGAAATATTGCTGTCTCTTCACGTGGTATTTTTACAGAAAGGGCTCTCACATTTCTCGTCGCTTCTTGATCTTATTTTTCCCCCCCACAGAAGTCAGTCGAAAAGAAAGAAGGAAAACACACTAACTGTACTCCTGCCTATTTAAAAACAAACTATCACTATGACTTCCTAGACAACGAAGCCTCTTTTCACCTCAGGAATTTATGAGATACCACAAAAGATCTCAGCATGATCATCACCACACATTCAGCTGAAAAAGTTCCCATTTGAAGCTTTAGACAAGAAAAATCTCAATGCACTTGGACATATCATGACTGTAATAAGGGCAAACCTAATAGCCAATAATTTACCACAGAGTCCAAGAATGTGGTTTATCTTTGAGGATTGATGAAAAGTTTTACAGTTGGACTAGATCTTAAAGGTCTTTTCCCACCTAAATGATTCTATGAAAGTGCCCTAATTTCATTATAAACATAAGCACATTTAACACAATGCATTCTGCTCTTCTTCCATTCTTCCTTCTGTTGTCCTTTACGAAAAAAAAGCAAAAACCAATCCCAACATATCGAGGCATTGCAGTGGTCACACTAAGCTTGAAACTCATCCAACTTTTCCAAATATAAGGACAAAGGACACACAGGGAAAACCTTTGCTCAGATAAAACCATGCTGCATGTCTCATCTCACTAACATCTTCAACAGTGAAGGAAGTTTCAGGGACCACCAATGCTCACCTATGAGCTGTAACAGTTTTTTTGGCCACCCTGTGCTCTCCCTCTACACCCCACTGATTTTTGAGAGGATTTGCTACTTCACTGCTACCTGAAACATTTTTTGCAGCTATTTTCCCCATCTACAGTTCCATATAAACTGGGATATATCATCAAGCAATGCTCATGCAAGCAAAAGAAAGTTGTAAAAAATAACAAAATAAAACTATGTGAGATATGTATCAACAATTGTATTTAAAAATACAAAAATGAAATTAAAAGCCACCCAGAAAGAATGTAGAAATTGCTTATATGTGGGAAGATTAAACTAACAAGTTGACATCTCAGGATTCTCAAGTCTGCCTGAAGTCACCCTCAAATCATGTGTTACCAAGTCTGATAAAAAAAATCTGGTTAAAAAAAATTAACTTTTTGTGAGATTATTAGCAGAACTCCTTTGTTTTGCAGGCAGATTATCACATCTTTAGGAAAAAAAAAGTCTTATCAAGATTCACTTGATTATTTCCCAAAAATCTTCCTGAGCTTTTCCAATCCTACTCTGCCTATACAACACGTAACTGCTTTATGAAGTTACCACTAGATCATATGAGCACTTTGTGCAATGTCTGTGCTGTAAATAACCTCAGATGTTTTTGCAGTAGGGCAGGGGTTGTAAGAAAACAAAGTGTCTGCACTAGTACTTCAGAAACTCCTCATCAGCCAGGGTGCCCACGAGACACGACAGAAAGCAATCCCCACGGAAACTCATTGCCAAACTCTTCCAAGACTTGGTCTGAAGTCCTCACTTCTCCTGGGATGGAGCAACAGAGGGGAAGCCAGGAAGGGCTCACAGCCCTGCAATGGGCTGGGGACTCCTCTCAGCTTTGGAGGAAGCAAAAGGTGAGGAATGAGCACAAGAGACCAACCTCTGATCCAGCAAAACCTGGGTCAGATCTGGCCCAGCAAAGCCACCAACAGGAGGTTGCTGCAGGCTTCCCACCTCTGCCATCCACTCGGGTAGGAAGCAGTTGTGCACTCCATGCTGACACTACAGTCACCATTAAAACATGCTCACTCTGCACAAGTGAAGACTGAAGGGGGAGGGACATAAATTATTTTTGACTGAGAGAAATACTAGAGAAAAGATAAAGAAGAAAAAAAAATAACATAGCTATATAATAATACAATTTCCCCACTACCTACCATCATCTACCTCCCACTGAGTTTTTAACTATAGTTTTTCAAATCCATACTGCCATCCCTTCTGCAGCAATAGTACCACCAACTTCACCTCCCCCAGGATGGCTCCTCAGCACTTTTCAAAGTTGCTGCAAAGCTCAGCAAACAGCTGAAACTGTGGTCAATGTCATTAAAAATCAGTACTAGAAGTATTGGGATGAAAATAAATGAGATATTGCAATGAAGCCTGGAAATCCAGACTTCCTTGCAGCCCTTTGCACCTCTCTCATCTCCACCTGGAAAAAATCTTGAAGATACAAAACATGCTTAGTATTGTGGTTATGAGTGTGACAATATTATGATGCAGATTTAATGACAACAGTGAGAACTGACCCCTGTGGCATCATATCAAACATCATCTCTGACAGGGATTCTCAATTTTGAAAGCTTAATCCAAGCTAAATAATCTACAAATCAGACCTCCTCCTTTAGAATTGGCCTAATGGGAAATTATAAACCAGTATGAGATAAAGTCTTCTGTGAGCTTACAATTAATAATACTGACCCCAAAATTCCTTTGCATGAACTTCCCGCCCTTTACAGAATTCTAAGTTTGATTAGCACAATCCAAAAATCTCAGAAATTAAAAAAAAACCCAAACAAACAAGAGCCCCAAAAAAACAATCACCCCCACAAAACCGAGGTAGCAATGGGCCATGTGATACTATATCAATACATGTGTGACCATGTCTGACATGATGGAGTAGCTCTCACCTACTGATTTTGAAGGATAAATACAGCTTAAGACCCCAATTTCTAGAGAAAAGTTCTTACACCATTAAAGAGCTTTTCCTTATAGGCCACAGCATCTCTCAGCAAGACCCTTCAGCCAAATCAGCTGGAAGAGGCTGCAGGCAGGAGCTGTAGGGTACCTGCTCTGACAAACAGAGGTAGCAATGGGCTTTTCTTTTTGCCTCTTTCTTGTTTAGTTTTCAGTCACAACAAATGAATGAAATGAACCAAAGAAAAGAACTAAGCTGAGAAAAAACAAAGTAAAATTAGTAACAGGCTAACAGCATATACCCACTGCCTGGGGCAACATACGGCTGATGGATGATGACAGCCAACAGACGAATCCTCATTCCCTGTCTACTAAACAAATTAGGAATCTCATCAATATCGTCACCACATTCACCTTCTGCAGCAGATGCTGCTGCAACACAACTGCTGTTAAGCTTTAGGGGGAAAGCCTGGCTTTGTCATGTAGTTTGCCAGATCCTGTGGGCACATTCAGGGTTGCCACCCTTTGAAAAATGCAGTTAACCTCATAACAAGATTTGTTGTTGTTGTTGTTTTTACCATTTATTTTTTAAAAAGCCTGCAGAGTTGTGAATGAAGATGATGGTCACCTGCATGGCACACTCTGAAGTCCCAGGAATCTGCAGAATTTGAACCTTCAAGGCCTTCCCAGCTGTCAGAGTCTCTCCAATTAACAGTCTGAGTTCAGAGACCTTAAGTTTGAAGAGGACACCAGGACTTCTTCTCAGACTGAGATCTGGCTCTACACTCCCTTTTGGTCATTACTCCTAAAGTTTCCCTCTAAGTGACTACAAACTAAGATTTGCAAAAATAAAGAGTGGGTTTTGGATGTCTAACACACCTTGCTTCCTCCTCATCCCCAAACTGTTCTGAGCCCCATATAGTACTGGCACCCTCCAATGCTGCCAAAAGACAGACACAGCTTCACTACCTTCACTTCCAAAGCTCATCAGAAAAATGACACAATTCAACATTGCAACCCAGAAGGATCAAATTTCAACACCACTCTATACAAACCACAGCACATCATTTGTTCTAAGAAGCCTGTTTACAAAGCATCCCAGCAAACACGTCTCCCAACAGCTACAGAAAATTTTAGTAATTACAATTTCACTTTAGCTGGAATTCGGGATAAAAAAAAAAAAAAAAAGAGTTTATGACTTTGGAAGAAGGGGAGGCAGCTTGGGAGGACTACAAGGATGTCACAAAGTTACAGAGAAAGAAAATTAGAAGGGCCAAAGCCCAGCTAGAACTTGATCTGCCATAAAAGACAACAAAAACATTTCTACAAATACACCAGCAACAAAAAGGAGGACTAAGGAGCATTTCCATCCTTTATTGGATGCAGAGGGAGTCACAGTGACAAAACATGAGGAAAAGACAAGTGCTTAATGCCTTGTGTCAGTCTAAGAGCAAAACCAGCTGTTCTCAGGGTATTCAGTCCTCTGAGCTGGGAGCAGAATGAAGCCCCCATAACTCATGGGGAAATGGTCAGTGACCTACTGTGCCACAGTGGAATGTATCCAGAGAAGGGCCTGGAGCACAAGCCTTAGGAGGAGCAGCTAAGGGAGGTGGGGTTGTTCAGGCTGGAGAAAAGCAGGCTCAGGAGTTATTGCTGAGGAGCAATAAGCTCAGGCTTATTGCAGTCTACAACTACCTGGAAGAAGGGTGTACCCAGGCAGGAGTTGGCTTCTCCTGCCAGGTAACGAGATAGAACAAAAGGAAATGGTCTTAAGTTGCTCTAGGTGAGGTTTAAGTTGGATACAAGGAAAAATTTCTTCACCAAAAGGATTGTCAAGCTCTGGGACAGGCTGGCCAGGGAAGTGGGTAAGTCATCATCCCTGGAGATACTTAAAAGGTGTGTGGATGTGGCACTTAGGGCCATAGCTTAGCAGTGGACTTGGCAATGCTCAGTTAGTGCTTCAAATCTATGATCTCGAAGTCTCTTCCAACCTAAATGATTTTGAGTCTGAAAACACCGAATGTGCAAATTTAAAAATATATATGCATGTTAAACATGCACACATAAACTTGCTCTCCCCTTTTCCCCCATTCAATGCATCTAAAAAGGTGTTGCATTTTTTCATGAAGTCCAATATTTTTTCTTAAAAGTCTTCAAACATTAGAACTAGGTTTGTTAATGTCAACAGAATATTTGCCTACCAACAGCCTTTATTATTAGATAAAATATTTGCCATTTATCTGTGTATCTCTCTGTACAGATTATAGAATCATCACAGAATGGCTTCAGTTGGAGAAGACCCTAAGGATAGTTTACTTCCAAATCCCACTGCCTGACATGAGCAGGGATGCCATCCACCAGACCCAGTTGCTCAGAGCCCCATCCAACCTGGCCTTGAACTTCTCCAGGAATAGGGCATCCAACATCTTCTCTGGGCAAGCTGTTTCAGTGCCTCACCACCCTCACAGTGCAGAATTTCTTCCAAATATCTAATTTAAATCTCTCCTTTTTTAGTTTAAAACCCTTCTCCCTTGTTCTATCACTATCTGCCCATGTAAAAAGTCACTCTTTTTTACAAGCTCCCTTTAGTTACTGGAAGGCTTTTATCTCCTCCTCTCCTCCAGGCTGAACAGCCCCAATTCTCTCCATCTTTCCTCATAGCAGAGGTGCTCTGATAAGCAATGTGGGCCTCCTCTGGATCCACCCTAACAGGTCCATGTCCTTCCTGTGCTGGATGGAGGACTGCAGGTGGAGTCCCACTAGGGCAGAGCAGAGGGGCACAATCACCTCCCTTGACCTGCCGCCCACTGCTTTGATGGAGGCCAGGATGCCAGGGGCCTTCTGGGCTGCAAGCACACACTGCTGGCTCATACTCAGCTTTTCATCCACCAGAGCCTCCAAGTCCTTCTTCCAGTTCTTCTTCCAGTTTGTACTTCTGTCTGGGCTTGCCCCAGGCCAAGTGCAGGACCTGGCACTCGGACTTGTTGAACTTTAGCAGGTTCTCATGGGCTCACTTCTCAAGCCTGTCCAGGTCCTTCTGGATGGCATCCCTTCCTCCTGTTATGTCAACTGCAGCACTCAGCATCAAGTCGTCTCAAACTTGCTGAGAGTGCACTCAATCTCACTGTGTGTGTCATGGATAAAGACATTACAGTGCCCCAGTCCAAGAGAGAGACATGAGGGATCTGTGTAAATACCTTAACTGCAGGAACTCACCAAATATTCACTAGAAAGCTCCATGGCTGCATTAGAACATCTCCATCCATGAAAAATCTAAAGGTGATCACAGTAACACATACTCACAAAACCCACTGACTCGGTGTTTCTAGCTGTTAACAGCTGAAATCTTAACTGCATGTCAGGACCAGTGTCTTCTCTTGGGCTCAGCTAAACCAACAATGTTTTTTTCTCCTGTTTGCTTCTATAATTGACTCTATGAAAAATTCACAGCACCTCTTTGTGCTCAAGTGTAACATGCAACTTTCTTCTGTATCCTCTAACAGCTGGCACAGAGACACATTCCCAGAATTCATGTAGTCAAAATATATACTGGATTTATGTTCTAAGTTCACTAATTCATGTGTGTAACAGAGATTTCAAAAATGAAACTTAAATACTCAAGGATCTTCATCAGCCACACTGAAATTTTTCACCATCTTCAACACAAACTCCCATTTAACTATTTTCCAACATTAAATATCTTCCTAAGGTGGTAGTTACTACTTCTCCTACATAATATATAAGAAACCAAACAAAACTTTCAAAAACTTAGGTAACAACAGAACTAAAAGTTTTGCCACTATACGTGATTTTCTCATTATTCCTCCACAGTTTCTTTGGTTTGGTTTTCTTTTTGGTGTCCTGTCACGTATGTCATTGTCCTGTCCCAGCCCCAGTTATTTGGCCATATCAGAGCCATATTCCCTTTGGCACTTAATCATACACAAAAATGTTCTATTGCTTCATCAACTCCATCCCAATGAATATAATCCTTTAGTTAAGTGCCAATTAATTATTAAAAACATTCATTGAGGATTAACAATCATGAAATAGATACAGTTCTATTATGTAGTTGTTAATCCTCAATAAATCTACGTGTAATAGACAGCATTTTAGTAAGAGAGCTAGATTACTTAAACTAATGCTTTATATTTAATTAGATAATTATTGCATGTTAAAAAGTACATTCATTAGGTTTAATAACTATGTAATAAGCATACTTCTAATAGACATTATTAAAAAAAAAAATCTCCTTTTCTGAGGATTACTTGTACTAGTATCCAAGAGCTACTCTCCAACATGAAGGCCAGTATTCTACATCTTTCCTGCTTAGAGAAACACAGGCCAAGAAGGGGTTAATGCTCCCTCACCCACTCTTTTTTGGCCCCAGGATGAGGACAGGGGAGTCTGAACTTCACCTACCTAGAACTCTTATATTCCCTTGAAGCACATCTCCAGAAAAGAGTCCAGCCTTTCCTAACATCAATGACATGGCCAAAAGGCAGTCCTGACACCAAAGCAGAGGGCTTGGTCTGGAAGGGATAAGCTGATCCAACAAGATAAACATCTGTAACAACAAAGAACTCACTAGGGCTTCCAGTTACCTGGAATAAGGCTAAACACATATCCAGCTGCACAGAGATGCATTTATTGCTATTTTATTTCTCATACTTTTTTTTCTTTGCCATCTTCTTTTAAAAAAGGCTTGTGAGGAGCCAGGCATATCTTGTTCTTCATCTGGTACCCAACTCCAGACAGTTCCCATGGCTCTAGTCCTAGAAACAGGCATCATGCCTATCTATAGCATAAATAGCACAGAGTGGCATTTTTAGGAAATAAGTTTATGGTCTCTTCCAACACAAAACATTCTACTATTCAATGACAAAATGATCTCCAACCCCTCAGTTTTAAGCTGTAAGGGCTATCTTGTAAAACAGTAAGAATATAAACTTACATCCTGCACCTCTGGAAATCCATCACTCCCAGCTGATGGTCAGTACCTAACAAAGGTGACTTGTGAGATGGGTTTCTGACAATCCTTAAAAACCCCTATAGCCAAATTTGTCGTGTTTTTTTGCCTTGCACATCAGTGATGAGCTGATTTTAGTGACTGCTCTCTTTGAAGAGGTGTTAGTTCTTGAACCAATGCCAGTGTATTGCATCTCAATAATAGCAGGCCTTGTTTTCTTATGGTATAAGGAATACATCTGTAATTCTGTAAATCTGTGACTGCTTACACTCCCTTCTGGAACCAAAAGTGAAGAAAAAGGAAAGACAGTCAGACAGAATCAAAAAGCACAGATTTTGGCTACTATTTTAAGACTTGTATTGACACCATAAGTGATCTGTGTTCCTTCTTTAAAGTGAAGCTACAGCAGCTCAAAGTTAACTTCAGTAGGTTTTTAAGAAGTGTCACAAAAGTCCACCTAACTTGGCAACAGTGGTTGCTCCAATATGAAAAAGGAACTGCTCTGGATTTTAGCTACAAGATTATAGTCACTGGACCTCTCATTTTCTCCACTTTATGAGTGTCCTAAATTTTAAGACTCTAACACACAATAATAAAGACATTAAATATCACACGATCCTATAACCACAAGCACATTCTCAATTTTCAGAATAGCAAATGTTCCAACAAGACAAAAGTGAATTCTTTCAGGATCAGTACTTTTTTGTAAATTCTGTTGTAAATTTCCAGTGATGGGAAAGAAACCTTTTCTTCTTCAGTAGCACAGAACCACTGCCCTTCCCTTTATGCAAGATGAGGGCATGTATTTGTCTCCACAATGAAGAACAAAATCACATAAAAACACACAATCCTTCACTGCTTCTCAAGGCTAGCAGTGTGTGATTAAGGGGGTGAACAGGGTGTGATTAAGACCTTAGGTACCCTCATGTCCTGCTGCTCAGTTCAACACACCACAGAGTCATCCCATACCTCCTTTAATATTTTTTAAGGTAACTTCCAATTTGAGGATGGCAAACGCAGCAGAAAAAGGTCCTATAAAATGACCAGGGAGTAATGTGTGCTTGAGCAACTGCCTGCTTAACACAGCTGTTAAAAAAGTGAATTTTTCAATACTATCCAAAGGAGAATTGATACCTAGTCCTGCTGCTGCACAGCAGAACAAGTGACTCTGCACAACCAGCAAGTCTGGGGGAAGGAGAGAAGGAATAAGGGAAGAGGGGAATAACAGGGCTGCTAGGGTGGCTGAGGGAGAAGGTGCTCACAGCTGCTGCCTGGACAGTCCCAGCATCCATCAAAAGGAAGATGGAAAAAGAACAAGTTACCCTTTGGGACGAGGTCAGGCCCTCACAGCACACACACCAGAGAAAGAGCTGCATTAATCTCCCCTGCACTTACCTGTGCCATACTATCCAAAACTCCCTCTTGCTCCACCTTCCCTCCCAATAAATAATCTGGAGTTTTTCCAATAAGAAGACCTTTTCCTTTTTTTTTTTTTTACAAGTTTGATAATGCATAGAGCATAAATGCCTCAATATTCCAGTGGCCTAAAACTCCATAGCATAGCAAAAACTAACCAACCCCTTAAAAAAATCTAGGAGAGAGAGGTTGCAAGTTTGGGACACTGCTGGAAAAAACAAAGAGGCATTAGGGATACAGCAGGGTGAGAGAAGGGAGAGGCCAACCCTGTTCTCCACAGACCCCTCCTTTGGGCAGAGCTCCCACATGGAGCCAGGGATCATAAGCATTTACTCCTGCAGAGAGTCAATCCCAGAGCCTGGAGGAAAAAGCCAGGCTGTGGACATTCCTCATTGGTGCCTTGTCCAGGCAGGACAGAGCATCGTCTGCTCCTCCAGCAGCAGCACAGCATCCCTGAGGTTCAGGGACATCAAGCAACAACTTCTCCACACACACAAGCAAAGTGTTAGTCTCACCCTGGTAGCACAGGGGGCTCGGATCATGGGGTGGGTGCTGGCCTAGGACCCTGCCTCTGCCCAGCAGCATCCCCACTTTCCTGCCAAAAAACAGGAGCAGCTTTGAGATGAGAGCACAAGGATGGAAAAGGCTTATCAGTTACAGCTGCTTGAACGACGGAAAATTGCAGCTGGGGGTCCTTCATCTCGTGTCACATGGAGTGGGAAAATGGGTCAGACATAACACATTTGGTTAAATATCTAAGCTGAAAAGGTACTATTTTCTTTTAAATTATATAGTCTTTACTGGAAGCAAGGTTACTGGTGCAAGGCTTTCTAGCTTTAAAACGTAACAGGGACATGCCCTCCGAGGGTCAGGCTTTCATTTGCCGATGTTAATTCTCAGCTGCCTGTTATTCGTCCTTCATTGTAGCCTCTGTCTTAGCTGGGCACGCTCCTGATTCCCTGCTATATCCAGACGGTCCATGTAAATAGTGTTTATGTTAAGGAAGTCATGTTCTGTGTGACTGGAGCACATAGAAACTGATGTTGTTGTCACTTTAGATTAAGCTCTCATTTTAGCAAAGGAGGCAATTGGAGCAGGCAGCTGAGTGGCCGAATGAAATATTCAGCTCATTTCGTTTAAAGCTGCCCCCGTCTCCATTGTTCAGGCTGGCAGGGCTGATTAACCCTTGCTGGTGCCGTCACAACAACTGCTCACTGCATCCCTCTGCTCCCACCAAACCGAGACCACGAACACTCAGGCAGGTTTCAAAGGTCAGCAAGATAATATTTGCCAGGCTTTTTTTCCACCCCCAATTAGTGAACTTCAAGGAAAAGGAAAATTAACCCTTCAGGCTCCCACCACTTCGTAGAGCTGAGAAACAAAACAATCCTTTGCAAGGGTCAGAGATATTCCCCGTGCTTAATGCAGGCAGGAACACTGCTCCCATCAACCCCAGCTTGGCACCTGATACCTGTGAACATCCTGCTAACTCTGAGATAGCCCCAAGCACTTCATCAACTCCTCCTCACGGAGAATTACCTACTTTACGTTTTTTTTAGGCAATAGGAACAATGTCCCACGCTGCTGCAAGTGCTCACGTGTGGCTGATGCGTGCAGACAGTCCATGGCTGTCCAGAGCACTGCAGCCCAAGGCTCCAAACGCTGCTGCCACAGGGCTGCTCGCCTACAGCCACCCCAAAACCTCCTTTTTGTAAATGCCTTGGCCACAGCATTACCACTGCACTGAACCAAGGACAGCCTTTCCTCTCAGGGAACAACCCTAAGGAGCTTTCCAAGATAGAGCAGTTGTTAAAGGAGGAATAGTGCAATGCCTGATGTCCCAAAACCAGAGAAGGGTATTAGTAAATAATGTTCCTTTGGCTTGACTTATTGCAAAGATCCAATGCATAAAAAGGCCTAATGCTGTTTCATGACAGGCACTGTCAAAGCAAGGCCCATTAGTGCCAACATCAAGTGCTGCATCACAGCTTCGTGCTGAAGGGCCTGATGCTTCAGAGAGCTCAGCAGTACCTGCTCACACCACAGGGCTTGGGTTGCTTGGCCCAACACAGAATCAGAAACAAGACACACAATATTCTTGGCAAAAGTGTTAGTAACAGCCCCAAACACCGTGAAGTCATACTATCATAAAAAACAATGTTGAGGGTAAGAGCATTTTATTTTTAATGAGAGATTCTTTGGTATTTTAAGGCAACAGCTCAAGCACAGGTGACAAGTTTTCTGACAAACACTGTATCAGTTTCAGCCTTTGATCTGCATTTTGCACTAAATTGTCAAAAGAAAAAGTATATCTATTAAAATACTAGTAGTTACACAAACTACAGTCATAGTGACAGAAGACAACCACAAATGTAACTCTGTTTTGGAGCCGTTTAAATCATAATTCCCTGCCCCTCCCCAAGGCACTAAACATATATAGTTGTTTCTATCTACTGCTTAGGCATTTCTCTAGGATGCATCAGAATTGGGTACTACTGATAAATGGATAAACCTCATAAAATAGTACTTATACTACCTAAATTACTAATTTCCAACAGCCTTCCAGCTACATTTTACTGTGACATTTTACAGCATAGTTCATATGAGAATATCCTGTAAGAGCACTTACACTAATACTCTCTACTTGCATATATAGCATAATATTCCAGCTTCATTGCAATGATTTCAACAGAGTCAAAATCTCATCAACTGCATGTTTGCTTTACTGGTTATCAGGATAAATATGCAGCTATCTATGAATGACTTGTGAAAGCAGATAATAGTAAGTGAACAGGAGAATGTAAACATTAAACACGATATCTTAGGCGTAATTATTGTACACACAGTTTAATTATTAGCACTTCTTTTTTCCCCATTTGCTATCTTGGAGAGTATATTACCTGACTGCAATATTCTAGATATCTGCTGAAAAATTAAGGTCTGATTCAAGGAGATCCTTGAACGCTGATAAAATAAGGGTCTTAATACTGCCAAATAAAATATGTATGTCATAATAAAACAGAGGTCCTATGTGTTATAATGAGATCTATTTCTTCAAAGACTAACCTCTTAAACCTCAGAAGCAATGAATGAAATGCTCCTTTTAGTAATCTCTTTTGATACTTTCCTGAACAAGAAGTCATGCAAGAAGTACACAGATGTAGCTAAGCACCCATAATCAGTCTAAATATAAGTGGTTGTAAAACCAAGTTTATGTTATGCATGAACATATTTTAGACCTATGCACTGGGAACAGTGAAGTGCTTGACATCTGGAGTTAGACAGTGGTGAATTGTAGCACACACACATCATGCTCATCTGCATAAATATCTATTTTCAGAATCACCAAGGCTCAAGCACCCGCAGCTTTCTGCTAATTTAAAACCATCATTCATTTGAAGCATTAAGATAAAGCCCAACAGGTAAGTTACCCTGCCAAAACTCAGTTTTGAAAGTATATTTTCCCTGCTCCCCTCATTCTTTAAACAAAAATCTTACAAGCCACACACACAAACACCCTGTATTACCCTGACACCTGACCCATGTGCATCTCCAAAGAGCCCTGCTCAGGATGGGCAGGACATGGGCGGCCTCTAAAGAGGGGAGCACACAAACCAAACCCAAACCACCCCAGGTCCTGCAGAAAGCACGACTAATTCCAGAGGCAGTGCCCTTCCTGGCAGGCTGCACGAGTCAGGCATTATGGCAGCACAGGCCCCTGCAGACAGAGGTGTGGGTTTGGCAGGAGAGTCTCCGAGGTCCCGAGGGCCGCGGTCATTAAAACCGCGGCACCTTTTGAAGGAATCGAGTTATTAACCTCCCTGACCCCAGACAAATTTAAACCTGACTAACTGCAGATTTCTCTGAGGAATCAAGGCACGTGTTTGTAAATTGCCTGGATATTCAGCACGATGAAAGACATTACATAAGTGACAGTTATTAATATAATAGTGGCAAATGGGTCAGGAGGAAGATTTCGGTACTTATTTAGGCTGTTGTTTCTAGCCAATATCAAATATTGGTCAAGGTGTGGATACTGATGTCTTCAAAGAATAAATATGGTATTCATCTCTTTAAAACCACAAATCCAATTGGAATTACAAATTGTTCTTCTAGTTCAAAGAAAACCTCAGAACAAACTCTTTTAAGAGAAACTTCAAGCCAAAATGGTAATAATTCCTTATATTTGGTCCAGTATGGGATTAAAGATTTGAGTTTGGACTGTAATACTGTCAAATAATACAAATATTACTGACAAATCCCCCGGCAACATTTCTAAAGCAAATCTTCCCAATGCAAAGAGAAAAAGGCACCTGGGAATGCATGGTACTCCCAGTGCCCAGGAAGATGTTTTCTTTCTTTCTGAAAGAAAAGAAATTAATAAAAGCAACCTGAAACATGCATCACAAATGAAGTTTCCCATTACAACCCGACTAGAGATCTTGTGCTGCTACAGAGCATTCCACTATCATATATAGTGGTGCAAAAGGGTAAGTTCACCATCCAAGTTCACCAATCCTAAACAAAGATCATAATCCTGATGTTAAGAGCTGTTGCTGGTCCAAGTTCAACAATTATACGTACACATACACATGTGAGCATATGCATCCACAGGCACCAACTTCCCTGCAATTCAAAGCACCCAGCAATCACTTACAGATCACGAACAGGCATTTTAGAACCCTGTTCTAAAATAGATCATAACATCCAAGCATTGACATCACAAAAAGAAATGAAGTAGAATTGCTCTCTGATTTGAAGTTAAAGAAGGTATCAAAATTAAGGAGCATGTGACTACCAAATGGCAATTTACCAAAACAGAAATTGCCTGAGCCAGAGGCTCCCAATTGAGAGGTGGAGGCCTTGACAATGGGGTCACAAGCCTAACCAAAATTAAATCAGAAAAGCTGGGCTCACAAACAGAAGTGTGACTCCTGGGCCTGTCAACAGGGGAAAACTCTGTAAGCTGTTTAAAGCTAAAGGTCTGCCTATTGATGGATTCAAAGAGTTTCACAAAGCTTGTGAGAAATAGTGCAGTAACTGGTTATACACGGAGCACATCTTCCTGTAACATTTCTCACTGAATGGTTATCCAAAAACACAAGCAGTCTGGTTACAACTGACTTGGGAGGGAAATGGGGTAAGGAAGGAGGTAGCAAAAGTCAAGTACCACAAAAGCAATCCTTGCTCATCAAATTATAAAAATTAATTCCCAGAGAATTACAGTATTGTTGATATAAAAGTGAACTCCCAGGAAAATATACTCCTGTTAATGCTATTAACCCTTTTCATAAGTTCTCCCCATGGTAAAAAAAAAAAAGGAGGAAAACAACCCACAAAAACCTCACATACCTGTGCTCAAATCTGGGGTGATTCAGAGAGGCATTTGTGAAGAACCTGCACTTAGCACCCCTCCTGCCACAGGAACGTGGCAAGGCGTGTTCTGCTGCTTCTTATATTTCTAGCGAATCATGCAAGAAAGAGAGGCATTCAAGAGAGATGGTTCAGACCAGCTCAAGTGATTTCTTAAGTCAGACCAAAACCCTATGCTCCCAAAAGTCATCCTAGATACTAAACAGCAGTTCTAAAAGTTTGTGGCTGCACTCAAGCCTCAGAGATATATACCAGGATATAATGAAGGCTAAGGAATCCAGATTTACACAACATTTTGGTAAGGCTTCAGTAACTTTTTGGTGTAACCAAGCCAAATATAGAGTGAACCTGGTCAATTTATGGGTTTTGGTGGAAACTATGCAAAGTGTGGTGATGGTTTCAGCTGCATTCCGTTCTGGGGTTTGGGCTTTATTCAAAGCCTGAACTCTAAGGGAAACTAAAGGGACATGAAACCATGCAACATGAAATTTATTTAAGTTTTGCATGAACAGTGAAAAGGAGGAGTTGATTTCATCAAGTGGGGAGAAAGGCAAAAGCTTCGACCAACAAACAGTCCCAGGGCTTAAACTTCATCACATATAACTAATTCTTCACTGTTGCTGTCTCCAAGAAGTCATTCCTTATACTTCACATCCAGCTGAGAAATTCGAGGTCAAGAGAAATTCCTTTCATTAAGGTTTCCAGATTTTTAGTTGGAACGACACTGCCCCATATCATCCATTAACATTTTCAGACAGATGCTAAGATTAAAATCATAGAACTTTATTTATTCAGGTTTAAACCAACAAACACTTCTACTTTCACATATATACCTTTGAGATGTGCCCAGTATCATCATCCTCAACTGAATGTAGAAACAGCGCATCACAAATCCACAGCAACATTTTCATTTGGTTTGTGTCATGGATTTTTGTGCGGTTAAATGTCTAAATTACTCCCACTTTATAGGTTATCCACATATGGACCGAGAGCTGAGCCCACTCGAGAATTAGCTTTTAACAGCTGACCTGGTGCCTCAGCAAGTGTTTTGCACAGTCTCCTGGGAAAAATCACATTCATGAGCAAGCCTGGAATCACAAAGCTCACACCAGAAAAGGCAAGGCAAGTTAATACTTATCACACAGTGAGTTCAACTGCCCTACTGCTGCAACACTGCTCAGTGGCCAAGTGACAGAAGAGCAGTGAATATTATTTGCAGAGAGAGCCATCTGCCTGCCATCACACTGGAAGGTGAAATTGCCTACCAACAAGTTTCAGAGTTTCATATAAGAAATATGAAGGGAGAGAAAAGATGAAAGCCAACAAAAAGTAAAACAGAAATGAATTATTTAGATCTACGTCTGAGCTTGCTATTGGATCTATTAACATCGTATCCCAAATAATTACAGGGTTTCCCACTACCCTCACACTAACTGCTACTGCATTTTTATAAATTGCTATGTTACATAAAACACTGTATTTTTAATGTCCCTGTAGTATCTGAGCAATTATATGCATTATAGCTCTGCATTTTCACATCATTGAGGAATGATGGCTTCAATTCGCCACCTCTGTGCTGATGATTCCCACATCTCCCTCCCAACCAATCTTATTCTATCTAAACACACATTTCAGCCAGTTTTTCTTCAACTTGCAATTGTTAAAACCTTTTTACTGTCTGCTACTGAAGACTCAACAGCAGTGACTTCAGACATGCTGACAGGACAGAACTTTTTCTTTTTTGATACTTGCCTTTAAAAAGAGACAAGTCTATAAAACATCTAATGGAACTTTTGCGTATCTACACCTAAAGTCAAAAGCATTAGGAAAGATCCGAGAGTGCTTCTATGCTCAGTATACAAAGCCCTCAGAAAGTAATCTAAAAAAACCCATCATTATGGGTTTTAACAGATAAAAACAATGAAACACCACTCTTTCCATCTGGCTGGTAAAACTCTGCACCAACAAGTTCAGCTCACTACAGACCAAGACCAAATTTACACCTCCTACCTACTACTGGTTATCAAATAAGTCTATAACAGCTTGAAGAGACCAACAATAAAATAAATCAAGAAAAAGAGCAATACATTTAAGTACCTGCATAGTTTTGCAGTTCTCTTCTCTGCTGCCATCCACATTCCCCTCCTTGCTCCCAGTGCACACACCCTTGGAAAGGGCACAGGTCCCACAGAGCCAGCTTTAAGTGATCCCTCAGCTCAGGTTTCAGCATTTAGCTAAATCATTCACTAATTAGTAAGTCCAGCCCTGCCCGCCCTGATTTTCCCCAGACTTGCAGAGGTAGCCTGGACCCACACAGAGATGGGTGCTGTTTTGGCAAAGGACCCTTGGAAGAGGTGGAGTTAAAAGAGGTGAAGGAGCAGCCAGATGTTGAGGCATGTGAAGCTGGAGGAACCTGGAACAGATAGAACATCAAGCTGGTTGAGTTTTCTTACTCCTACCACCCCAATCTGTTCCTACCACAGGAAATCATGGCCCCAGTCAGAAGAGCAGTGGTGGCTAAATAAAGAGGAAATGCAACCTTGGTGTAGCAGTTCCTATTTCATCAATCAATTAATTAATGCCACCATGGGATTTCCATCATTCCATCGGGTGTGCTGGGGATCCAAGGACATGCCATACAGGCCAGGGCAGAGTCAGGGTATGTTCCTGTCTAGGTAGTTATCCCATAGGTCTTCCACATGATGGAATATAGCAGCAGGACCTACCAAAACACACTAAGTAGCTGTTCAAGTTTCAGTCCCTGCCTAAGGAATGTTTATGTTGTTCCCTCATCAGTTCTGCCAAGCACAGCTTGCTTAGAAGTTCACCCTGTTCTCAAACTGGAGCTGCGAGGGAAGAACAGACTCAATGAAGGCTCAGAGGTTTTGTTCAAATGGGTGTAGAGAAAGAATTTAAGCTTCACACTTCTTATCTAAATGGTCCAAAACTCCTTCTGGAGAAAAGAGAGAAAGAAACCTAAAACTCTCTGGACTTTCACACAATTTTCCCAGCTCTCCCGTCTGTTACACAGACGAGACATTTTGCAGATTTCTTGGAGAACTTCCTGGCAACCACTAGCAATCACCAGGGCAGGATGCATATGTGTTAAACTGAAATCTTAAACAAAATCATAATTTTGAGCTTCCAACATTTTTATTTTTTTTAACTCTGAGCTCTGGAAAATGGTTTAGTATTATTTTATTTCACTGCAGCTGGTCCAACCCCACCCCAAAGGCTTAGGGGTCACCAAGTGGTGTTTAACATGGACCTTCTAGGAAGAAATTGCACAGGTCTTTTGTTCTGGACATCTTATTTCTATTATGGTGGATTTTCTTTCACTGTGTGCTCTTGTGATTCAGATCTAAACTCAGATTACAACTCTTTTTTTTCAGGCACACCCACCTAAACAGACAGACTTGTCCTGATTATTAAGTCAAACAACCTGGGGTCCACAAGGTCAATGGCTCAGTTTGTTCCAGAGCTGTTAATCAAGCAAGAATTAATACACTGCCATAGAAGAAATGCTTAGTTAAGAATCAATGAAAGGACTTCGTATCTTTGTGAATCCCTAAGAGCTTAACAGCTTTCTCTTGGATGGATGGCAGGTACCATGAAACTTGTAAGTGTGACCCCACATCGCTGTTAACGTGTTTTTATGTTCAAGGACATCATGGAAGTTCATAGTTTTCACCAAGCTTTCTCCCTAACAAATTATACCAGCATCTCCAGGGGAGCAATGATGGCATGAGGTATGAACTGGCAGTAAATCCTATCATAGAAACTCCCTCCCCTTTCACAGGCAGCTCCTCAAAATTGCTGTCACAAATAATACAAAATAATTCACAGTGCTGCAAAATCCAGAGCCTAATCAAAGTACATTTGGTAAGATTACTCAGCATCATTAATAAACTTGTTATTAATTTATGAAAAAAACCACTTTAAAAGCCCTGATTAATTTATGGTTTTAAGCAATAATGTTTTCTTAGTATGCTGTTATTCACCCCATTATATAAGTTGGTAAATAATGAGATAATATTCTTTCCTTTAACCACCCATAGGACTGGTGAGTTTTAGATATACTTACATCCTACTTGTACTAAAGACAGAAAATGAGATTAAGCTGCTTGCAGAAAGCCACAAAGGAAGCTGCCTGTGATGGAATAAGACCTCAAGTGATCATTCCATGCCCATTCTGGCTGTCTGTAGTTCTCCACTTGTCTTGGGAGTTGCACATTAAGAAGAAAAAAAAAAAAACAACTAAGAAAGATCTGAAAGTGTTAAAACTAAGTGTAATAAGAACCAGGCTTCCATACAGAGTGGGAGAGCAGTGAACCAAACAGAGAGAAAGTGAGAGTCACCATGTAGCCACTAGAAGACCAAAGGAGGCACTCCACGAGGGCTGGAGATGGAGTAACACACTATAATTACTCAAAATGCAACCACTACATATATATTTGCCTTCCACAGTAAACTGCTGCCAGAGGAAGTCCGGTGGTGGATTAGTGCAGTGACACATCCGTGTGCCTGGTACAGACACAAAGCTGGGAATGCTGAAGCCAGTGGGAGTCACAAAGTGCTCGGCACCTCCTCAGGGAAGTGCGAGTGCAGCACGTGTGGGCACAACCACAGCGGGGGGAATCCAACCCCCCCAGACAACCACCACGCTCACAGTGTACAGGTGGAGGCTCCACAAAGCCCTTATGAGCACCTTTCCTCCCCCAAACAAAATTTCTGCAAATATTATGCACCACAAAGGAATTGAGACTCAAACTGAAATGAGGAAATTCCCGTCGGCATCCCAATCTTAAATATTTCCTCTAAAAATCAGGGACAGAGCAAATGTCATGAGACCTCTGGTGGATCCGATAAAAGCTGTCAAAGTCTCCAACAAAAAATGCAAATGCTGAGCACTCCTCAATTTCTCTTCGAGGCCAATAACTGGCCTGTAAGTAAACTTAAATAACTAATGGAAATCAAGAAAACCGTAACAAGCTGCTCAATAATTCTTTGCTAAAGGAAAAGTAGGATAAAAATAATTTATGTATGTTCTCTGTGATCCTGTCGTAAAATTCTCAGGCAAAATACACAAATCATTATTTTATTTAAAAGAAAGAGGGAACAAAAGGGTAATAATCATAGCTATTTGATCTAATTATTCCTAAAGGAATCCATAAGAGACTAGAAAATGTATAAAAACCACCACTCCTGATCTGCTACCTGGGGAGAATAAAAAACGTTCTAGTAGGAAACACAGGTGAAACAATAATGAAATTAGCATCTCCAAATTGTTTAAAAAAGGATCTTCAGCCTAAAGAGAATTGACAGCATAGCTTTAAGGATAGATAAATGGCTGCCTTAAGGATCTGTCTTACCTCCTCTTTTTTTTTAAGTAATACCTTAATTTGCATAGTAATAACCCAATTATTGTAAGATTAGGTGACAGAAATCTCATTATTACTGTTCCTACAAAACAGTCGATATTCCATTCAGTACCTTTTAATGTTACACACCTTAAAACATAATTATTCCAATATATGCTCATTCATCTTTAATGCAATTTCTTTAATAATAATAAAAAAGACTCTTCCTGTAATTGTTAGGGGTTTTTGGTTGAATATATTAGTGTTAAAACATGATTTTCCTCCTTCAGGCTGCTATAGAAACAAGCAAAGCCAACCAACTGCTTAGGGGCATGCTCCCTCCCCTCTTCCCAAGAGGGAGTCCACCAAGAGGCCTAAAGCACATATGTTAAAATATGTTTCAACAACTCTCTCTCTCCATCTCCCCACTCCCTCCTTCTTCCCACGCTGAGAGCTGGTCATAAGACAAGCTTGCAAACAAAATCAAATATATAGCAGCATCAGGCTTCTGAGAGTTATTTGTGTTTAGGGCTTGCTGTAACAGGGAGAGGGGGAAGGGTTGTGGTTTTAGGGCTGCAGGGGGAGAAATCGGAGCCCCGCATAGAGGCACGGGGCTCACCTGCCACAGGCATCCTCAGTTTCAATTACAGAGGTAATAAATGAGATTAAGTGGTCAGTTACCAGATTAACAACAGAAAGGAAATGGGGGAAGGAGCTAGGGCTGGCTCCATCAGGAGGACACAGCCCCACACATGTTCTGCTTCAAAAGCATGTCGTGAGCAGTTACGGGAGTGGAAACAGCAGCCACGACCTCCCCAGTCCCACCCAGCTCAGTGCATGCAATGGAAGGCTGGGGAACCTCTGACAGGCAGATCTTCCCTACCACTCCTTTATATCCAGGAGAGGCTGGAAACAACTGAGAGTTGGTACCACTGGGTATCTGTCGGGAGCCTGTACAAAATTAGTCACTTGTCCAAGCCCAGTGCTTTTTATATATATTTTTATACATATATATCTCTAGAGTGCTTACATATATATGTGTTTACAGTGTCCTCCTCCTGAAACACCCAGGGTGTGTAGAGTTGCACTTCAGGGAAAGTTAGTGGAAGCCATTCTTCACAAAAACACACAAATTCAACTCGCTTGGCTTTCACTTGATCGCTTATCCCACCATCACTAAAAGCAGTAAATACAAGATGCAATTTCACAGGAGTTATTTACTGTTTAATTTTTGTGAAAGCCTTCTGTCAAAATGGCATGAAGGAGAAGTAATTTGGCTAAGTTCCGATTTTCAAAGTCCTTTACAATCACTGAGACACTGCAGGTCCGATTAAAAAGGGAAAGCGTGTGTAGCTGGAAACTGTCCCTGCGTGGAAGAATTCCAGGGGTTTTGCAGGGTTGGGAACACAGCTTGCTGATTTTGGAGGTTAGACAGCCCACCTCCCACCCCCAATCACTATGGGGCTAAACACGAGTGAGAGCTGCAGGGCTGCCTCTTTATGCTGCCCTGGATTTCACAAAAGGGGAAAATACCATGTGCCAGCCCAAATCCAGCCGGGAAATGCCGACCCCTGGCACTGGCCACAGGCCTGCATGGAGGACAAGCTCCAGTGCAGAATGGTTGGACCTTTTCTCTGAAGATTATGACCACTCGTCTAATAGTTCTGGTTTTGAAAAGTTTCCAATTATACCATGTTCCATGGAAAGCAAATTAAAATGACTGGTTTTACTTGAAAATAAAATAAAATAAAGCAGTGAATATGCTAATGATTTTCCCTTACATTCTTATCATCTCATTTCATGCCTTTAAACAGAAAACCTTGTGAATCTTACTATGAAAATTATCAACAAAGTAGAAACAGCCTTCCATCTTACACCAAAACTTGGAGGGCTGAGTTTATACCATCCTGACCCAATCTGACTGAAATTGAAAACTTTTCCTCTTCCATTAATAGCTTTTCCAATTCAGCAGTTCAAAGCCGCAATCCCTCACAGCCTATGCAAGGATTTGGGATCATTTTATAAATCTGTGTGGCAAATGAACATGAAAGAGAAACTCTCCTTATGGCTGGGAACTATCCTTTGGGGGGAAAAATGTTATTAGCTTTTTAGAGAGCATTTGCAAGGGTAATTTGCACTACAGCATCTCTTTTTATTGGCCTTGCAAGCAAGTGTTGAAACAATTTGCCTTATCATATATATTCACTTTGAATAGGGACCTCATGTGAAATGCTCCTCTTGAAACAAGGAACAATGAGTTCAAAAACCAACACTAAAAAAGGTTGTGTTTGGCAATAATTTATTTCAGCAAATATATTCAAAGGAAAGGGGGAAAGCAAGAAGGAAAGGATAAATGAAAGAGCAAAGGAAAAGCTTCTGATACAGTCTGTCATAACTTAAGGCAGCTATGCCAAAGCTCCCAGTTTGGTCCAGCAATTTCACAGGTATTAAAACAGGAGGGTAAATCACCACTCCTGGACATCATTTGTATTTCATTACTTCTTAAGAGTCCTCAAACAAAACCAGGGCCTCACCACGTGAGACTCTGCATAACAAATGGTAAAGAAACACCTTTAGTACCCCCAGACAATTCCCACCAGACAGACCTAAGTCAGGATTTCCATCAGCTGTAAAAGGCAGCAGCTCAGGATGGAGCATTTGATACAAGGAGTACCCAAGTCACTGGAAATCCTTCCCCTCTTTCAGTGTGCTTCGACTCAGGGAAGAAGAAAAGCTGTAGATTGCTCCTGAAAAAATAAAACTGAAACCTCCGAGCCATCTCACCTTGCTCTGTGGGACAGTTCTTCAATACTGAACCCTCTGAGCAAAGAGAATTATCCCTTTTATGATTTGGTACAACAAAATGCAAACTGTGGATCTCCAGTTCTGAAAGTGGCATTTCATTCTGCCAGGGCAAATAATGTCTATTTTAAAAAAGGAAAAACCTACTAATGAATGACATGGCAAGGAAACAATACAACACTTGCAGTGAAGTTACATAACATTTGAAGTGCAAGACCAGGGAAAATACTTTCTTCTGCATAAAATCGGTACCAAAAAGACCTATGGAAGTGTAACAAGAAATAATAAAATCAAAGGTCGCCAGTTACAGATGTTTCTAGTGCTGATTCTTCCCTACAGCAAGAATTCAATTTGCAGATGACAGCCTTGCAAGGAAGTTTGCTAGTGCTGATCCTTTTCCCTTCTTCTGGAGTTCAAGGAATTCTCAAGGGGTAGTAAGAGTCTGTTGCTCACAGGCTAAAACAATTTACTTGTTCAGTTGCTGCAACATTTCTATCTCCCATCTCCATGCTGTGTTTGGTACACTAACCAAAATTTACCCAGCAGTACTAGTTACTCTGAATTCTTCAATTAAATGCATTTTGATTGGGGGGGAAAAAAACACATTAATGGAAACTTGCTAGTTTCAACAGCAAAATTCTCAACTCCAGAATAACTGAGTTAAAAAATAAAAAGGAAAAAAAAAACCCAAACAAACCAAATAACCACAGGCTTGCAGGATGGATGCTCACCCAAGCTCCAAGTTCAAACCCTGCTTCAGATGAGAGCCCTGGATGACAACTCCACATGTCTTGAGGAAGGATGTTAACCTCTGGGCTATGAACTACTCTGAAGTGGCATCTTTCTCTCAAGGTTAGATTTTACTTCTGGGAGGGTGAGTTTTTTTGGTTTTCTTAAAAGTGAAAATACCTGAAAGCTTCCTTTTTCATTCTGATTCAGAAAAAGACAAGA
Source organism: Calyptomena viridis (assembly GCA_013390005.1). Classification (NCBI taxonomy): domain Eukaryota; kingdom Metazoa; phylum Chordata; class Aves; order Passeriformes; family Eurylaimidae; genus Calyptomena; species Calyptomena viridis. The sequence continues at coordinate 239,278 of WEIV01001938.1, forward strand.
ACAGAGGGTGTTGTTAAGGTTATTGAAAAGTACAATGGGCCGGTACTTTCAGCTTCCACAAATCAACACGGCTGCATTTAAATCAGTGTAACCCCCTTGACTTGACTATTTTTCAGCTTGATCCAACAGAAACAGGAATGATGAAGGGTTATGATTAATGAAAACCAAGAAGTGAAGCTGACCAGCAAAAGAGGAATTACTTTTTCAAAAATTCTTGCCCAAGGTAAGAAAAAGACAAAACCCCAAAAAACCTTTCACATCAAATTCTTTAAAACATTTCTCCATGTAAAGCTATAGACTCAAGTCCCATGTCCTTAGCTAAATTCTCACTAGCTCCTGAGAGATGTCTGTGACAGTTTTTCCTCACCTTTGAGGACATTTCACTGCAAAATGATTACATACATAAAAAAAAAAAGCCAATTTCTGCTTCACTTGCCCATAACAGAATTGCCACTTGTTTACTTACAGTAGTAAAATAAACCTACTTGGCCTCGTGTCATCAGCTTGGAAGGCAGTATATTTTATACATTGACATCCTCATCAATATTAACTTCAGAGGTAGAACTTGTCTCTCACCATGACCCGCACAGGAAAATATAAAATAAACCATAAATATGCACGGCTAAGAGTATGAGAGAAGATAGACAGACTTAGTAAAATAAATGAATGAACCCTCAAACCATCATACACGTTTCTCATTGATGTTTTGGTCAGCACTATGGACAAGCATAAATGGAACAAAGTAATTTCTGGGATCTTTGAACAGCCATTTAAGTCCAAAGCTTACTTAAAATTTATTTAAAAAGTCAAACTGAAGCATCAAAGTGCATGACCACATTTTTAACCAAGCCAGGGATTCTCTGTTTTAACTGCATGAACTATTTCTCCCTGCTTATCATGTCCATCACCAAAAGTCAGTACTTGGCTGCTCTGCAGTACTTTGTAGTGTTTCCAAATGAAGATGCATATGATGATATAGATGTAGCTGAGACTCACCATCCAAGTGAGTCCATCTGCTTGCTGCCAACATAACATACTTGTTAAATATTGCATTAGTATCTAGCTGTGACACAAAGAGGCCCATATTCAGCCAGTGCCTAGTTTTAAACATTCGAATAAATGCTTACTAAATTCCTTTAAGTTACCCAGGTGCTTAAATTCCAAGCTGAACCAGGGCCAAAGTCAGAGTAAGTGTTGCCACAATATGATGTAAAGGCTTAATATCAAACAAATAATGATGCCAACACAATTCGGCTGAATTTCACTCTTATTAAGCAACACACACACAAATTCCTAGAGACATCTCATGTAATGGAACTCTAAGGTCAAGCAGAATGACTGTTCCCATCTATTTCAATGTGAAAACAAAATTATTGGTTTGTGACTGCAAAAGTTCTCTCAAGAGTAAAGCTCTTTGAGACAGACTTGTCCACACACACAGTAAGGACTTAAATGTTTATCTAAAAATCTACCTATGACCCTGTCTGATGTGTGATTAAAAAAATGTAGAATTAATAAAATCCTACATAACACTTCATTTAAATCTGCAAATGACTTGATAAAAATCTGTATTTCTAATGTATCTCCCTTCTCAGATGACTTGATTACCAAAAAGTAAGAAAAAATCCCTGTTCATTAAATGTCTCAAAGCAAACTGAAGAGCTGACAGCAAAACCTGAGCTCTGGCTATTCCGAATATCCATGGTATTTGTAAGTGGTGCTGTAATATTAACACTCTTTAGGTTTAACTATTCATCTGTGGCTAAAACATTAGAAGTCTAGGTTTGCCTCACACAAAGACCAAGTTTTGATGGAATATATATTCCTACCAGTGTGTGGTTTACATTATGGTCTGGGGAGTTTGCCATCACACTGCGTGTCACTTCCTATAAAATAAAATCTGGGAATTATTGAAGCCATTGTCATTTCATATGACAAAAATATCAATGTTAAATGTGCCTTTAAAACATTTATCAGTCACGTGTGTCAAGAAGCAAGAGATGAGGAATATTTCATGTGAGTAAAATGCAGATAAGTTAACTTGACAAGAACATGTATTCACTTAAGAACGGGTTATGTCCCTCTTGGCATGGACATCATACTGTGCAGAGTCTCCAAGAATTTAATTAGAGCTGTAATATAGTAATTAACTACTATATATTGAAACCTTTTGTAATTTTTTTTTTCCAATGGTGGGTGAAGAAAGAGAAATGATCATGCTGGGAAAAAAAAACCAACAATGGCACAGGAAAAGAGAAACACAGGCAATAAAACGTGTGGGGTGGACTTTGTCATCCTTTTGTTCCATCACTCACCTCACCTTGGACCCAACCACTTATGACACCTTCTCTGAGTTACAAAAATGATGCAATAAAGTCTGATTTATTTTTGATAGTTCACCATAAATAATTCTTTAAAGAAAATATTCCTGCTTCACAGAATCTATGGGGTAAATTCTCCCAGACTGTAAATAAGTATATTCTACAACTTCTCAGCCATAAATATTCCAGGTTTTATGCAGACAATAAAAATAATTCCAAACCTGGACCCAGACACAAGATTCAGGCACCTGAAAACACTTCCTTTTACAGTGTACATGTCTCTTAGGTGTTTGTTTGGCTTCTACAAAGTGTAGAAGATTATTATTCTCTGAATAATCCAAAGTGATGAAGTGGGGGTGAGCCTGAACTGTGCCAAACCTGAGGTCCTTTTTCTCCTCGTGTCATGCCAAAAGCAGGGTCAAGCACAAAAGGACATCTTTAGGTTCAGCTCTGATCCCCCAACAATCAGCAAATCCTGAACCTTTCCTTGGAACTGGTCAAAATTTCACACTCGTGAAGAAACTATCAGGATTCAAAGGATAATACAAGGGATCCAAAGTGAAAACATAGACATGTATTATTCCAGCTTGATCCTTATTTGGGTGAGTGATCTTAACCACTTCTGTTGTAATTTCTCCACCCACAAAGCCAATATTAATAGTAATAGTAACTTACCTCTTTGATAAAGTATTTTGAAATCTGTGAGTAAAACGCATCATGAAACAGTTGAATTTCAGAATTAGTGCTATTATAGTCTAAGTGGCATTTGGCAAAAATAAAGAGAATACAAAAGCATCCAGGCTCTGATTTATTGTTACTCAGTTCCTGGGGGTATAACTTTCAGACTATCTTTGCCTTCTTCACTCAGCTGTAGGAAGCACAAACTCAACATTACAGGGAATGAATGTTAATGTGCTCAGGATAAATGCACCTAAGGAGATCTGCAGACGTGATGGTGAGACACTTACCACAGCATAATGGGTCACCACGTGGCAGCTGAGCCATAACTTTCTGTGTGGGTGCTCTTAGGCTGTTGCAACTGCCTCTGAAAATCTTTTAAACTGTGATCACTCAATCATTTGGAAAATGTAGCTCCTGCACAAGTTTCCAAAGCCAGAATCCTCACTGACTGGGGCAGTCTTAATTCTTAATTGTCTGCTGAGTTGGATGTGCTTCAGTCCTTACTTGTAGTTTGAAACAACAGACTTTTTGGTGGTTGGTGAGGCAGGGGCAAAAAAAAACCTATCCAGTTTCCCCATGCTGCTTCTCATGACTCTTTTTATGTTTCCTTGAGATTGGGTTTCCCAGGGTAAGAGAAGTCAGTGGCCACCAGCAGGGGACAGGACATTCACTGCCACCACAGGGGCAATTTGGAGCTTTCTCAGGGAAGGCCTGGTGCTTCCCCAACCAAGAGGAGCCCCAAGGAGGACAGAGGAAAGCCCCAGGGACAGCCTTTCTGAAGGATGCTGCAGGAGAAATTTTCAGCCTGTAGGGACTTCTGAGCTATCTCTGAGTCCTGCTGGGGTAAAGATTGTTTTCCCTCAGCCCAAACCGTGCCACCATTGCCTGTTCCTCATCTGAAGGACCATGAGGACATCCCATCCTTAGAAATCCATATTCCAGGTAGCTCAGGTCACAACTGCAGCCCTCTCCCAGGTCTCTGTTGTAAACCTTTCCCTAAATCACTGGCATAATCCAGCCTCCCTGCCTCCTCATAATCCAGCTGTTTCCCACCTCAAAAAAAAATCCAAATGAAAATCCCTCCTCTAATATACAAAGCAGGACATACAGAAAAGTAAATTATTTCTGATTTCCTTCTTCAGGGATCAGAACCAGGGCTGTTCCCTTGACTTTACATCAAAAGCTAATCCTCCCACCTCCTCATAGACAGGCAAGTTCTCCAGACTCTTCCTCATTACATAAGGCATAATCCTTCCCCTCCCACAGAGCATCTCAACAAACACAATCCTCTGCCTCCCCCTCAATCACACCAAGTCTAATCCCACCACTTCTGACATTACCCACTAAATAGCCAGCAGTACAGTGAGAACAAATGGAATGAAGCACAAACTCTGCACATGGTTTAAACCACAGCCTCACAATTTTTTCAGTTTTCTACTCAGCCTTCATGTTCTGCTTCATACTTGCAATTTAAAACTATTGTTCTATATAAACGCTTTCTTTTCTTTTTCTCTTTCTCTAAAGTTTTTTTGTGAGGGATGAGAAGGAGACAGGGTGGGTTTTTATTAATGAATAGAAGATTTTGTTTTGTTTTGTTGGTAGCATTTTATGGCCATATTTTAGAGACAAGTTCATGGTAAGTTCAGAGGAAAGGAATTTTCAAAGAAATCTAGCACAAAGCATTGTGGGGAATGATATGGAAAGTTGACAAAATTGTGGCAAACAATGAAAAAAATAATTAAGTGTGAGGAAATACTGCATCATTATTTATCACATTGTTAATTTTTCTTATGGAAAATGCTTTATTGTCTGCAGTTTCAGAAAGAGATCTTAACCTAGGCTATGGAAGCAGAATGCTGCATATATAATGGGTTTGAAACATTTTTTTATATATATAGAAAAAAAAAGAAAATGGCAAATATGTCTGTATGAGATAAGGCTTTCAGAACAAAATATAATACATGGAAATCCTTTCTTGAAGTGCTTTGTGGTCTTAAGGAGGTAGGAAACTTGAAACAGTAGTTACAGTAAATACAAGTCTAAACAAGGTGTGAAAAATTGGGGCAGAGGCACAAACAAAATTGAAGAAAGCGGCTGAAAGAAGTGAGAGAAGTGATGTCTTACATGGTCTAATGCTAATCTATTTACAGTTACTTTAAAATTCATTTAAGAACTCAGCTGCAAATAAATAGAGAATGCCTATGCCCAGCATTTAGCAAAGGTAGTTAGAAAAGGAAGAAAAAGTAGAGAGCTGGGCACTCAGAACAACTTGCTCTAATTCCAGGCTGCCTGTATCACATGGGCTAAACTGTTCCATCTCTCTGACCAGTTCCTTTCGTGGATGATAGGGTGATAGCATTTTCCTCTCCAGCATGCTATCAAGATGAATTAACTAAATTATATTAACTAAGGCTACCTCACTGTCCTCCTGCAAGCCTTCTGTCAGGGCTCCTTGCTTGCCTTGATGTCTACAAAGGATATTTTGACTGCTGGGCAGCTGGTGTATTAAGACATTATTATAACTCTGTCTACATTAGCAAACGATTTGGTGCAGCAGAAGCAGAGCACTAGATCACAGCAGAAGATACCAGGGCACCTGCATCTCTATAATCTGGGGCTCAGGTTTATTATGGACTGGATTCAGCCTTGTCCTCTGTACTGAAACTTGGAAGTAGTTCCCTTTTGTTTCAAGGGACCAAGCACTGGTTTAGATCCTTGTATTTCTGTCGGTGCTCAGACTGCCTGTGGTGTGTTTCTGCACAGGAACTTCTACATTATTTTCCTCCAGAGGAATCCACTTCCACATAAACCAAAACCGTTCTTCAAACCAAGCTGACATATGCTAAGTAAAAAAGACCACGGAGATTTTCTTCAAAACCACAGGAGTGTTCCAGACCAAAATGCTAAGACCAAAATGCCAGCAATCAATGCTGACTGCTATAATTTTTCTTTATGCATTCCCTCTCTCTACTTATCCATATCCTAGTTGTTTTTTTCTTCTAGTCTTCAATATATGTAAAATTTTAAACCACTCAGGTTTTTGGTGGTGAAGCCGCTCTATGAAGACTGTTCCTGGCTGGACTCACAACCAGCTGCAATGGCACAAGTTAAAGTGCAGATAACTGAGGTGCAAAGGCAGAAACACACACCTGGTGCTAGACATTATAAACCAGTTTCCCCACAGCAGTGTGAACGGTTTAAGACTTTAAACTCGTGGGATGGTCACAATCAGGCCTTACCCCACAATATGGTTCCTATGAGAGTATCTTTATTCATACAGTGACGTCGTGTTGAAGATTTGTCTGTACTATAAATTAATTTTCTCAATAATAATGCATTTAAGTATTAGTGTTACTAATTTTTCTTCCTTTTTTTTTTTTCCAACTCATTATCCATCTGAAAGGACATTTTACCTATGGACACAAACCCTGCTGCAAGGTTTTTCCCCATCTGTTGAAAGAACAGATAACATATATAACTGTTAATACTCTTAGCTATGTTGAGTTTTGTATATGAAACTGTATCAAAGACATTTGATAAGGAAAGTGTTGAGAGTATTTAGTAAGTACAGAAAAAGGACAACTTCTTGATATGAGCCAAACAGTATTTTAAGCAGGAAGATTTCCATTTTGCTGTTACTGTGCTTTTAATTGCAAGAGGTGTCGACATCTATTCTTGTGGAGAAATCAGCCAGGAATCAACAATAATGAGGAGTACATTCAAAAAGGTTACTTCAAGCACCAGGAAGCTAATCTTCTGTGGTTATTCATAACTACTAAAGAGATAAAAGCTTATTCAAGGAATAATTCAGAGCACCTAAGCTGAACACTCTCTGAAACACCTTCTACCCACATCCTTCCCCACTGAGAGAGGAACAGATGAAAGCCAGCCTTAAGTCAGTCTTCTGGAATAACCCCTGTTTGTGAGCAGTATTTCCATATATTTTATCACTTTAATCAGGTTTAGAAGGTTTAAAATACATTATTTTATTTTGAACTGAAAGCGTTTGGTTGTTGCCAGTCAAATCCCACTGAAATATTCCCAAATTTTAACATTTTGGTTGGATTTGCCATTAAAAACGCCTCAATAACCCAATAAAGTAGAAGTATTTCAGCTTTGAGAGGCATTAATTTGGATCCACTCTCAGAATAATACGATGTATTTTACCCACATTCTTGTGGACTCCTACTGATATTCAGTTAAGATCTCCACACATACTCTTTCAACTTAAGGTAAATCAGAATTGATCTGAAGTTCCTACAACCAGATACTTTGCTGTTATTACTCCACAGCAGAGTCTTTGCAGCCACCACGGCTCCATCTTCGGTCATAACAGGTCAAAAGATGAGTTCCCTGTGCTACCAGGGATAACTTAGCAAACATAGTGATAAGCAGGCAGCAACACTGTGCCTTTAAGTCTTGGAAATACTATTGTTTAGTTTGTTTCAGTTTCTGGAGCAAGTTATTTTTGTAAATAAGAATAAATTATCATATTTAAAGTAGGTATTAAATTAGCCACTATTACTCTCCCAGGGACCTAAGAAGCCTTAAAAAGCAGAGGAATTTTTTAAAGTCTTTTACTTTCATGTTTCTAATCATTATTGTCTTTCTGCTGCCTAAATCAAACCAGTTTTGCTCATTGTTTCTTGGGTTCTCAGAACAAAATATTTGCAGAGACCAAAATTCTTGTGTGACCCAGAAACATCAGTACTTTCCAAAAATATAATGACATGCTAACCTATTAATGCAAACACGATGCTTTACATACTTTTCACTAAATCACATTGAAATGTTCTGTTGGGGCAACCTCATTGAACAGGTTGCCAAACTTCCTTTATTAGACACAATCACAACAACAAAACATTCAAGTAAATAAGCATTAACTAATCATCTGTCTTTTTTTTTTTGTCTCTTCTTT
>WEIV01001938.1:247228-260533 GCA_013390005.1 Calyptomena viridis
ATTGTTTGCACTGAAAATAGTTATTGGTTCTTCAGGGCATGTCTTTTCAACCTATATTTACTCTAAGTAAGGCAGGGTCCAGTTGACTTCCAAGTCTTCTGAGAGACTTTCAGTATGAAAGTGGTTTGCTAAATATAAGGATTGAAAAATCTGGCCTTAGGTGTCCAGCTCTGTACTTCTCCCACAATATATCAAACTTTCCCTCCTTTGAATTAATGTCAGAGCTGAGCTTTTAATGCATGGCCTTGGCTTGATTTATGGGTACATTTAAGGAATGTGAGGTCACTCAAGCTAGCAAACCAGCTGGCCTCCATGCAACAGAGCAAAACAAAAACTTTAGACCAAAAAAAAACGTCACTGGACTTGCCTGAAACAATGTATAAAATAATTTTTTAATTTTATTTTAAAACACATAAATAAAACTATATTGTCATGTTTTAAAATGCAGGCCTATTTTAAGTTGTAGCCACAGATTCACCAGAGAAAATGGTTTTTTCCCAGTTTTGTCCTCAGATAACAGTACCCACAGTCATGGCTACTTTATTACTAGTCTGAAAATGATTATCTAAGGGAAAGAGACTCCCTTTAAATTAAAAATTAATAAAACTTTGTCAATTATGTGACATAACGCACCATTTGAAAGAAGACAAAAATGTCTTTCCATAAAGCAAATACAATGCACCAAACTGTTAATGCTGCTGTCTGCAAGGCTTTAGTGAGGTGAATATTGTGTGGAGACTGAAGAAACATGCGTGCAGTACACAAACTCCAATCCATCATTTTACTGGCAGTTTGTAAAAAATCAGGGTTAATCTATAAAGACCATAGGGCAGTCTAGAGGAAGTCACTATTTATGGGCTCCCTCTGCACTCAGTGAAGAAAAATAGACACAGTATGAAGGTAAACATGAGTTTTGTACCTTCTTCAATTTACAGATACCTGAAGTATTCCAGTGAAGTGCAGAAACCCTACAGTAAATTTGCCTGGGTTTTTACAAAACCCTCCTAAGACAACAGTCAGGAATCTGCGAGTTTCCTGATAAATCAGCCATATGTGGTCAGCCACTGAGGAGCTACACATTGCTGTTCTGAGAGGCAGGAGAAGAGGTCTAGAAAACCCAGTTTCTCCAGGGACAAAGCACTGCAAAGGTACACACTTATTTACGTAGACCTAGTGTTGGCAAATACTGTGATTTTATCATGACATTCATGGCAGGCATTTCTCTTACAGATCTGCTCTGCTTATTGGAGAATATCGGCTCCAATTTCACAAAGAAATGAAGCTACAAGCTCTGATGCTTAAAAAAACCCACCCTTGAAAGTGTGAACCCTGACAACTCGAATGCAAGAAAAATATAGAAGGGGGTTGGTTTTTTTTTTAATCTTACGATTTCTAAATGATTTCGTGGCCTGCTTCAACTGGTAATATTCACACAGATGGGTTAAATGTCATTTTGCACTCTGAATTAACTTCCCTAAAATCTGTTCTCAAAGCCTTGTCACTCACCTGAGTAATCCTCCTGATTTTACACGGGCCTCCATAAGTGACCAGACTAGTTTACTTCTGCCTGCTGCTGAGCGTTACGTAGGAGGTGCTGATACTCCCACATCCCTTTAAAAAGAAGATTAGGCACTAAGATAAGTGAAAACTTCTGTTCAAATTGGCTCAAATCCTTCTCCTATTTAAACTGGTGGCAGAACTCCCACTTACTTCAAAGGTCCAGGACAGGCACACTGTATTAATTAGGACAGTGCAAAGACTCTCATTACAAAACTGAAGCATGTGACACTCACCTGATTTAAAACAAAACAAAAAAATCCCAGTCTTGGATTTGCATCTCTATGAACACTGGGCACTACAGACTTTGCTGCAGAAGTCCTGGGGCTTTCAGGGTTTGAACCAAAAATACGTAAGAACGAGATACATTTATTTATTATTCAATTGGTATAAGCTTTTACAGCAGGTCTAAATTTGTTGGAATTCATGTAAATGAGAATAAAACTTGACCCAGCAGTAGGTAACACTTGCCACAGCTCCACTTGCATTGAAGAGGGCTGGGGGCTTTTTAATTTTAAAGAAACTTCAGCCTTTGCAGCACGTGCTTGTCCAGCAGCTCCTTCAGCCCTAAAAGGACAGAGCCACCTTAGCACACTGCAAGCTGTAATTCTAGTGGTGCAAAATCCCCAACGTGGGGCAAGTGCACTTCATTTAATTTACTCTCCTGGCTCATCCCCCCTCCCTCCTAGAAGATGGTTACGTCAGGCTGGTCCATGTGAAAATATCCTCCCTGTACATCAATTAAACCCAAGAACTGCACTTGGCAGGGCAGCAGCAATGCCTGCTCAGTCCTGACAGTGCTGAACTTCTGCTCCCCAGACCAAGAGGAGACACGTTTGCTCCACATCAAATTCAGATTTTTTTTGAAGCGATGGGGGAGCAAGCAGGCTAATGCCAGGCTGAATATTTTTAATATTTATAATGAATAAAATTATATGCTTGGAATGCAACCTTCAGCATAACAGCATTAAAAACTAAATTTTTATTTGGATTATATTCGTGGTAATAATAAGTAATGTAGGGTGGTTTTTGTGACATAGGTTAAAGAGTCTGTAACCTCTAATTTGACAGGAACTCTATTATCACTCTCTGGAAAATTAGACAAGATAGAATATTAAGACATCCAAAAACTGACACAAATAGAAAACTAGGTCTCTCACTTGCTCCTCTTTCTTTAAACAAGGAAGATGATTATATGCTGTTTGACATTCCATTTTCAGGGCAACTAAAGAGATGCCGGGAGTCACACTTCATTTATTCTTCCAAATGCCACCACAGAAAAAAAAACGTGTTGGTATTTGAAGGCACCATACTCCCACAAACAGCGGCCAGAATTAACCTTGTCTTCCTGATGGATTCATTTGTGAAGTCCCTCAGTTTAGTTTCTCAAGATGAAATTAAAAATACCCTCATGGCTGAGTGTAAGCACTTAAAGCACACACGACATGGTGGGCCAAAACTCCCCAGGGTGTAGCCTGGCTGAACTCATTGTATTAGACAAGTCAAGAGGAAATATGTTCTTGTGGAGATTTCCAGCCTCAAGATATTTGGATTTGCTTAAGGTTAGCATCTGAACTTTTACATAACTATTCTGACTGAACCTCACAAAATTGTGAGGTTCACAACCAACTCTGAAACTAAGAGTGAAAGTAATTACTATAACCACGCTTTCATGATTCCCAGTAAGATGTTTTGCTTTTCAGTGTGAATAAAACAATGTTGTTTTTCATCCTGTCATACCAGTGAACAAAGGCATAATGTTGCACACATTTCCTTAAACAAACAAACAAACAAACGCTCCGTGTTTTCTGTTGGAATTTTATCAATCCAAAATAAGAAAAAAGAAAATTCAATTTTTTAAAATCCACTCAAAGCTGACACAAAAAATTAGATTCATTAGTGAGTTTTTAGTCTGTTCTTACTCAGGCAAAAGTCCCATTGAAATGAAGCCAACATTACTTCAAAATCTGAATACTGTTTCATTCAGCTTTTCAGCACCAAGATGAAGCTTTAGTTACAACCATCTGTCATGGGTATAATCTCATAGCACTGATACCCATTTCTCTTAAATATAACCTTTCTTCATAAACTCTTTATCTACCTCTGGGGTATATACAAAGCTAAAAAAACACAGACAAAAAAATCGGTATTTTCACCATTATTGCACAGGAACAATAATATTACCTTACACCATAATAAACATTCATCCCAGACAGTTTAACTCAGCTGAAACACACAATACAATACAGTATCTGAAAGACAGAGATTAAGACTTGTTTTGGCACATCTCAAAAGAACGTATGAACCAGAGATGGTGGAGAAGACAATGTTGTATTTTAGGATCTCGACACGCTGTGAGGTTTTCTCAAATGACAGTCCCCTCCACTACCATTAAAATCCCACTATATATGCACTATTGACTATTAATAGGATAAAGTTTACAATGTGCTTTCAACAGGAAAATTACAGAGAACATGGAAAAATATTGTTATAATTGTATCCAACAATAAAACATCATCCTTGAGAGCTTGCATTCCTCCATATCCAAATACTTCACACTGGTCTTGCTAATGAGAGACAAAAGGCTCAGGACTCTGGACAAAATAGAGAAATAGGGGTTGATGATGACTGAAACGAGGAAACAGCACAGTCTGCTGGTTAAGGCATTGTACTGGGTATCAGGCCCCAGGGGGCTGCTCTTCTAACTGGGCTACTGAGGCACTTCTTTCACTCAGGCCAATTATGTGGTCAGTCAGGCCAAGCTCAAGACTATACAAGTGCCTGTGCAGTTCAAGGTGAGGGGAAAAAACATTTACCTGCACTCTGACCTGTGTGACTGGAATCCATCCTGGCCCACACAACCACGTTAGCTTGATGCTCTGTCCATGATACATCAACTAATTTGTTGACTTCCAAACCAGTCTGACCATGCCCTTCCCTGCAGACAAGCCCCTCACTGAAAAAAACCAGGCCAAGGTCAAAAAAGAAGTTCCAAGTAGTGTTATATTAAGTGCCATATTGATTGGTCGTTTTTATTTTCACACATAGAATCTTAAATAATGTATTATCTTTCAATGTCCCAAAATCTGTAAGTCATCACCAAGTGCCCAGAAGAGAAAGCAGGAAAGAGTTGTTCCAAGGGAAGAAGACTCCTGATTTTCAATGTGTCTAAGATTTTTGACTCAAGACAGATTTTTTACATCAGTCATGATTTCTGAAGGCCTGGAATGACTACACGGTTAATGAAACATTTTTTCGATCTTGAAGGCCTGGTTTTCACCTTCAGTGACAACCCAATACCAAGTATCAGATCCCTTCTGGATGGTTTGGGACTTTTGGAAGGAACGTCATTTGAAAACGGTCCAGATACTTCTGACTCCTAAAGTCAGGCAGGAGTGAAAATATAATCATGTACACAGTGCTTCAGCTTTGAAAGTCTATATGCACTGCCTGAGCATCCTGGGAACTGTAGTTTCCTGGCCTACTTTTATCCTAAAATGCAGCAAATTTAAAACAAACCATCCAGCTATGTTTGTTGGTGAAAACGAGGCAAATATTGCCCCCTGAAATTATCTCCACAACTGAAGGGAAGAAAATCAAGTGAGCCTATTCCTCTAGTGTAAACAGATTATTCCCTTGCTTAAAGTGATGGAGCTGTCTCTCCTTGTTGCACAAATATATAAAACAATATATCTTATCTATTTGCCAGGATACTGGGTAATGTCTCCAGGGCTGGCTATCAGCTGGTTTAATTGTAAGACAGTTTTACATTAGGCATAGGGAGAGGGGAATTTGGTAAGCACTGCGAGGAGGGCAGGAGCAGAAAATAGGTCAGATAGCTTACAAACATGCCAGAAACAGAGACTAATAGTTCTACTTTTTATTCTATAATAAAATTAATGTTGCCCCAGCAGCATGCTATTTGGTACATCCATCTAATTTATTAAACAAACAAGAAGACAAAGGATTAGCTGAAGATAGTACTCCTGTGTATTTGTGAACTAGTTTCTTGTAATTAACAAAATTGATGATAAATATAATTTCGTTTTTACTTTCTCTTCGTTTTCACATACAAACACGTAATATGATATATCAACTAGGATAGAATCTGCTAAACTGATTATGAAACTACGAATCTATGATTTATTTAAATGTTTAGTAACAGCATTTTCCCTTTTCCCAGTTCCTTCATGTACAAAAAAGAAAGGGTAAAACAGGAGGAGAGATGCCCAATGTCACCCACCAGAATTTTACATTAAACCCCACAATGTGCACACAGCCCAGGCTGCATGTTCACACAGAGCAAAGCAAACGGTGCAAAAAACCTGAGAGGGGAAAAAACACCAGACAACTCTTAACAAAAGCAATCTCAAGTACAAAGACTTGAGATCTTTTTAAGACCTTTGCAAGCAGAAAGGAAAATAAGTGCTTCAAAATGGGAGCAAAATGAAGAGGGTTCTTTATAAAAACTGACTCGAAGCCTTCAGACATTAAAGACTCATATTACAGACTAACACTATAAACTCCCCCAAATCTCATCTGCCTAAATGCTTGAATCAATTTTTCTCTTGTCACTGGGAATTAAGTTTACTTGGTCAAACAAATCTGTCCGATTCTCTGCAAGAATTTGCAGCCTTTAGTAAAGTTTGTGAAAGCAGCTCTGCAGAACAGGGCCTTTGTAACTGTAAGAGAATACTGAGGTAAACAGCCCTACTGCAGCACAGAGAGTCCTGCAGAGAGGAAACCCAACAAAAGATGTATTATACTATTAACAATAAGAAAACAGCTCTATGATTTCCTCTTATTTTTAATATTTATATTGGCTCGGTGCCCAAAAAAACGAGAAGTCCTCCAGCATCTCAAAACTTGAATGGAGCTTACAAACACCACTAAGAGACTGAAGGTAAACCATTTTTTTTCTCTAAAAATACTGGGTTTGGCATTTGAAAAATTTTCTTGTCCCTGCTTTGCCTTGCAGGCACAGTGGACGAGCGTGTTCAGTTTAAGATTCCCAAATTTATCACATCTGCTGCAATGACAGCATACTCACATGATGATGGTAGCCAAGATATCAGTGCTGATTCATATCTGTATGAAACTCACTCTTCAGTTCATAAAATTCTTCTTATCTTTTTGCTAAGTTTGAGGTCTGCTGGAATCTAAAAGCTCAAAGTGAAAAACTAACAGCATGTGTCTATTCTGGGGCTGAGATGGAAGAAAAAAACGAGTTCCACAGCTTTCCCCCAAAACAGTAACACATTCCGTTTTATTTATAACTCTCACCTATTTTGGAAGTTTTTGTGAACCTGGCCTGACATTCAAATTGGTAATTCAGCTTAAAACTAGGGGAGACTCCTCTCCTTTTATGCCTCCATACGAACGCTTTGTGAAGGCTAATACACAACAAAGACATTAACAGCATACCACGACACAACACGTGAATGTCACAAATTAATTACTAAATTCTAAAAAGGAGAGGTAAACAGACAAAAAATCTACTCTGAACAGTTTGTGTTAAACCACAAAGAGAAAAAAGAAAAGACAAAGAGAGTGTCTATATGTTGGAGACTATAAAAGGTTCTGAAAACTGCAGTATGACTTTGGCATGGGTGACACAGAGTCGCAAACATTTTCAAGGAGGTCCCATCAGACCTTGGAGCTAACGATCCTCTTTCAAATCTGTCTACTTCTTCCTTTTAATCTTCCTTTTCTGTTGTTTTTGCTTGAGAGAAAACAACAAGGCATGATGCTGTGGGAGAGACGCCAATACTCAGCTCCTGCTGAGAAGAGGGGGAAAAAAAAAAGATGTGTTGGAGCTGGAGCTGCTGAATCCTGCTCACTTTGTGCAAAGGAATTAAACGGCGTCTCCCTTCACTGAATAAATAGGGCAAATTTGGCTTACCTGGGTGAGATAATGTCTCTGACTGGTGGTGTAAAGTAAAATGACGGTGCATTTGAGGTAGAAAGGGATGTGTGTCAAGTCAACTGCTTTGCTGCCATAAGCAGCACCTGAGGGAGATGGGAATTGCTCTGTTCTAGGTGGTGAGCCCCTCCAGCCCTGCCCCACCAAGGAGGTGCAGCAGCTCCTCCATGGCACATGTTGGTTGCTCAGACCGTGAGTCACAGACAAACTCTTGGTGACAGAAGGAGCAATTGGTTTTAGATCCTTCAAAAAACAAAAATCAATTTTTTTTAGCAAAGGTTTGGGATACTGGGTGAAACAGTATTTTCAGAATTCAGCTTTTAACTTTCTGCACCTGCTTCCATTTTTTTATAGTGCTTATAACTGAGAGGATGACACAGGACACAGACACAGGAGACACATATTTGCTGTTCTCCTGTCTCAGTAAGAGTGTGGCTGAGAGTTTAGAAAGCTGGTATTCCTACCACATGGCACAACTGCCATGAAGAACAAGCACCAAATTCAGTTATTTAGTCTTAAACGCTATTTTCCTAAAAAGACCTACTTCATAAATTACAACAAAAATTAGCAATACCAGCATCACTCACATACAAACCTCTAAAGGCCTCAAATTGTTTTTGCATAAGAAATCAAACACCATGATCCATGTTAAAAAACCTAAAACCTAGAGAACACAGATAATTCTCTTAATCTGATGTTTTATCCATGGTCCCACACTTCACCTCCAAACACTGACTCACGGTTTAAGTAATTTTGCGTTTGGGAGTGTTTGAAACATTACTGCAGAAGAACTCACCTTCTGTGGAAGTCCACAGCATCTGTATTTACACTCTGAGAATATTAACATTATTCTGTTCAAAAGGAAAACTGATCACCTGGGTCTAAAAGGGTGTCCTTTCCAAACAATGAAAAGCAGAAAAAGTGATTATAATGTGTTGTCAGAAACACATATCCACAACTGAGAAATAATTTTCTTTTACAAACTCAGACTAAAACAACAGAGTACTTCCAAAGCCATGAGCAGGATGCTGATTTTTGGGGCACCTCCACAGGCCAGTGTCCAGGCTCAAGCAATGCCAAACTCCTCCTCCCACTCCGTGGGCATGGTGACAATTTGCACAGATAAGCAAAAGTATTCAGCAGCTGCTGGATTTCACATCCAACTTTTCCCCTTCACCCCCAGTCCGAAGGCAAGGCCAAAGCAGAAAAGCAAGCAGGTCAGACAGCACCATCCCACAGACCACCAGCTGCACTGCTCTGAGTTATTCCAGCTTTAAGAGGTTTTTTTCATCTTACTATTTGATGTAGGAAGTTGCTTCCTTCTCTCCCTCCTTTCCCTGTTTCTCAGCTATTCATTTAACTTTTTGGAGGCAAACAGAAAAGGGAGTGAGCATCGCAGTGCTCACAGAAAGGCACTGTCCAGGCTGTTTCCCTTCCCACCAGCAACGTAAAACTCAGATAACAGAGCTAGAGCTCATAGCCAGGGGCCTTGCTCCTCCACCTGGATTGCCAATAAAGCTCTGAGCTTCAAGGATGCCCAGTCTAGACATCCCCCTCCTTTGTGACACACAGGGACACATAAGAAAGTATTTTCCCCCTGAAGACCTTTCCCCAGTTCAAGCTCTCCCCACCTGCAAACCACACTGGGGGAGTAAAGATGTGCATCTCCAGGTATTTCACTCTTCCACACCTGGCCCTGACCACCCACGAGGGGAAGATGCCTCTGAGAGAGGGTGGTCCTGATATTAGATGCTGCGTGTCACAGAGAAGGGAGCAGAAATCAGAAAAAGAAATGAAATACATTCCCTCTTTCTCACATATGTGCGAGTTATTTCTCCACGCCAGCCAATATACAGGCTCCAGAACTCCAGTTTTCTTCACACTGGTTCAGTCCTCCTTTCCAAAAAGAAAGAGGCTTAATTTGAAGATCAGTTCAGTCAAGAAGGAAAAACAGTCCTTCAGCTGCAAAGATTTTCAAGCCATATGTAGTACTTTGGGGTTTCAGTTTTTCCTTGCATCATTTACCCTGTGCCTGGACAAACGTTTTCTCTCCCCTGACTTTTCCAAGCCTCTTTCTCACCAATCCACCACTTCATACTCGCCTGCCTTAATGAGACTTCTTACACCACTCCCTTCAGACCAAGCTGTTTTAATATTTCTGTGGGGTTTTTTTTTCATTTCCATCCAACTAAGCAAACTTAGAAATCCAACGACAACCGTTTTCAGCACTAATAAGATCAAAACAAAGTTTCTCGATATTTTCAAAACAAGCATCTGATGAAAAAAAAAAAAAAAAAAAAAAAAAAAAAAAACCAACATGTAACTATAAGACTCTTACCTTAAGTTTTGAGCAAACTATGCAGGAAAAATCTTAACTTCGGTTATCATGCAATATGCAAATTTCAAGATGATATTTTAGCTGATGTTGAAGCATGTGGCAGAAAACCTGGCTTACAGCAAAAAGCCAGCTTGCCAGTAAGGCTTGTGTGCCTGCTAATATAGAGATGTAGACAAAAGAGGTATCCGAGGTTCTGCAAAACCTAAATGAACAGACCTAATTTATCTAAGTCCTTGACAGCCCACACAGTACAAAGCAGAGGTCTTAGGGCAGCAAGAGGAGGAAGTCTTAACAAATACAGAACAATTTTTGTACTTTCGTACTCCACAGATGGGCAGTATCACTTTCAAAGATTGAACGCTTTTGATTAGGAAAGAAGAACACTACAGTTGTGATATTATTTTGTTGGCCATTAATAAAACTGCTTAAGCAATCCTGCTTTTGCCTGGGTCTCCTTTGGAGCCTCCAATCCCAACATGATGCCATTCTCTATTTTACACTTGTTGCATAATTGGAAAATACCAAATGAACTAGAAAGAGCCTGTGTAAAGATGAGCTGTTTGCACCCAGCTCCCAGTGATTCCCAGCCTCATGGAAGCTGGCAGGCAATTATTATACACCTTGGGGATTACAGAGATTTTGAAAAAAAGACAGCTGTCTCCTTTCCAATATGGTTACTAGTGTTGGAGGGCACATTCAATTTATTTCTCTGGGGGTGAGCATATGTCAGGAAGAAAAAAGAGAAACAAATTCCTACTTTTTAAAGTGCTACAAAATGGTCTGAGGAAGCTGCAGGTTAGCATCGCTTCAAACTGTTGCTGCATTAGTTTTGCTTTTACTCTGGAACACCATGGGGTAAAACCTTAGTCTTCCTCTGGAAAAAAAAAAAAAGAAAACAAACATATACTGATATCAGAAAAGGGTGGGGGGAGAAAAATGACAGCCAGTGGCCTGCCCTTTAACCTTTCTAACAGAGCTGGTAGCCGCAATGAAGCTTAATCAATGCAATGGAAGTGACATTTTGCAGTCAAATCAAATTAAATGGAAATGAAAGGAAAATCTGAGGTCCAACCTAAAGGCTGTTCCCTCTTGCACCGAGGTCATTGCCATGGCAACTAAATGCTACAAATGTGTAGAGTAAATCCTTAACAAATCTGTAGAAAGCATGTCCAATTGAATATGATAGTTCCTGTCACTGTACTTTGTACCTTTCAAAAGAAAGGGAGAAAATAAAACAAAGCACATCTTACAGCCTGTGTAGCAGAAAAGAAGTTCTGCCAGCAACTACGTGGCGCCGCGGCGGATTTAATCTTTCCCTTCTGCTTGGACATGGAGAAACCAAACAGCTTTACTGTAAGACAGCAAGTGGGTAGCTATGGACAGAGACCATATTAACTGGATTAAGGCATGGTGTGTTACATTTTTCAGTCTTGCTTCAACTGGAGGGCTGGTGACTGCAAAACCTTCCTTGTATCATTGCAAACGCATTTAACCGTGGCCGAGAGCAACTCCTACTGCAGATTGCCCACGGCTTTGAACATCCCACCCAGCTTCAGCATGTACCTCCCTCACCCTTCTGCCTTTGCTTGGCAGGAAAAGGCCGCTTTCTTAGAGGGTTTGGGGTGAAGGGCTGAGCCGACCTGCTGAAAAAAATCAGGGATGCTCCCCCTTTGTGCTTGCAGCCCTTCCGCCGTCCAATGCCAAGACTTGCCTTGCAATGGTCTGAGGCAGCCCCTGACATACCCACGGCTCTCTCTGGGCACAAAGGCTGCTGAGAAAGGGGACATCAACCCACTGTGTCCCCTGTGCACTCCAGTGACACAGGCAGCGCTCATCCCTATTCCATATGTGCCAGCTCAGACTGACACACGGGCAAACTCCCCACCTCCACTGCCCCTGTAGAGAATTAAAGGTAATTACCAATTCCTACTGCCACTCAAGGAGTATATTTCACTCCTCAGTCTAACAGCTTCTGACAATGCAGGGCAATTTAAGAACCACATCAAAATACAACAGCCACACGCTCATGCTCACTCTGCTGCTTAATTCCAACATTTCCACCTGTGTAAGCAAAGAGATGAGGAGGGGGAAGGCACCATGGGATTTTTCTTTTTCTTGTTAGAAGTGGAAGACTTTGCAAACTGAGCTGTGACCTTCCTCAAACTTGTCATTTTTCTGAGCTGCATAAGGTGGCAACCATTATCCTCTTCTTGAACACGGTGAAGTTTTGATTCAGCTGTAGTGATGCAGTCACTGTGCATTACAGAAGATCTCAAGAGATTATATGCCCTGGGCCAGCATGGGCTGGGAGTATTGCAAATCTGATACAAGGTGACATTTTCTACTCAAATACATACAGCCCCAGGACACCACACACCTTCCTGCATGAATAGCAATACACACTAATGAACTAATTTCTGGGGGGAAATTGTTACTTCCCAAGTGCTTGGGGGAGGAGACTACTCTGACACTTCACCCAGACAAGGATTCTGGTATTCCGGCAATCTTTTGCTGTGTTTTTACATTTTCAAAAAAGTGCTGCTTCACACAGCTCTACACAGCATCTTCAGACCAGGTCAGCCAGTTGGGATCTTTGTGTGATCCATCCTAAAATACATACATGAAACCAGAGTGGCACACTGGGCTACTCTGCAAAGGAACAACCCACAGTATCCACATGCCCCACCATGCTCACAGGAGATTGTCCACTACTCATAAGGAAATAAATTTACTCTGAATTTATTCAGGTATTATATTCACTCAATATTGCTGTATACTTATGATAGCAAAGTCCTCTTTTTTATCACACATAACAGTAATATTGACAGATCATTTCATATTTCTTTTACCCTTTAAATGCCACTGGATGCTCGTGGTCACTCACTTGTGCTCTCATTAGTTGAAAATGCACTCAAAAAATTTGGCTGGCAGACTAGGCAAGATGCTTGAGCTGGAAAAGTTCAAGTGACAGTTCACTGTAAAATATATGTAAACTCTGACTAAGAAACACAAAAGCCAAGGAAAATTGCCTTTAAATTACTACTATTGTGGTCTTCCTTGAGCTTCCACAGAAAAATAAACTGAAAAAGTACTTCAGAGGACCAGGTAGAGCAGGGAGGCAGTAAATTTATCAAGAGGGAACAAAGCTGAAGGCACAAGCAGTGGATGGTAGGACCGGTGTTTTAACCATAGAAGTGGTTTCTTAAACTTGTCGATCGAAAGCTCAAGTGTCTCTGCTAATACCAACCCTAAATTTTGGAGGATTTATAATCTAGAAATCTACTCAGTCTCATAGCAATGCAGCTGGACTGGCAGCCAGGCAAACAACATCACTCACAACCCATCAGAATATTTTACCAGAGTATCATATAGTGTTTAACCCTTAGATCCCTAATCTTTGCTGTTGTGGTTTTAAGTAGCCAGAGTTTTTTATTAGCTGGGGGGGGCCAGGAGAGAGGCTTCTTTAAGAAGCTGCTGGAGTTTTTCT
>WEIV01001938.1:260726-319684 GCA_013390005.1 Calyptomena viridis
CCCCCCCACACACACACACCCCTGCCTTCCCGAGCTGTTGGGGGAAGGTGAAGGATCTTAAAACGGAGGGGTGGAGGGAGAAAGGTGTCTGTAATATCTACCAAACTTCTCACCCTTAAACTCTTAAGCTCTGATTTTAGTAGTAGTAGTAAATACTTCATATTCTAAGTTAGAGCCTGGTTTGCTTGTGTGAAGTAGTTAATAAACAGTTGCTTGTAATCCTTATCACAAAAGTCGAGGTTTTTTTCCCCTTCTCCGAGAAATTTTAGATCTATGTGTGGGCTCTCGGCTTTTAGTCAAACCATGACATTGGGTAAAAAGAAAGGAGTGTTTGACATGGAATGGAACATTCCAGAACAGATTAAGGAAGAAATGAGGGAGGAAAAGTGAAAGGCACTAAACTACACAAGGAGATGAAATGCTGGAACAAGACCAGTATTCCTATCATATCCTTTTACCCAGTTGTTCTTACAAAATAGAGAAGCAAAGTCCTGTAGGAACTAACAGTTAGTGACTGTGCAATAGAATCTCACCTTTATTATAGAATTCATTATTAATAACAAATAAAACTTAATAAAAATTTCCTGAATTTTTACATAAATATCTATGAGATGTTATTTAATATGCCCCGGTCTTGCCCTCATAAATGAAAGGAGCATTTCGAAAAGCAGAATCTGCAACTCGATGGGCACTGACAAGAAAATAAGTATTCTGAAACAATTTTTATGTGTTTTTGCTTCACTGTTTGATACATATTTTCTCATGTTATTTCTTTTATATTATTTTTGAGATCTAACAACTGCTTTTAATAAGCAACTGTTATTGCAAACATATAATTATGCTAGGCCACAATCCAACAAAGCACTTAAAAGCACAGATTAAAGACACTGAAAACAATGGGATTATTTATGTGCTTAAGGTTAAGCATCTGCTGAAGGACTCAGATGGATCAAAGCCCCATTTCTATTACATCTACAGACAAAATATTATATATGTTAATTAAACGTAAAATATATGTAAATTAACTAGCACATGAAAAATAGCACTTGCATAAATGTTTATACCCCTATACAATTTGTAATCATAGAATATTCCAGTTAGTCAATATGAAGAATAATTGCTAATATCAGCCATTTCATCACAAAGTGACAAATTCCTGCTAATGAACAATTATGAAATAACTTGCCATAACAGACTTCCCTTGATAAACCATCTCCTGACTGAGAAGTTCATGTTCTGAGGTAAAAAGGAGTAAATAAAGAGATAGAATGCACACCTCATTTACCTTCAGATTTCAATAATTCATGCAAAAGCTTGATTTGTTAACTTTCTTTTTGGTTTGGATCAAACTAGCATTATTGGGAAGATCCACAAGTTATTTGCAGGTAGTGCCTAATAACCTTATTTTATCAAAATTTCTCCCTTGTTTTTTTCATTGAACAATTCCTTGTTCTTGAATTAAGGATGAAAAGGGCCACAGTACTTGACTTCCATTCTCTTCAGAATTACTTAGTTTAACTGTAAACCATTTCTTATTCTTCTGTTCACTATCAGAAAAAAACAAGACAAAAAACCCCTTGCAAATAATTATTTCCACTCTAAATTACTGTTTCATTTATATTGAATATTTTCAATAAATACACCAGTTTTAAAGATATTTCATTCCGAAAAACCTAGAAAAGACCTCTTGATAAAGTTGGAAATTTTCCATTTTAATCATTAGCCTTAAAAAGCTCCATTTGGTATATAAATGCAAATTACCATAGGAAAATTTGTTTTACCTGATGCTTGCTTTTAATTTTATGTTGATAAAACACAAAAGGAACCCTTTATTTTATTTCAATATAATGTTGTGACCGATCAAACAAAAAAAACCCCACTGAACTTTCTAAAAATAGTTCTCCACTGGAAATTGCAAATGTATTTCTTTTTTTTTTAACTGGAAATTACAAGTTCAAGAGACAAAAAAAAACCTGTGGATCAGAGCATCACTAAAACTTGTAGTACTTTCAATTTGTTTTCATATTCATTTCCTCTGGTCCTTCTGGGGTTTTTTTTCCCCCTTGCCTTGGTCTACACTATTTATTCAATGGCACAAACAGAATATTATTCCTACCATGGTCTTCCACAATAGCAAAATTTTAATATGGAATTGTGTATGGTTTAATACTGAAATCTAACCACAGGAAAAAGTGCTAATTGTCTTACATATTTAAATTAAACATGTACTTTGAGAATTATAACCAAGAATTACACTAAATGCAAAGTTTTAAATGAAAGAAAAACCCATAAAATGGTCTGATCACACCTTCTTTTAATCAAATTTATGCCAGCTCACTGACTTTGCTTATGACTTGACTTCAATTTTGATTTTCTCTATGCAAATAAGGATTTCACTTGAATCCTTCAATAATGACCAACAGATAAAAAGGTAGAGAAATAATGACATACCTGAATAATCAGCTACTTCTGGGAATATTGGGTCAACTAGGCTTTCTATCAGCATACACAAGAATTTAACATCAAAATGGCAAGGTAAGGACACAAAGGAAAATTCAGGGATGGGGTAGGTGCATTCAAAGTAAATTCTGGAAACTACACTGCAGTTCCCAGTTCTCCAGTGGCAACAAGAAGAGCTGATCTTCTGATTAATGTCCAACTCTACATTTTTGGTAGTTCTAGTTACTGTTTTGGTGGCAATCAGAATTTACCACACCAAATACAAAAAGCAGACCTTTAACATTTCTGCAATGAGCACCTTCCCTGCAAAAATAATAGTCATGGCAATAAAAAAAGAAAGCGCCCAGAATTTTCCCTTACTATTTGAAATGTCTTTTGTTTTTACAAGATGTGTTTTCACGTAGAAGGACACACTGATGTTCACATTAAGATGGCAGGTCTACAGATGGGAATCACACTATCACAGCTTTACCATCAATGGTCGTAATTTTTTTCTTTCCAAAACAAAGCAAGACTACACTGATGGATTGTTGTGGGCATCTTTTTTTCCAAAATTAGGAATGACTATCAGGCGGTGATGGAGGTAAGGAAAAAATTGAGGAACTGCCCTTATTCTGATTTGAAGGGCTGACAGAGTATCCAGCCCTCTCACAGAATTATGGAGTTAGTGCTGAAATGTCTGAATACAACTAGAGAAGTGCATCTCAACAGTTCTGTGTACCACAGATGTACTGTTTAATTAAGCCATCAAAAAAAAATTGAAGGAAAATGGAAACAAGGGAATACAAAAGCGAGGGAAACTTCTTCAGCAAGTTAAAGCACTCCTAATAAGTAACAACATGACATTAGTCATTAAGAAACAAGAACTCTAAATAATGCATTCAGAACCTATAGATCTAAACGAGAAGATAACAAAGCCTCATAAATCTGTTTGTTCATTAAGTTAAAAAAAGGCAGACTTTGTGTTGCTATCATGTCAGCTGGCACCAAACTGTACGCAATTTAGTGCGACTACAAAGTGAAGCCCATAGTCTACAATGGCAGGGTTTTTGATCACGCTAATTAACAGCCATTTTGTTTAAAATAAACAGATACGACTCTAATTGCCTTTTTTACATAAGAAAGGGAAGATCTTAAAAGTGAAAGCATGCAAAAGGAAAGATCAGACAGTCGCCTTTCAGACTGATAAGCAAACTCTGTGAAACGGGCGCAAATGAAGTTTGAGACGCTCTGGATTGACAGCGGGGAGACAGCAAAGCAAGAGGAGGAATGGCTTCCAAAGGTGGGAAGACAGGGCCACAGTTCCTTCAGGAGGAAATGCTCTATTTCAGATCCTTATCTTCTCTAGTCTCCCTGTCTTCTGAGCACCTGCCTGCGAGGAGGTTCATCCTGTGCAGCGCCAGGCGTAACCCAGCATCGTATCGTGTGAAATCTTCCGTGGCACAAGCAGGCTGGTTAGTGTCTCTGTACAGAACCTGGCACAAAGTCAAATGTTACAGGAAAGGAACAAGAAAAAGGGGGATGTCTGTACCTGCACCTAAGCCAGGCAGTAGAAGAGGGGACAGCCTTGTACTGTTCAGTTTGCCAACTTCAGGGATACCCAGAAAGACCATTCAGGGCTCTGAAAAGTCCTAGCAAGAAACGTGCAGGGCAAGTGCTGGGACACAATCCAGTTTTCTGGCTAACTTCAAAGAGCCTGAATAATAGTAGATCTTGTTTTCTTATGGTGTAAGGAATATAACTGTAGCCTGGAGTTGCAGTGAAGACAACAGGCTTTGGTTTTTTATTTTTTGCCTCAGTGTTGGTTACTTCTATTAGACAAACTCCATTTATTGCTTTTCAAACATAGCTTCAAAGCTGCTTTTTAAGAGCAGTGTAACATGTAACATGGCAGAGTAAGGCAACGAAGTAGAAACATTATCTATTTATGTAAAATAGTTTCCTCACCTTTCTCCCCACTAGTAAAATTCATTTCTTCCCTTCCCAAAAACCCCACCCCAGTAGGTTTTAGGATGCAAGCAAAGAACGTCACCATTCAAAAATTCCTCCTTGCATTTCAAGTGTGTGATATCCCCCAACTCTTCTCAATAAGAAACCCTCTGGTACAGCAACTTCCAGTACCCTTCCTCAGCAGCACAAATTCCTACATTTAACAGCGTGTTCTGACTCATCAACACGGGATTCCACAGTACTCCAGAGATAAGAGCAAGGTCCTTATTTTCAGGACACCACACGGACTGCATGTTTTCAGCATATTCAAAATACCATTGAAAGTTCCAAATTCACAGTGAATTGCTCTACTTAGGCACAGCAGGCTTTTATGCCATCGTGGTAATGGTGCAGCAGGAGGCAGAGTTTTTGCAGGACCTGGTCAAAGACGTGGCAGCAGCTCTCACTGGAATAAGGGTCTGTGAAAAAAATTCATCATTTCCCATTGCATCTGTTGGATTAACTTCTTCTGCTTGCTTTCCCTAATGCCACCTACCACAGTTTGTGTATTTAAACAACAAAAGAAGCCCCACTCAAAAAGGATCTGAAGATTTGCACTTAACTAAGATTTTTCTCTCAGATGACACAGAGAGAAGACTGTAACAGGTGTAGCCACATTAATGCACATATTGCTGCAAGAAATTTAGATACAACAGTGAGAGAAGTGGCATAGAGCTGACAGCACAGATTATATCTCCTCACACATTCAGAGTCCCTCTTCTTCTTCCTGGGACTACAGGAGTAAGTGACTCTGGGCACCCTGGGATACGCAGGAAAGCCAAAAAAGTAGTGAACACACAGATCTGCAGGGAGCAGCTCACCTAAAATTCCCATGAGACACCACAGCAGCATTCACATTCAAAGGTTTTTCTGTGCAAAATAAATTATCCAACATAAATTTCTCAGAACTTAGCTTTCCAAACCCAGTTTTTAAACTGATTTCCAAACCCAGCATTTACATCCAGCTTTAATGATACCAACATCAGAAAAGAACAACATCACAAGAGCAATCTCCCTGGCCTTCAAATATTTTGTTAATGTAACTCTGAACATCAGACATATTCCCTTTCAAAAACAAGCATCAGTTTATACTGTAGGGGAATTTCATTGCCATGAAACAGTGCAATGTATTGTACTGCTGGCTGGGAATCTCAGATGAATGACTTCAGTTTTCAGATCAGCAGCCAGAACAGAATACAGCTGGGCTAATTTGATTTAGGTGAGGCCTTGTTGCTGGTTTTCAAACATTAAAAACCCCACAGAGACATAGAAGACCAGCGGTGATGTTGCCTGAGAAAGGACCGACAGAAACAACCAGCAGCTTTCCAAGAAGCACAAAACAAGGTTGCTAAAACATGCAAGAATGACAACGTGGGAAATAAGGCATAAAAAGGAAATTAAGTTAGAAAACAAGGTGGGTATTAGCATTATCCTATCACTAGCATCATGTCAGCAACCACACAGGAGAGCAGTGAGTGATATATGCATTCAGCTGGTTTGTCACCTCACTTTGGCCACTTTCAAATTGGTACTTTCAAATTCAGACCATATTATGTATCTACAGGTTACACACTGAATATTAAAGGCAGTGATTACTTCACTACCATTCCTGGTAAAATCTGTCACAATTTTTTGCACCAAAGTGTGTATCCACCCATAATTCAGCTTCCTACTGGCCTGTATGAAAATTGTTTCAAACAGCTAAAATTACAATCACAGCTCTTCAGTGATCCTTGTGGGACCCTTCCAACTCAGGCTACTCCGTGATTCTTCCCTTTCAAAGTAGCTAATGGACTTTTGATTCTAGAACCTACTAACTTTTCCATTTGAATTTAGTTCCTCCTGCCCAAATCACACGATGAAAAAAAGAAAAAAAATTTCCTTCAAGTTTTAGCTCTACAAAACGAAACAGCATTTCATCTTACCTAAAAGGGGAATTTTAGCAAACAGAACTGAAATCCGTAACATAAACCCAAAATAAGCATACAGCTTCTACATTTGCTCCTCTATGTGTATGTCTGTGTCCACTTTCCTCTCTTCTAAGACGTGTTTTAGGGAGAACTCTGCACTAAAATCAGATGTTAAACTCTAACTAACCACCAATAAGATCAGTGCATTTGTAGGAAGGCTTTCAGCACCAATTTTACACAGCACAACAAATGACATAAACAGTTTTTCTCCAAAGATCTGACTGCCCTTGTTAACTATCCCACATCTTTCAAATGAAACATATAAATAACCCATCATAACAAGAAAATGCCTCAAAATTAAATTCGGGGGGGTGGGGAATAAAGTGTGGCAAATCTAGGAATTTAAGAAATTGGAAAAAAAAAGTATTTGAAGAATTCAGACTTGAAGTCTCAAGTAAGTAGTACACTTTATTATAACTCTGTGTCATGACTTCTTGTTAAAATCCAATGCATAATTTACCTTATCAAGAAGTATGGCAATAATTGGAAATATAATCACATGTAGGATGAGAGTAAAACAAATTAGAGGCAATCAGTAAACAATCATGTATGCTGCAATGTGCTAGGATTTTTTTATATACAAAAGCTTTTCAAAGAAATCTTCCCACGGCAGGAGAAACACTCCATGGTTACTTAAAAAAAAAAAAAAAATGCAAACAGACATAACATATGTTTGGAACTTTGCAGAAATTCTGTATGCTGCAATTTGAAAGTTCTAGAGACTATCACTGAATTTTTCACATTTAATGTTTTCTATTGGAAAAACCTTTGGGTTTAGTGTTCATCCAACCCCAAAAGTAGTAAATCATGTTTTCATTGCAATACCTAAACAAATCAGAGGATTTTATTGAATGCAGAAGAGTAAATGTGATTTTATGAAGTTCCATTCACCACAGTGTTATCTCTGTCAGGTTTGACATCATGACTGGAGAAACTGTGCCTAGTTCTGTAATGGCCATTTTCACACTGTGCTTGAATAAATCCATCTGGGTGACACGCCAATCATAGTAGAGTCTCAAAAAGTGGAATAAAACTAAATTAATGCACTGACTTCTGTCATGAGAAAAACCTATTTTCATCTCAGCACTACGGCTGGACACTTATTGAGCCATGATATGTAAATTGTTAGTGCAGAGAGACAAGTGAAGGAACATCTCCCATCTATCCAGCCCACATACCCTGTATTCTGAACTCATTAAGAGAAAATACCTGATTAATACTACAGCATCAAGCCAAGCCATGCACTGTCACTACTTAGGGCTTTACAGAAGAGCCCTAAAGAAAAAAAAAAGGCCAAGTCCTCATTACTGGACTGTGTAAGTACCTCACAGAGGTGTCACACATGGACTCAGCCAAAGGGGATCTTTCCACAGCTCTGGTTATCTTAATCCAAGTTCTTCAGGACTGCGTTGCCACTTGTGTTAGTAGAAGTTTACATTATCATACTGGTGGTATTTGCTTATCATAAACATGTTTTCTTCAGCTACACCACTCAGGCTCTCTTTTCCACTGAACATGAGTTTTTGGCATAGGACAAAAGAAAAGCAGCAGTGAGTTTCAAGTGTACATACCAAACTCTTTCATGGCAACAGTGGCAGGATCAGCAACAGAAGCAGCAGGTTTCATTTGCAAACCAAGACAGTCAGATAAGCCAATTATGGAAGAGGGAATTTCACTGTAAATCGTTTATTGGAGTTATATTTCAGCTCAAAACTATTGCTTAGGGAGCAGGCTTGCTTCTTTTTTTTTTTTTTTCCTTTTGAGAAGGAATAATTCCAAAGCCAGTCTTTGAAGATGAAGAGCTATCTTACACTGGGAAGCTTAGTCCTACCAAAACCTCCCAAAAGCTCACATACAGTATGTAAAGAAAAGACAAAACACATGGCATTCCTGACAGCTGGATTCAGAAAGTGTATGGCTGAATCAAGCCCAAACTCCACAGTTTAAAATAAGTTTACTCACTAGCAATTCTTCTTTACCTTTACTGTTCCTAATTTCTAAGACATTAACCAGATTCCCCTCCAGCAGTTCATCTCCATTGAGCTTGATACAAAATGCAGCCAGTTTTTCCTCACAGTGTCCTTTCCACTTCACAGTTCTCTCCAGCAGCCTGAATTACTCAAATATATACCCTGATTGCCCTCCTGCTTTTCTGGAGGTGCAGCTCCTAGTATGTCCAATATGGAATTTTTGCTCTCATCACTCAGCCAAATAGGAAAAAAAATTAAAACAGAATTTCTCTTGTAAACCATTCTTTTCTGAAGAAAAACAGGCATTAAAAAAAAAAAAAAAGCAATCAAAGAGTACAGTCAAGTGCTTTTTGTCAGGAATACATCTTTAGGGCCTCTTGTAGGTGGTTGGGCGTCACAGGTGGCTTCAGCAGATACTTTGGAAGCAAAACTATTTATTGTGAAGAGTAACAGATTTAGCTTTGGGGTTTGGGTTGTTTTTTTCTTCTTTAATTTTTTCTTAAATGAAGAATACTTATCCGTCTTACTCATATCATTTGGATTAGAATGCCTAAACATTTTGGCACTTCAGATATTCTTCATATGGTTTCAAAAAACTTAAACATGAACATGTGAAAAGATTCGTAGCCTTAGACCACACCTTCATGCAACAGATTTAGCTTCAATGGATTTGCAGGATCTCTGCCTCTCACAGAATAATGTCAGTAATACTACAAATACCAAAATAATACATGTGCCCATCACTGTGTGTATATATATATATATATGCACTTTATACCCACAGGTTTCTTGCATATTCTTCCATGAGATGTTCACAAACTTCAGAATCTGATTTGCACTTTAAAGATTTATTAAAATATGCTTAATCACAGTGATCTAGAGCTCACCTGAACAGCACTTAAATAGGTGAATTGAAGTTTCATTCTTAAAGCACTTCAGCACAACCTCAAAGGCCTCAGGAAAGACTCAAACAGGTCTCAAACTCTCTCTTCCAAAAGAACCTGAGCAGGTATTGAGGGTGGACTTTGCAGCATGTAAAGTTGCTTAGTACTGCAAATGTTATTTTTGTTTCCATACTTTTGGCATAATAAAAAAAAGTGGATACATTTTGGTGACATGCCACATAGACATTGTCTCTTTAATGCAATTCTGGTCATAAAGAAGTATTTCTCACACAAAGCAGTGAAATTGTACATAATTCTCTTTCTCCTGACCTCATCCCATCCTGACATTAAAAAGGTTTAATATTTAGCCTAACTGAAATATAGATTAGAATTGGATATTCCTGCAGAATTTTCATAGTGTCTCATCACTAAAATTCAGCCACTTCTGGAGAGGAATTCAGGAGCTGATCAACAGCACACAACACTGTTACAGCACAGTTCACAGCAAGAAATTAACACATTAGATATAATTAAAAAAAAAATTACCAACTGACTGAAGAGACTTTATGTCCTCATCTCTAAAAAACACATGGGCCTTTAAAAGTAAGTATTCTGAGGACGATAAAACAATTTATCATACATAAATGATATGCCAGCAACTCTACATGACCTCTGTTTAGCTTCCAACAGCATTTACATGAACCTAAAAATCCTGGTCCATGTTCTGCCCTTGAATGTGAACTGCAGCTCCCACAATGTGTCTGTACAGCTGAGGGCAGAATTCAACCATGTTACCACTATCAGAGAGATGAAGTCAGCTCTTCTGAAAACTCAGTGACTCCTGAAACCACCCAAGAACGTGTTCCTCCCCAGAAAGACAGAGACTCCCCAACAAAAAGCTGCAAAACTCACATTTTTGTCATTTTAGTGGTGGTTCTGCAAGAGAGAAAAATTGAGGTGAAGGTGCTTCTCTCACACAGTTCACATTCAGAAATTAAAACGTGCAGTGCTGGGCCTTATACATGAACACAGACATGTGTGTGCATGGGGGTATTTTTCTGAGTGGGAGAGGCTGTATTGCAGACAGAGCCAAAGTCTCAGCTCTGGAATTAGTGACACCAGACCCTCTGCTCTTGCAAGCTCCAGTTCCTGTAGACAATATTCAAACGTGTGCTTTGCAAAAAGAGCAGCTTTTCCCTCTTCTCATTCGAAATACTAACTAAGAGCTAAAGATCTTTTCTCTGACTTCTCATTCTCACTGTACTTTATTTATTTATTACCAAACAGGATCCTCTTATCACCCAACCAAGGACAAACGAAAACGCAGGACAAATCAGACACAGCAAACAGATGTTGTGATACCCTCATGTGAGGGTATTTTAGCCCACAGGAGACAGGAATGTTAAGCTTTATGTGGTGCAAATGCACATCTGACTGTGTCCTTATGTCCTGATGCTCCCTGATCACCAGCCCACACCTCCCAGCTTGTGGATGCTGTGTAAGTCCAGGATTACCACGTTACTTCTCTTCAAATACAAACAAGGGATCACTGTATGATGGCACATGCTGGGTAGTTACTGAATGACACTGGAGCTTCACTCAAGTCTGTGGAATTAATATGATTTTTAATATGATTTAGGTTGCCTATGAGTTTGGGCTTTTTTAATTTCAATTATTAGAAAATTATACTGAGTGGTCAGCATGACAATAAAATGATAATATACTTTGCTTCTTAGACCTGACAAAGTGGTGTAAATTTACTGTCTGTAAATTAACATGATGATATAGAAATAACACCCTTTTAGAGCATCCTTCAAGTTTTGAATTAATTTTAAAGGTTTTCCACTTACACCAAGTCATCAGCATATTTATTTCTGTCAGCTGCTTCTCAGAAGGGCCTCATGTTCAATAGAGAACTATTAGAAGGCCTGTTCCTGATCTCCAACATCAGTGATGGATTTTTAGTAGCTCAACAACATAGTTTAGATAACTGCAAAACCTGCCATTGGGCTCAGAGTTTTTGGTGCTCAACATCCATATGATAAGCAGGGTTCATGGAGGGGTCTGCACAGGCACTTAGACAAGGCACAGATTTTCCAGTCCTCTCTGTTCCTGAGAGCTCTCAGTAAGTACATCTGCCTGCTTACTTGGGAAGCTGAAATCTCCACATGGTTTTTAAATCTAGCTTCACTGTGGATGCCAGATTTGTTCCAAAGAGCTAAACCTAAAAACTGTAAGTCAAGCAAGGACAGCTGAACACCTTCAATTCATGATGGAGTTCACACACACTGACAAGATTCGTATCTCATTAGCATATAAAAGTTGTACTGATTTATCTGTGTTGATATAAAGATCAATATAGATAGATATATAGATATATAGACCCATTCTACTCTGTCCACTCATCTGTTGCTCCCTTCCACACAATACAGACGTGGCTTTCTTCACATAACCATCTCCAAACCAGTGGCATTTCTGCAAGCTCTAGATGCACAGCCCTCCACAGTGCTGCAAGTGCCCTGAGCCCATGAGGGTGGCACTCTCCTTAGGACTTGTGTCACCTAACCCAGCCAGGGAGATGTCACATCCCCACCCACGATGGCAATGCAGCAACAAATGCACGTATGCCCTCAGCATGCCAGAGAATAAGGTCCTGTTACAGGTAAAGGACTCACAAGGAATCTGCACCCAGGCCATTCCCCTGCCTTCCCTGCTAGTTCTCTTTTGAAAAGAGGCAGTTTCTCTTCTGTTCCTTAATGACATCTTTTTCTGGGTTTACACCAGTGGTCTTCCACCACCATGCCCCTCTAGTTATTTCTTAAAACAGGCACACACATTTCCAGTAAGGGCAAAGCAAGAGGCACGTGTGAGCCCAGTGCAGACCCTCCCACTTCCCATTTTGGTGCAGATTCTGCACAGCTATTCTGGGACTACCAGAGCCACACAGCAGAAAAGCATCGAGCATTCAGGGGAATCCCCTGTCACTTTTATTATTCTGGCAAAAAAAGTAGTGATGATGTGTCTTCTTACACACGGTGTTGGGCAGGAGGGTGTTCTTTATTTTAAGTAAATGCAGGAAATGAGTAATAGATTTCCTCTGCAGTCACACTGGGGCTTGAGGCTGGTTGGTTGAGTGACCTTTAGCCTCTCAATATTTCAACTTTGGGCTAAATGGGGAACAGCAAAAATCTTTACTACTTTCATCAGCTTTGGACATTTCAAATTTAAAAATGTTAACTACCTGTGAGCCTCATCCTCTACCTCTGTAAGGAATATTCTGAGCTCATCAGCTAGAAAATTGAGGCAAAGAGACACCTACAGAGACAAATGGAGAGGATGGGAAACCACTGCTCCCCCACGCAGCACTAACTAATTTTCCATATCATTTCCCACTATTATTAAAATGGGTTCTGTTCCCCCAGTGGTAGAAATTATGGGATTGGTCTTTTATATATGTATAAAAGATATATAAAAGCAATCTCATCATATATATATATATATAAAATAACCATGCATATTTTACATATATATCTTTGTTCAGAAGAGGTCCAGATGCCCTTGTGACAGAATTGCCACACAGCCACCTGTGCCTTGTTTACACTTGGCCTCCTCCTACCATTACTCCCACTGATGAAGCTACACAACTGTTAATGAAGTTTTACTGGGGGAAGATGTTTTTGCAGACAAAGCAGCTGTTAGCTCACAGCATCAGCTCCTGTTTAAGACTCCTTTTTACCTGGGTGAGAGCAGCCCAGTTTCTGTGTGTGTTTAATCTTCCTGTAATATTGACAATTATGGCCTTTTGCCTAGCAGGGCTCAAGAGACACACTGGCCAACTCCTCCATGTAGAAAATCAATCCAAAGGAAAGAATTAAAGCTAAAAAAGCCATCAATGAAAACAGACCACACGACTTAATAATTAATGCACTAAGGAGAATCAGATGGACGGAGGAATGAATTTGCAAACAAATCTGGGGAAAAAAAGGAAGTTGTTTCCTTCCACTTCAGAGGAATTTGAAATGTTTACTGAACTAGTATCTTAATTCCATTTGGGCAATGACTGCTTAAAATCAAAATGTAATAAAATTCTACAGTAGAGCAACAATTAATTTTGACAGTATGGATTTTCTACTTAAACTGATACACATTCCCTGAGATGACACTCTCCTTACACTGAAGGGTCACTTTGAAGTCCGTGAAGTTCCTGCCCTACACTTTTGCCTTTCTGGGGTCCTCACTGCTTATCTCCATGCTATTGTTGACTACAGCACACTCACACTTCAGGCAATGACACTAAATAATATTACTGGCATGTTAGTTATTTCCAATTTTGCCACTTCAACAAAAAAAAAAGAAAACCTTTTCTCCTGAAGTTATGCAAAATACGGAACTTGGGAAGCACATCAGGCTGATTAACATTTTGATTGACTTCCTCTCAGAAGACCAGTCTCACTTTCAAACCTTTATAATCAAGGTGGCAGCCCCATTTTCTACCCTCATTCTGTTTTATTCTTCTCTGCTTGCACAACCAAATTGGATCTGTGGGAACTGGATTTGTCCCATTTACCTCAGGAGGTAAAACTTATGCTGGAGAACAGAGCTCCTACTTCTCCTTAGTGTTTGCACTGGATACTCTTTCCTGTTACTGACAAACTCAACATTTCAATGCACTTCTAGTACTTTTACTAAATAAGTATCACCAGCTTTCAGCTTCTGCCCATCACCAAGAAACTCCCTGAAGACTCTCAACCAACCAGATCTCCTGATGACTACAAGTTTCCAAATTATAAACAGCTCCATCATACTTGCACCCAAGGTTTCTTAATTTCTTACTCCTGAAAGAAATTATTTTAATAATGCACCCGTAAGTTCTGCTTAAAACTTCCACAAGCTTTTCCTAAACCAAAATTAACAGTTTTTACTTCAGCTATCATCATTACCATCTAAAGTTGACAGCTTAAAATAACTCAATTATGACCTATAAGAAAAGCAGGAATTTCAGATTTTGAAGTAAAACAAGAGTGTTGGAAAGCTGAACTTCATGAAGACATTCGACTACAAAAACAGTACGTGGTAAAAAACCAATTCCTAAGAACCAGAACTCATAGACTGTGAACAGGCTCACAACCATTTCTGTGCCTTGTGTTGTCCAAGCAAGAACAGAACCATGGAATAACTTGTGAAGTGTCTGACAGAAGTCCCAATTTCACTGACATCACCAACACGGGATGGGGATTGTGACCCAATATGTCATTATAAAACCAAAGACCAACATTGTAGCACTGACCTAACGTGGTAGTGGGGCTCTAGTAAGAGCACTGAAATAGTGATCCCTGCAAAGGTAACTTTAGTATGGCTTCCTAGTAGCTTAAATGTAGTGGGACTATGGACATACCAGGCAATAACCACCCTCTTCTCTGCATATACCATGGTGGGGAAAGAGAAAGGGACTGTGGAGGAGAGTGAGAGTAAGAATCATTTTAATTTTCCCTCGTATTTTTTCTTGTAAAAAAATTTGCATAGACTTGTCTCTACTTCAAAGAGATCGTTTGAAAATCCACATCTAAAACCCATTTAAAAAGAAAGTTAGAAATCACCAGCGAAGCAGAAATCCTCAGTCTCACCACCATGTTGGTGTCATTTCCCTGTTTGTACTGCTGACCCAGGTCTTTTTTTTTTCCTCCTTCCCCCTTCCCACACCACGAGTGCTTGACTGTGGCTGCCAGTTAAACATATCCTCCAGGCTCCCAGTGTTGCTCTATAAAAGGATGAACAATCGAAAGAGAGACATCAACAAAACCCACCTCAGGGATTCTGGGAGGGCCAATAAAAGTACTTTGTTTTAACTGATTAACTCTGAGTAAAATTTAAAAAAAAAAACCCAACAGTGAGATTGAGGAATTGACAGAAGGAATTTTCAGTTTTTTCAGTCTTCAGTAGTCTTGTCTAGTAAATAACCACAAGCCAGGCTCCCTAAGCTGGGGCCAGGCACACACACACTTGCAATGTCTGAAGAAAAATCACTCAAAAAAACCTTTTAAGGGTGAATTGCCTCCCAGGGCTAAAGACCAGCATGAAAAAGCACACCCAACCTTTGTGATTTCATATTACAAGTCTAGCAAGACTGAGTCTTTTTCTCAAATCCTTGGATTCTGGAACCACCTGATTGCATAGAAATATCCGTTTCCATTAAAAGGAAAAAAAAATTGCCAATGACCTGTAACTGTTTGCAGGATTATGCCTGTAACATTCACGTGGAATTTAAGGAACATAGATCTCATGCTTCCCCTTTAGAAGTACAATGACCTGAAAGTTTAGGTATTACCAAGGTCCTATTTTTCAAAAGTACATTCTTAAGTTCTGCTAACTTTGTCATTGTTCTATTTTCCTTTTTTCTCTGGTTAACTACAAAGTCATAAGCAGCCAGAAACATCAGTAATTCCTAAAAATAACCATCTTATCCTCCTTTCCAAATTTAGAAATATATGGCATTTCTCAGGAAAATGGAGAAATAAAGCATTCACTAAAGGTGGACTGGCCTATTTTTGCCTTTTTAGTCAGCTTTTTTTTTTTTCTTTCAACTCCCCTTTTCATTTTCATATCCCTAATCCTCATTTCCTTGCTCCTATTTTTACTCTGGGGAGTAACTATGACCATTACTCACATTGTCCAACTCTTTCCAGTTTTCCCTCATTTTCAGTTCATTCATCCTTTGCTTCCTTCCACTTCAAGCTCCTTCTCCCCAGCTCAGCTTTTCCCTAATAAAACTGCCTCAGAGCAGCACACTTCTCAAGCTCTATTTAAGTCCCACTTCAATGATCATAAAAGGGCATAAACATATAGCTAGGGAAAAAAAAAAAACCTGTTACAGCTGATCAAAAAAAAAAAAAGGATGACTAATTTATGTATAAAATAAGGTCAGACTCCGTTGGCAGTCTGATGTAGAAGAAACAAACATTTTTGGAGATGTAGAAGGGCTATTTCTACTTAAAGTATTTAAATGTTTCATTTCCAAAGGCTTTGCTTAAATATTCTTTACTTAAGCACATCCTCAGTGAAGTTGCCAAGTATTTATGATCCTAAACTCAAAAGAAAGCTTTCATTTTAGGTTCCGTAAAAATAGTTCTGTTCAGCTGAAATAAAAGATTTTCCTCACATCCAAACAAACAAAACAAAACTCCAAACAAACAAACAACAACAAAACAAAAATGAAAGAACTGAAAAAACCCTTCTCCAAAATGTTTTTGACATGAAATAACTGTAATCGTCAAACCAATCAGAAAATTGAAAAATCTACTTTTGTGTAAAGTGTCCTGGATCCCTTTAGGATGAAGAGCACTGTATCAGCCCTAGAAATAATTAACTAACATTTAAGGAATGTCAAATGAGCCTCTGCATTATGCATTAGATCTTCCTACCTTCCAAACACTATTAATGTTAAGAGAACTGTATCTGTGACTCCAGTGGATGACAAATCACTTTCCTTTTTCTAAATATTTCCTTGTTGCTGTGCCATCTCTTGATCTACTATCTTCCCACCACCAACACACTCTCCCTTCTTCCAGGCATTTATTCCTTGTGACATCTTTTCCATCATCCCCTTGACAAGTTTACTCAGCTCTCTGGAAGCATCTCACAATGCCCACTTCCTTTCTCCACTTTTTAGGGAAGTCACAGAGCTGTGTGGAAGAGAGCAGGTGCATCCCAACTCACCATTTTGCTCCTCTCCTCCCACACCAGCACACTGTAGACTTCCCTTTCTTCCACCAAGTTGCACCTCCAGGTCCTCCAACGAGTTTGTGCTCTGGCAGAAAGCCACCTACCAAATCCTCCAGTGACACAAAAATGAGCATGGAGAAGAGAGTTGGCCCTTTGTTCCCCCAAACAGAAGCCAACATGCCAATGTCACACCTCCTGCCTTCACTGATGGAAACTGAAATAATTTCACCTTTAATTAGCAGTTCACTTTAAATGCTAACAAAGCTCAGTCAAACAAAAGATGTACTCACCAGCACCGGCTCTAACTTTGTCCCTTTGACTCCCTTTCCTCTGCTCTTGTAGCAGATGTGTCTGGTGATTCTTGTTAACTATCCCCTCCTTCCCTCACAGATACCCTCCATCCAGCCCACTCTGAGCAGATGAGCACAAAATGCTGTCCCTGAATAGAAGGACATTTACTGTATAGCCAGTAATTATCAGTGAATATTACAAATCCCACAGAGGGCAAGGAAATCCCTGTTACAAAATCCAAGTATGAAAGTGCAGTGCTTTGTGCAAATGGGAGAGGGAAAGGTAACATTTCTAATTGAAAACTAAAGCAAGAAGCACAATACTAGCAAAGTATATTTATTGTGTTAACGTACCATTTGTCTTCTGGGCAAGTTACTAAAGGTCATTTGTTCTTCATGGCAAGTGTTGAAAATAGTTTATGTTGTGGGTCTAACTTAAAGGAACAATGTCAAAACCCTCAGGCCCAAAATGACCTTTTTATGCCAACACAGAGATCTAAATCTCTTACTGAGGGTAGTGGTGATGTTTGCATTTCACTCTCTCCCCCTCCCTTCTCCTTCTAACCCCCCCTCCCTTTCACATGAAATACCTCACCACAGAAGACAGCACAGACTGCAAACTTAACATGCCCACTCCACACCTCACACTGCTCATCCCTTGCTCTGCCCATCCTGCCAGACACCCAAGACAAGCTGCTTGCTGATGTTTCTGGTTCCCAAACCACCCTCCAACCAAGTGAGAAGCAGTGAATTTGTGAGAGGGTGAGAAGGGAGGGGAAGATATCGGACCTACCCTCGTCTCCTGGAAGAGAAGGGGCACATGCTGCCACGTGCTCTAGAAGGTAGGACATGGCAACATGGTCAGTTCCTCTTTCTAAGCCCTACAGTGCTGTTTTCCTGCCTCTCGGGCTCACCTCTAGCTGGTTCTCTCAGAAGGAACTGGCTGAGGCCAGGGATGATCAGCGTTACCAAGGTGCTGCTGAATGGAATAATAAAATACACTCATGTATGAGACACAGGCACATATACAGAGGGGGTTGAATATGAGGCTCTGGATGGTTGCAAACCAGCAAAACAACTGGAGCCTCATGTGATTAACCTGAAAAACCAGCCCATTTTTGCTACTGCACAGATGCTCTCTCCGAAGTGTTGGTGTAAGATCAACGTGGTGGCCTCACCCTCCTGCCCCATGTTGTCACCTCATCCCCAGCTCTAATCTGAGCACATTGGGAGCACCTGCAGATGTGGGACACGAAGAGACACTAAGCAGCACTTCAGAGGAAGGAACTCGGATGCCGTGGAACTGTAAACACCTTTCCACTTCCAAGGAGACAATCCTGCTGCCCTGGGTGGGCTGCACCACTGCTGCCTGCACTGCTGCCACTCTTCTGTGGGTGAAGAGAGATTTCCTGTCTCCACAGCCATCATTCCCACGCTTCTGAGCCACACCTGGGACTTGTGACGTGCCACACATCACATACATGAGACATACGAGAGTACAGGCAACGTGTCATGTTCTCCTACCCCACACATCCCCCACAGGGCTCCATCTCGGAGACACGTCTTTTCCAGGCTGAATCCCACAAGGTGAACACCTCCCGTGAACCAACACTGAGCAGGCTTAGCATAACCTTTCAGAAGGCACTCAGCACTTTGCAGGATTTAAACGCAAAAGCCTCAAAAAGGCAAAGCTCATTTTCCTGAATTCCCAGCTCTGGCTGCCATTTGTGACAGACTTCACACATTTATGTGCTGCCCTGTCACATTTGGGTGGCAAAAAAATGGCAAAGTATAGATGCCGTGACAAGTAGATGAGACATGTTTTTCCTCTTTAGTGTTCTTAGGCTCAGATTTCCCTTCAACACATAGAGGAAGAGAAAAAACCCTTGGGGCAGACAGAAACAGTTTAAGAGTTTAGTTACTCGGTAATTGTGAAAAGGATTTTAAAAAAATTAAAAATTAAAACATTATGAAATATAGAGCAGTGTTGGCCTTTCTGAAATTCTAAGTGGAGATTTCTATATGTGTAGACTAATGCAATAAAAAAAAATATGCACAGCCATATATTCTAATAGATATTTTTATACACAGATCTTACAATTGAATTTCTATATCAGACGCATGAACTACAGTTATGAGTTCCTGGATACCACTTTTCTTTTTCAGTTGGTTGGTAAGACTTGTAGAGAAAAATATGGTAACAATTGAGAGAAGATTGTGGTTCCTGTTTATGGTTCTGAGCAAATCCAATATTTATTTTCATTAATGTAAGGATCCAAAGAAAACAGTTATTTGGCTACCTAGTAGGTGCCCTTTGAAGGCATGTTTAATACTAGCCATATACTTAAAAAAAAAAAAAAGTGCTATGGTTAAGGGTGGGATTTAAGCAGGATACCATATCTGCATCTAGTTCCTAAACAGTTGTGATTCTTGTTTTGATCCTGCATTTGATTGTGGGTATTAATGTTGCAAGAGAAATGCTCAGCTCACAGACAGAAAATCTCCCTGCAAAGCCTCTACAAGAACAGTCATCAGACTTCTCAGGGTTCATTGGTTGGCTCACAAGTGTATGAAATATTGCCCCGTAAAATACATATAAATAAGCAGACCTACAATTAGATTTAACCACACTGTTTGTTTCCTTTTTGCACTGAGTATATGCACTTTTACTAGTCAAAAGCAAGCACTGACACACAAGAAGATTTAAAGTCAGAGTTATCACTTGGGTGGTATCCTCTTGACTCAGACATGTCACAGAATTTCCTTTAATAGGCAAATTACAGACTTTACTAAATTCTGTCCTCCACAGCTGTAGTTAACACCAAGTATCTACGAGTAACTCTGACCTTAATCAAGCTTCAATATGAAAATTTTATTTCACCATAATCTGTGTCTCTTTCAAAGCAGAATGTCCAAGTCAAATCCAAGGGCTGAAAATAGGTTATTTTGAATTCCGAGATATTAAATATTCCAGCCGAAATCCTGGCTCCTTTGAATTTCCATAGCAAATATCCCATTCACTTCAATACTGCCAAGCCTTTTACCACGGAGAATAGCCTGGAATTCCGTTTGTAAAGGTGATACAATAAAGAGTCTGAATCAACCCCCACTGAAGCCCATGGACAGACTCCTATTCGTAGCAGGGGAGTGGATCAGACTCTACATCTGCCTCGGGAGAGCTGGGAGCCATATCCTCACAGATAGTGAAAGAATTGTTATAAATGCCAGACAGAATTAGGAAGTACAAGAACACCCAGTACTTTATGCGGCATTTTACAAGAAGTTCAAAGTTCTACACTGGACACGAAGTTAAACAAATTGCAATTAGATTAAGAAAAAGTCATTTAAATGTATTAAAAACCCAAGGTAAGTTTTCATGTAATGCTTAAAGTAGGCAGAGCAGACTAACAATTTACTTAAACGTAAAATTAAGAGAGAGAGGGAGACGAAGACACAAAACAGAATAATCTCGGGGAGGGGTGGGGAATAAAACCATAAATTAAAGCAGTAACTCTTGCCTTCAGTGATGGCTCTATGATTTCAACTATGTTTTTGGCTTTTATGTCCACTGCAGTGAATCGTGCAGTACTGAAAGACAAAAAATGCTCAGGACTGGATTAGAAAGAACGATACGTAATTGACATTGCTATGAAAAAAGTTTACAACACAGAAGAATTAGGTTTCCAACCTTAACCTATTAATTTAAACTAATACACAGAAACAGCTATCAGGAATATTTCACACTGACTGGCTTTATTTGCAAGGGTCTCCCTGAGGCAAAGTAGACTCTGCTGCTATGTTATTTTGTGAGACTTGGTAGGACTGCACTGAAACCTGACCAAGCAAGTGGCCATACGCTTGGAATTTGTTTAATCTTCTTTATCCTACTCTCTGTAACAAGTTAATTGCTTTGAAAAAATGCACTGTGGCAGGAATGGCTACAGTATGCAGTTGACACATGAGAGCAATGAAAAGAAAGGAAAAAAGACATGTGGAGAGAGGATGGATTGAAGAAAGGCAGAGGGGCAAAACACTTTGAGCACCCAGCCTATAATTTGTATCTTATTAGGAAATAACACGATCCCTATGAAGATCTAACATGTGTGTGCAAAGAATATTTCTTCTGGAACACGCTGTAAACAGCAAGCAAACCCTTTCCAACTGTGCCAGTTAAAGACCACAGAGGGACCATAAACTCAAAGCAGCTTCCAGGACAGGGAAAGCAGA
Organism: Calyptomena viridis; assembly: GCA_013390005.1. Lineage (NCBI taxonomy): Eukaryota > Metazoa > Chordata > Aves > Passeriformes > Eurylaimidae > Calyptomena > Calyptomena viridis. The sequence continues at coordinate 282,236 of WEIV01001938.1, forward strand.
GATCCCAGTGACCAGCAGCATGATCCACACAGAGCCCTCTGCAGAAAGAGTGGTGAAAGGTGATCCCATCTGATGTGAAGGCAGAGCAAAGAGGTAGTAACAAGAGAATTTTTCAGGGCTAGTGGTATAGGTGGGGGTATGGCTGTCAGTCCTTGTGTCAGCTTTGGAGCTACTCATAGAATCCCAGAATATCTCAAGTTGGAAGGTACCACAAGGGTCACTGAGTCCAATTCTCTGCTCCTTGCACGACGACCTTGCACTAAACTATGTGACTAAAAGCATCATACAGACAGTCCTTGGACTCTGCCAGACTTATTACCATGACCACTTCCCTGGGTCCCTGACACTTCCTGTTCCACAGACTCAGCACCCTCTAAGTGAATAAAGTTTTTCTAGTGTCCAGACTTCTCCTGGCATATTGCAACAAAAGAGGAGGCTGTGAATATAATGACAAAATCATAGAATCCTAAAATGGCCTGGGTTGGAAGGGACCTTAAATATCATGTAGTTCCAACCCCTCTTCAACAGATTTCACTAGACCAATTTGCTCTGAGCTCCATCCAACTTGTACTGGAACACTTCCAGGGTTGGGGCATCCACATTTCTCTGGGCAACCTGTGCCAGTGACTCACAACCCTCACAAGAAAGAATTTTTTCCTAATGTTTAATCTAAGCCTACTCTCTCTCTTTCAGTTTGAAGCCATTCCCCCTTGTGCTGTTACTTCAGGCCCTTGCAAATAGTCTCTCTCAACCTTTCTTGAAGGCTCCCTTCAGGCACTGGAAAGCCATAAATAATCTAGAGGTTTATTTTATTTTATTGTTTCACCCTTTTTGCTGGTAGCCTGGTTTCTAGTTTCATAATCAAGAATGTTACCCATCGCTCCATTACATTAAAAAAGAGCATGTTCCTCCTGTTAAGCTTATCCCACATTTTAAAGCAAGTGTTGATCCATCTGACAATTCAGATACCTTCACTCTCCTTAAAGGTATGAAGTGCATATAGAAGCACCACTGCAGAGAAAACTTTTGAGAGCCCGAAGCACATGAGAACTGCAGAATGCCAGGAATGCAAGCACTCAGCTGAGAAATTCCAACAAATGCCCATCACTATCATGTGCCACGACACACATAAAAGTCTTCTCTCACATGCCCTCAGCAGCAACCCTGGTTATGGCAAAGGACAACTTTGTACCTTGATTCTCCACGTTGACTCCCTGGGGGAAGAAGGACAAAAGCCTCGTTTCCCATGAAAGAGATGACAGCACAAACTGGTACCCAGAGAGAGACAGATGTCGGCAGCCAAGAATCCCATCTGAATAATCCACTGAAGGATAAAAAATGAAAAATGTACAACTCCATAAAAGGAATGTACCACACTAACAAAGTCAACCAGAAAGGGCATAGGGGAAACTGAGACGGCTAAGAAGGAATCTGAAAAGTACATGTTTGGAGAGGTTAAAAAAGGAAAGAAAAAGAATAAGCCAGTCTTCAGTTAGATATAAATATTAAAAACATTTCCTTTTCCCAGTGGCCAAACAATTTTCAAGGAACGCGTTAGTCTAAAAATTTTGAATTAAAAAATGGCAGGGGGAAAAAGGTAAACTTAATTCAAAATGTAAGCAAGACTTTTCAATTAGAATTATTTGAAATTCCAACCTCTGGACCCAAAAGAGGGTCCGAACGCATTTTGTGTTCATTTTTCAGAATGCTCATACCCAGCAAAGGCAAGCAAGGGTGCTCTCTCATCTGCTAAGTGCACTTGGCAAAAACAAATGAAGACACATAAAAGAAAACAGAAAACTCCTCCCTGTGCATAATGGAAGAGGAAATGGTGAAGGAATAAGTTGTTTATTTGGGGACCTGCATCTTTTGAGCAGCAATGTGGCAGCTGTTGTACTCAGTGCTTATATTTGAGAGTAACCTCTACTGTGGCAGTGCTGGGTTGCATATGGGGCTCATCACTAGACTTCTAGGCTGGAGATTTCCAGGCATCAGCCTGCAGCAAAGTTCATCTGCCTCTGAGGTAAATGACAGCTTTAGTATTTAATTCCATAAGACCAGAGAGAAAGCATGAGTGCTTTTAAATCACCACCCCCTACTACAAAACAAGCCCCAAAACAGCCCCTGATAATTGCTCGAAAAACTTTCAGGAAAAAAAAAAATCTAGATAAAACCACCCAGAGGGGACTGGTCCAGGGGTCTGACTATTTCTTTGCTGAAATGGATGTCTAATCCATCTTTAACAGCTCTGGGAGGACATTTCTATAGACCTTCTGGACTTTCAGCACTATCTACAGTGGGATCTATCAGACATGGCCGGGAGAAACGAAAATGACCAAAAGAACATGAAATGCAACGGAGAGAAAATAAATGTGAGCCGTGCAGGCTCTCCCCACATGGTCACTGCACATGGTTTAGGATTGAAATAAACCAAATTACTGGCTACCTGCACATATTGACTGAGCATCTGCTGAACAGCCAATTATATGCCTGGAAGAAAGGGTTATCTGGAGGATGCTGATTTCAAACCATATTGGCCAACTTTGCTGCTTTACATACAGGGAAAAGGGAAGAGGAGGACTGCACTTCACATTAGCACCCCATCACAGACAATTGCTTTCTTCAAAAGGAAATAAGGATAGATTCCAGAATTATGCATCTCTTTCAGTCTTACATAATTTTTCTTAACCGTTCCTATTTTCAAAACATATTTTTGCCATAATTAATGAGGGCAGAATGTCTTTTTAATTAATTAGGGGGAAGAAAGCAAATTCTAGGATGATGTTATCAAAAGCAGTCACAGCCTGCTTAGTTCTGCTGCCATAGAGGCCAATGGAGATTTCAACACTGACTGCAGACACAGGGAAGTCAAGTACTGGAAGGACTTCTGATTGACTTTATATGAAATACTTTCAACAGCACTCACCCTCCCTTGTTAGCAGCCCTGCAGAAGTGGAGTATGGTGCTACTCAGTCTGTATTGGTAGCACAGCCTGGCTCTGAGTAAATAACACTAAACAATAATTCTTGGTTAAGAATTCATTATACAGAAGGTTCAAATTAAAAAGAGAACCAAGTCTCTAAAACCCAGCCATTTACAGTTGTGCATCATTCAAATCACACCTAGGAAAACCACATGTGTTAGAGCAAATAATAATAATAATAATCTGAATTAAACTAAATAAAATTTGTCAGAACGGAAAGAAAACAAATCCAAAGCCTTGACATCAACATAAAACCACAATTCTGCCCATTCCCTTCGTAATGGCTTTTCTATTGAGCTTTGTTCTGACCTTTTATTACTTTCCCAACATTGAAGAATATTGCTTTTCAAAATTCTTCATGTCTTTGCTACCCCTGCCATTATTCCCACTCCTGTTGCTCAGAGCTGTTAAACACTGTTGTTCCAAGGTGCACAGTGGTGTTGTATCTTAAAAAAGAGGCAAAAATACATGTACTTTTTGAGGGGAAAGATATTCAAGTGTTTTCCACTCTTCCTTCTACAGACCAAAGCCACATTTGGTTATCAAATTAAACAATAAAGTAACTAAATGAATAAATAATAGTTTAATAAATATGCTGGGAGATTGAAAAGCATGAAATCAATTTCCTGCTGGAAGAGAGAGAAAAAAGACACTTTTATATGACTTGACTGGACTTAAATAGACATTGTCCTGATCCTGTAATTGTTCCATGCTCAGAACGTCTATTGAATTCAATGTGAGCTCCAAAATCAGATCAATTAGAGGATCAAAGTTGTTTGGGAAAGCTCTGCCCATCACTTAGAGAAAACAAACCAGACAGACATTGAAAAAGAATGTAAGCCCATAACTAGTCTACAAGATTAAACAAACGAGGCCATGCAAATCCTACAGCCCCCAAAGCAGCTCCCAGGCACACACCATCCCAAGGGAGCCTCTCAAAACCAGCTCTTGCTCACAGGGAAGAAGGGCTTTGTCACTAACTTCAGCCTAAGTATGAACTTTAAAATAAATAAGACCAGGCTTCAGGAGGAAAAGTCAAAGCACTAAGTTCGAACACTAATTCAATTTGCACTGGATGTTTAAAGCCTACGGGATGAGCACACAGCCCAGCAGCTCCTTGCACCAGCAGAAGGCCTGTCAGGGTACAATTCTGCCCTTAAGCAGAGGGGACACTGTGGCTCCAGCCCAGAGAGACTCACTGAGACCAACACACAGACAAAGTCCACTTCCAGGCTTGCAGCTGGATCCCAGGGGACAGACCTGCTGATTTCAGTCCTGCGAAAGCACAGAGACCCAGCTTGAAGATTTGGACCCTTAATTCCTAAGAAATGATGTAAGAGCTATTTTAAAATGGGGATCATAAAAGAGCATTAAAAAAAAAATATTTAGTTTAGCTTTTTTTTTTTTTGGTCCTGTTTACAAATGGCAAGTGAATGCAGCATCATTAATCCCTTATCAATATTTCCTTGCTTTTGTGGATCAATTTTCCGCAGTAGGAGAGGTTTCTAAAGTCTCACCTAGGTTTTATTAAGGTCTCAGAGGAATAGTACTCATACCTGAGCACGCTTGAGTACAACAGCAAGCAACCTGATGCAGGATATTCAGTCTTTAGCCCATTTTAATGGGCTCTGACTTCATCAGTCAAGATCTCAGTTTGCTTTACAATGACAGCTGCTTCTGCAAACATAAGTCTACTAATAAAAGATAACAATGACATTTAGTATAGTGGGTTGTTTTTTTTTAAATGGCAGTACACGTCATCAAGTAGTTCAAAGCTATTTCAACTCCAAGTAGCAAATTCTCACCAAGAAGAGTATCAGCAGTTCAGTTACACTCCCCAATTCTCACAACCATATAAAGCAGATTTCAGAAGGACTTGAAGGAGTTGTATAAAAGGTCATACACAGTCCAAAAAAAAGCCCATCCATTCCTTTCTCTAGAAATAACTAGGAACATACACCCAGAGACAGACTGTGTAAGAGAGCCACAGAGGCAGTGACTCCTCCATGAGTGTATCTTCCCAATTCCTTGCAACCTATAGCTCACACACTTCCCAAGTGCTCCAAGACAGAGCCTCAAGGCTGTATCTACTTCGTATTCAACATCCCTGATGGACTTTTCTTCCATCCACTCGCCCATTTGCTTTTTAGCAGAGTTATACTTTACACCATCCATAAGCTCCTGTGACAAAGAGCTTCACACTTGTACAAAAAATACCAGCCCATGCTTGGCCCCAGAATGGACCCAACTACACTTGTGCCATTTGAGACAAAATAAAACCCCACCATTTGCTTCATATACCACCAAGCTGCAGTCAGGACAGTGATGTAGCACAGAGGAAGCCAGTTCACATTGCAGGGTGGCTGCTTTCTCCAAGAAGGAAACTCTACATGCAGAATCCACGTTTTTATCCATCTGACTGCTAAATTCCCTCCTCCAGCTACTTTGGACATAGCAGTTGGGAAAAAAACCCCAAACCAACTGAAGTATTTAGAAGAAATGCTGCAGTTCCACCACCACTTCCAAGGGATCATAGAAAAAATCAGGTTCAGAGCAATCTCAGCAGGCCTTTTGTGCAACCTTCTGTTCAAAGCAGGGTCAGCCAGAAGCCAATGCAAAATTCAGCACCTGCTAAAAGGAGTTTTCTCTTTCTCCTCCTGCCCCTCAGCCTGTTGTTCCTGCTGCATCAGCAGACCAGTTGCTGATGCTTATGTGACAGGGTGTGTCATTAAAAAATTAACTAAACATTAGTTTGCAGCCAGGTGAGTCCCTTGCTGTGGCTTCTCACAAAAAATGCCAAGCACTAGAAAAGATGTGTGACCACTCTGTGATGCTGTGTACTGTGACATCCCATTCTGGTGTCACTTTAAAGTAGTTATACAGGTGCAAGTTTGAGTCTTTCACTTTTAGTCCATTGATTCTAAGACTCTTAGTAATTAACAAAATCCATTATGATCTTCGTTACTTTGTAGAAACCCTACGACTTTCCAGTAAAAACTCAGCCCCCTGGACAAGTTCAAGCCCATTGAGAACTGATTGCTTTTCCCAGCTACTGTTCACAGGCACTTTGAAGGAGTCCACAATCATTCAGCATTTGTTGAAAAAGCTGGAAAAAGGACTCCTGTGCCATGATTGTACCTTGCTGAAATAAAAGAATTGGCAGAACTTCCCGTCAAACCCTCTGTGCACTGAGCCTCCCGTTTTAAAAACAGTTTTTGCCAGTGGTGCTAGTTCTGATTATTCTATCTTAAAATGGACAAATTGGAAAGAAACTCTTTCCTCTCATTCCCATACTCAGAAGCGTGGGATAAGTTTACATGACATCCTGAAAAAAATGCACTTCATAGAGGGCATTAATGTGAAATGGTAAATTGTGCAGAGATCATTTGCTCATATTTACCCCTTTTCTTAACAGGAGGCACACAGTTAAAGGGCATACAATGTATTTAAAATTAAAACACTTTTTCAAGAACTATAAAAAGATCCAGACACTCTGTAACATGTAATTAACTTGAGACACCAGCTAAGAGAGCTTGGCAGAACTCAGAGAGATTAATGAATGTGTGGATGAAAACATCCATATTTGCATTCAAAATAAAGTAAGTTAGACCATCCATTTCTGCTGTCAACTGCACAGAGCTGCTGCAGAAGAGCCTGGTACCACTCACCACGAAGCACAGAGCACTGTCAGAGCAGGGAGCAGGAAGCCCTTGGTCCCTGAGCCCTCGCACCCCTCTCAGGGAGCAGAGAGCAGTGTGCCAGTGTGTGTCTCAGCTGAGGAGCTCCCTCTCCCTCGGGGTGCCCAAATGAGGTGTGGATGCTGGAGTGGCCAAGCCACGGGGAGGAAAGCTCTGCAATCCTACTTACATTATTTGGTGCCTAATCCTCAGGAGGTCTCGGGATGATTGCTGACCCCAGCAACCTGGTTTAACTTCAAAATAGGATCTAAATTCAAAGCTGGCCTTGTCTTTAGTGTGGGGTAGAGCCATATGCCCTCTGCAGGTCTCTAAAATATCCTGTGGTCACATAAGCATCGAGAAGCCAACAAAAAAAGGGTGATTAAAAACCAGGAAATAGAATGCACTGTACATGTTAAAGCAGGGTAATACAGGAATGATGGCTGGAATATTTGGGATTTACTGTTGTATTTCCACCAAAATACTTATTTCCAGAAGAGGTATAATCTTAGGAAATGCTTGCAGGTATTACCAGATACATTACAGAGACACAACCCAGGAGGGACAATAAGAGATCCCACAAGCCAGCTTTGTAGCTCTTAAAAACAAGAAACATTCGTTGAGTAACATTCACTAAGAAGTAAAAAAGAATAGCTTTTATTATTTAAATAAGCATATTGGACAACAATTCTTTCCAATACTACCAGGCATGGAGTAACAGAAGAATAAAAACTAAACCAAAAATATGGAAATAGATTCAAAAGGGAGAAGCTTCTCTTCTCCCCTCTCCCATAACCATTGCTTAATGGTGTGAATTTGGTTTCCAAATACTAAAAGAGCAAATTCCCTTAAAAAAACACAGCTGGGGTTTCATTTCTCTGAGTTTGCATCCACCTTGATGAGTGGATTGCAAACCCAAGCAAACTGAGCCTAAGGTTAATCAAAATGCAGTGGGAGTTGCAATAGAGCCAACCATCACTGTTGCTCCTCTCACTTCTTTTCATTCTGCACTGAAGGTAGGATTAAGTGCAAGTGAGAAAAAGGGGAAAAAACCCAAAACCTGTGGTTATTTAGAATATAAAATCCCAGCACAGCAACTTACAGAAGATCTCTTCTCCCAAGGATGATTTATATTACCACCAGCAAGAGGGAGGATGAAAAAGAGGAGAGAAGAAAAGAATGAAAGCAGAGTACCAGAAGTAAAAATCTGACATGCAATTGGGTCATCTGAAGTGGAAATCAAGCACTCTAGAATTTGAAATGATTGACAATTATTGTGTACATTTCTGAGGAAAAAAAGCAGATAAAATTAGTAAAAATAACTGCTCACAGTATTAGCTCAGATCAATAGTTGCACACTATCTGTAGCAGGCTAGACCACAACTGAAAGATTAGAATGAGGAAAACTTGAGGTGTATGTAGCACAGGAAAGGGACACCACAAGAGAGGACTTTATGAGGTATGGGCTGGGGAGGAGGTTGATACAGCAAAACGACGTGATAGAAGCTCAGACACAATGTCACTGGTGGTCCAGGAAAGTTTTTCCAGCCCTGACTAAAGTAACTCTCAAGTTCCTATAAAAATGTGATCTTTCATTCATTTCTTGGAGAAATGCTACAAAATTTTAATTATCTGTCATCATGGCTAAGTAAATAAGGCAGGATATTTAGACACTGTTTTCACAGCTACAAGTGTTTTCCTTTAGTTTGCCTCACAATTTGGGCCCTTGGTCTGAGAGCCCATATTGAGCTCATCTGAACACAGAGGCATCACCTGTAAAGCAACACATGCTTTTGGAAGAGCAGAAGTAAAACCTGACCACTATCAAAGCCAACACTGGGCACCCCCTGGCACCTCCCAATGACACAAGTGATGGCCAAGGCCACAAACATTTTTTTCCCATATTACATTCTGAAGCAGAGATCACTGCATTCAAGTCAAGATTCCTTTACTGCAGGTCAGATTATTGTTCCTCAGCTAAGAAACACAAGGACTTGGATGCAAGTTCCTTTTCCTCAAACCTTTTTGCTATTTTGGAAAGGGCCCACACCAGTCCCACCAACAAGGCCACAGACAAAACACATTTTCCTGTATGAACAAAAGGAATACAAACCTTTGAAAGCAGTCACTAAATTATTAAACTTCAAATAAAAAGGAAGTGCATTTATTTTTTCCACTCGTGATTCACTAAAAAATTAATTTGAACTCCACTTACCCACTGGTCGCACATTGTGGCCCAAACACATTTTGGTGGGAGAAATGACAAAGAGATCAAAAGAAGTAAGAGACCTTCCTCACAGAGGAGACCTTTCTTTACATGTGGTTGGGGAACGACCAGCACAACCAACAATCCTGCAGCTACCCAGTGGTGATCCAAGCCAGAGAAATTGTTGCCAGAATATTGGGAAAGCCAGCTGCCAACATGGGGATCTCAGACAAAATGCAAACAGTGGCATGTTTGCCTCTACCCACCTGCTACACCTCTGCATATCACAGCCTTCTATGTGGTGCAAAATAAAAGGCAGAAGAGGAAATTACAGCAGTTTTCCACATCTTGCCAAAGCACAGTATCATGAAATTCTGCCAATGATGGCAAAAAAAGGCTGAACGAGGTTCAGAAAGATATGCAAGTCCCTAATGAAGTTCCAGTTCATGAGCTGTCCCACAGATTCAAAGATGACAAACTGGATGTTTATTTGTATGGGTGCCAAAAATCCAGGGGAACCTGGTATATGAAAATCCACCTTGTTCTGTACTGAAACCATATGTGGTCAAGCTTTGTTAGGACCTACTAAGTTCCAGTGGCCTACAATATGCACACCTAGTATTTCACCCTCTTTCAAAAATAAATTCTTTTTTGCTCTCCCTTGTTTAGTAACAATCAAACCTTATCCCAAATTTAAGCCAGACCAGAAAAACAGACTATTAACCAAATCTGACTTTGAATAGTAAACTCATTGACTTGAAATTTTCAGAAGAGCCTTGAGCTGCAGCAACATGCCCAATTTTTGCTTTGATTTGTGTGGTACCTTTCAAGTGATAGAACGTTTTCTTGTTTTTAATAAGGCTCATTAAATCATTATGAAATATAATTCCATTGTACCAAAAAGCTCTTTACCTGCCATAAAGTAGTCACAGTGGTGTTACATTTTTTATCTTATTGTCAGCTTACTATAAAGAAAGATAATAACCTTTAGCTGATCTATCCTCACATTTGATTGTTATCCACTGTGGTGCATTGCAAGGAGCCAGAGTTCCCCTGTGCACTTCTTTCCATTCCAAGCAAGGAACCTCCAACTCCACCTTAGCTCCTCTGGTGTTCCCAGTGAAATAGGTGTGTGAAACCAGTCTAATATTCTCTGAAGTCAACAGCCAACACAGAAGAATATGAGGCTCTTCACTTTAAGGCTTTAGTTCCAATATTTTTAGTGTTGGGGTTTGTTGGGTTTTTTTGTTCTAATTGGGCGTTTTGGTTTAAATCCTACTTTCTGACTGATGAATTCGATTAATGCAACTCATTTTCAGCTTGGTATTTTGCCTAGTTCCCTTCAAATTGAAGCAATTATAGAAAAAATTAAGTGCTCCAATAATTTTAAACCTCTCCACACTCTGCAATATTATCAGTGTACTTCACTTTTTTTTTTTTTAAAGGTGCAAGCTCTTCAGGAGTGCTTACTATTCAAGCACGCACAGTCTATGAACTGATTAAATACTATCAGATAATTTGAAATCTTTATGAGAGCTTTGGCTTTCCAACACTGAAAGCAAATGCTGTGCTAAACTCGGATGACGCTAGGACACGGTATGCTCCAAACAAAAAAAAAAAAAGAAAAAATACCAAAACTCTTTTCAAACAAAGACAATCTTGGGCTTTACATATACAACAGCATTAAAAACCAGCCTGCTCATGACTGCAGGGTGAACTCCCTCTTCTCAGATCATGAGCCAGAGAACTTGGGCCAAAGTCCTGCCAGACGGATGTGTAGACAGCTGAATGCAAAGCCTCGTTGACTTCCATGTTAATTTGGGAGTATCCATAAAGGTTTTCCCTCTTCCAAAACAACTTGCACAACTGGGGATGTAACGAACACATATTTCACTCTCAAGAAAAACCCACCACAGGTAGACAGAACCACTCAGCTGAGGGGCTGCTGAGGTTGGGAACAACTGTGTGCAGCAGTCACAGACTTCTGCCACTCTTGTTGTGTCAGGATATGGATGATTAAATGAGCTCTGGAGCAGGAAGTTATCTCATCTTACACACTTAAATGCTATCTTAAAGAGTCCACTTTTACAAATCTACCGCACTTAATCATAATTTTAGTGCTCTTTTCACATAAGGTTTTCAGAGTAGATATAAAAATGATACGCCTACACATGAAAACCTTATTATTGCTTTCTACTAGAAGAAGACACTGAGGCAAAGAGAAGACATTGAGGCAAAGAGAGGGGCAGGGTTTTTGCTAGTATTGTTGAAAGAATAAAACCCAAAGAAAAATACAGAACACAGATCAATGAAATCAATGTTTTCAGTGCAAGGCTTGGCTTCTTTCCATATGTTATACTGCATTTATAAGTTAAAAAAATACTGTATTACATATGATGATACATGACTAGTGAAAAACACACTTATTACATCCACTAACTTAGCCATTCTAAGACTATCCCTCATACAACTTGTAAACCACACACTTAAAAACAGTAACATAACTACAACAAAACACTCCTGCCAGTGCCAAACATCTATTATCCCTTGCTTAAAGAGAGTCAAAAAAGCAAAAAACACACAGGTTCTCCTTTTTTTTTTTTCCTTGTTAAATACCCCAAGAGCAGTTTGTAGGCTCAAGGGTAAGTTTCTGATTGCTCAACAAATGCCATTACATTCCACACAGATTTCTCTTGATTGACCTAAAAAGCAATCCTTTGGAGATGGGGCAAAGGCTGATCGGCCTAATCATTCTTTTGTCCCACATACCACAATTTTGCCCCACACATCATGAGAACACTTTATTGCAGGAAGTGAGAACACATGCTGTCAGGCCAATGAAGTTTGCAGAGGTAACTTTTGACCTCACCCTCAGACATTTGGTGAACATGAATTCTCCAGATTTAAACCCACCACCTAATTGCCTAGTCCAAAATCAAACTGCCAGACAAATTCTTTTTACCATGTACTTCAATAAATACTTAATGAATAACCTGTGACAGTGAAAGAAAAAAGGATGACAAAAGAGGAAGGGAGAGATTATAAATCAGCATTTACAGCAGCATATTTTCTCTGTTCTCCCTGTATCCATTTTCAAATCTGTCTTCCTTTTCTTTGCTCTTTGGAGTCATCTTTCACCCTTGACCTTAGCAGAGTGAAGGGATTAACTTCAGTGCTATGATAAGCAAGTCTTAGATGTGAATAGCCCTTCTCCACACACATATATTGGCCCTCCATGTTAGTGAACGTCAGACACGGATCAGGGGAGAGTAGACATCCAGTGTAAAGGTCTCACCACACATCAGCCTGTCAAAATGCTGTAGGAAAATACATATTCTTTCTACATCCCAAGCCAAATGCATGAATTTACGAGGGGTGTCAGGCTTTAGGTGGCCAATACAAGCTGGAATCCAAAGGGCTGAACTCATTTGCAGCAAATCACGAGCTCATCAGTAGAACTGCTCTGGATTTTCTTGTGTCAGAGAGGGTGGATTTCCTTGACGATGTCCTCTGGGAAGGAAAGGTGCTCAAAGTACTAGTGTCACTGAAATCCACTCAAATCTGTAGCATTAAGTAACAGCAGTCACGAGCCCCACAGCAGCCCCCCAGAGCCTTTCTCACAGTTCTGTGGTTTCACAATCACAACTTGTCTTTCTTAAGTACTATTTTCTCCTTCTTGATCTATGCAACACCCACAAGCATATCAGGGAAAACAATGAAACTGACTGTACACCAGGGACGGGGTTATAAAAAAAGCAGTTAAAATCAGTCCCATTTTGCTCCAACTGACGTCAGTTATAAAATTCCCATTGCCTTCCTGGAAGCCAAGAGATGCCACTGCGAATCACTTCTGAAAACTGCAATCCATGAGCAGTCAAATGCAAAAAAATAGCGAATTTTTCTTTTCCCCCCTGTTGCTTCCAATTACACTTTTATTGACCTGTACCCCATCATCTGCATGTTCTTCAGGGAGGGGATGCCCAGGACTGAATGGAGAGGTCAAGGCCCTTTGCAAGTCTGCTTTAATTGATGCTGCCTCTTCAACTCAGCTTCCTCATTTAATCTCCTGCTGGAAGGGTGGATGTGTGCACATGGTTTACTTAGTTCACTTCATATTTTACTCCTGTATTGAAGTCCCCTGATTGTCAACACTGAAATAAACACCCCTAGTTCTCTCCCCAGTTCCCTTCTGGAACAAAACTGTGAGGATGCTCCAAGGGGAAACAGTCTGACAGGGGAGTTTATCCCAGCATGAATGCTACACAAAGAGTATATCTACATGTAATGCCAAATTTGGCTCCTTCAACCTTTCTGGCAGATCTCTCATCCTCTAACACCCACAAACCAACAATCCAGAACAGTGAAACACACAAGCCAATGGCATTTTATAGAAAAATCACCCCCACACACACCACTCTGCCTACTATCTGCTCAGTATTTCTGGATTTTTGAATTGCCAGAACTCAACATGTGCCACAAAACCATCCCAGGGACACCACAAGGACCAACAGATTTTTTGCAATATGGAGGTGGCTCATTCAATGCAGAGGGCATTAGGCCAAAGCAAAATGGACCTACACCAACCCATGGAACTGGTGTCAGGGCCAGGGCTCTCTGCTGGGCACAGCCCATGCTGAAGTGCAGATGCAGTTGGGTGAAAAAGGAGTCTTGATATGGCAAAGTCTAGTCAATAATGACAGGTGGTGGTAAGAAGAACACAGTGACAGCCAACTTTAAACAGGAAAAAAGAGTTCTTAACCACATCCATAAAATAGTGGCCAAGGAGGTACTTAGCACTTTAACTGATATTTTAGATAGAGGGCTAGTTATTTATCCCTCCATCCCACCCACAACCCAAAGGCAGAGAGTTTTAGAAATAAAGCTGTTTCATGGCGTTTTTAGTAGCCATCATATCCTCTTTGTGAGTCCCCAGCTACCTCCAACAAATGGCAGCTCTAAGACATCAACAGTGTGAAAACACAACAACATATACGCACACACTCTTAACCTATGAAATAGAATTTTAAAAAGGAAAAAGTAATGAAAAAGAGGCAGAAGACTGCACGTGCTAGTGTCATTGGATGCTTTCTGAAATAAGCAAGTAAAATTCCAAGGGCCAGAGGATCCACAGGTAATAGTCACATGAATTGATCTGCATTGTTTAAACCACACACCTGCTTTGGCAAGACAAAGATGCCTCTTTCCCTCCAGTAACAAAATTCTTTGGGTCAAAGCAGCTAAGACATGCCTGATTTTGGAAGCTTTTTAGTATAATTAACAGCTCATATTAAGAACTATCATCCGAGTCAGCTCGTAATGTTGACTTTTTAATTTACTGTCATAAAGCTCACTTAGATGAGACAGAGGTTTCTTTCTTAATTCATGTGTATGCACCAATAAGAAATGCACAGAATTAGGATTTTCCATAATGTGGAGAGATCCCACTGAAGCTGACAGCAACATGAAATGACACAGGCAGGACTGCCACAAGTCATGTACTAATCTCTGTAATGAGCTACCTGATCAGAGCATCTTTCACATTGCCCTGCAGTTCCTTGCAGGATCTCTCTCATGCTCACTATAAAAACATGGATAAGAAAATCTAGGAATAACTTTTATCCAGACCAAATCTTTTCCCATACTGACAGCTCAAACTTGATTTATTAATCACTAGACCATTGAAATCCAAAACAAACCAAGGGCTAAAAAAATCTTAGTATTAAGTACTTTCAAAATAGACTTCTCCACTTCTCTCAGACTTCCTTTCTCTTAAAAACAGATAGAATGGTTGGAGAAATCACACATTATTTACGTGCAGTAGTATTTTATGGAATTTTTCGAGGTGTTAATTGAAAGTTTTAATGAATGTTAATCATCTGTCATCTTCGTTGGCAATCTCCTCTCTGCCATATGCTTACCTTTTACACCTGTACAGATTTTGCAACCAGTTCTTTTAAATTGTTTTACTTTTTCAGTGCAGTATTAGTATTAATATTTAGGAAACAAGCCAGCTGCAACTGGGACTGCAGTTGTCTGCAGTTTATTTACTACATATAATCCCTAGTCCTGGTGAAATGGAGTAATATATCATGGCTGTACTAGCACTAGGCTTGAAATATTTGTATTAATCCAGTATTTAAAGGAGTGCTGGACTAACACCCATGAAGACCAAAAGTACTAGAAAACAGGGCAGGTCCAGCACTCACAACATCTGCATAAACCTCACAATATATTGTCCCATTTCTGTCCCCATTTTCACCCCACTCTCGCTCTACATCAACAGGCAATCAATGCAGACTCCAGAGGTCATGTCTCAGTTCTGTTCTTTTTAAGTAACGTGAAGATTTGTTTCTGAAGGGACTGGACTGAGGAAGCACAAGCATGCGAGTTATGAGTTCTATTTTTGACTTGACTACAAATATTCTGTGTGAACCAAGTCAGCCTCAGCACACATGGCACACATTTAAAATGGACATACCTACCAGGCTCTCCAGCTTTTACCCTTTTCAACACAGTTGTCATCCCCTCTACTCAGTAAAGAAGTCTGATCTTCAAAGCAGGACTCTCTTGCACATTTTAATCAGCAGCAATATAACAATAATATTTATCGTTGGGATTTAGCATTAAAATAACACAGAGATGAATGAATGTAGCTCTAAACTCATCTTTGCTTTCCCATCCATCACTACCAAATGGTCCCAGAGCTGAAACAAATCAGTAAGATCAGAGCAGCTCCACTGCTACAAAACTGGCAAAAGTGAGAAAACGGTGAATAGCAAGTTTAGGTTTTTAAACTCAGGAGCAAATAACAGGCAGGCTACTGTACCTCCTGCTAATTGCCTGAGTATGAGATGGAACAGAGGTGAAGGAACAGCCTGGCAAGGTCTGCAAGCCCCAACACGACTTCAAGCTTTACTCACAATCACCAGAAAAGGGGTGGGGGAATTTTAGTGTCATTCCTGGGAGATATTTGCATGCACACAGAAAGTGTTACAGAAAAACAGCAGAGAAAACCATTTCTGAATAGACTCACAATCAGAGACATCACATCAGTATTTTAGGTAGGTAACTAACCCCAGAATACAAACAAGGCCTTGCCCACTGGGAGGTGAAGAGTCCTGTTGGCTGTACTGAGCATGGTGGATTTCTGTGGCTCTTGTGAGGAAGGAGACAGGGAAGTAGGAGAAAAGCATCTTCCCCCTGTCCTCCTGATGATACAAGAAAAGACCAATGGAAGGGGTAGATTTAAAGCACTGATGAGGAATACTCCTTTCAAAAGCACAAATCTTTAGAGTCTGTCAAAGTGCCTGAATAATGCCCAATACAAGAATCAGTAAAAATTTGCACCTCTCCTTCAATTAAATTTTGGGGAATTCAGTTCAAATAAAATTTTGGGAAAATTACTCTTCAGATGAATTACCTAAGCAAATAGAGCAGAAGTGTTATCTTCACTAAATACACTCCATAATTCTCAGTATCCCTCTGCTCCCAACTCTGTTGTAAGGAGAACTAGGATATGAGAGGTACAGTCCCACTTTTTTCCTTTGGATATTATACACTCCAAGGTGAAAGGTCTTCTGTGTGGGAGGAACACGCAACCTGAGAGTCTTTGTGGCCCCTTTTAATCATGTATTCCAGGAAGTTCCAGGGTTGCAAACACCCGCGAACTTTTTCTGTTGTCTTGGAATACCTGGTGCTTCCTTAAAGCCTCAATGCTTATGATCATATGAAAATCTCAGTTTCTTTTTTTAAAGTGCTGAATTTCACTGCTGAAAGTCAAAGACTCTGAACTATAAAGGCTGAGAACCAAGGCTAATGGAAAGGAAATCAGAATCTATTACTTCTAAAACCCTGCAAAGCATGAGGGTTCTGACAGT
The DNA here is from genome assembly GCA_013390005.1 of Calyptomena viridis. NCBI lineage: Eukaryota > Metazoa > Chordata > Aves > Passeriformes > Eurylaimidae > Calyptomena > Calyptomena viridis. The sequence goes on from WEIV01001938.1 coordinate 298,979, forward strand.
TTTAACACTAGGGATGGACAGAAATACTATCCAGATAATTTTGGACAAAGGACAGAGAAAACACCAAGAGAACAAAGTGTACTACAGTATCAGTTAACTGCAAAGTCTGGATTTCCTCTCATGAACTGAATCAGAGGTAAAACCCCAAATAAAATGGACTAAAAGTACAGTTGGTAACCCAGTGAAACCCTTTAAACTACATCCATTCAAACCACTGCCTCCACAGTATAATTATTAATAATGGCAACACAGTACCTGAGAAGTCTTGGCCTGAAACCTCATACAGAGGTGCTCTTTTAGGCCAGGTACCACCATGGAAATAGAGACATTAGAACAGGAAAGAAAACTCTCCTTCTCTTACAATCCCTTGTGAGTCCAGCTAATGTACCATGCTCATTTTCTACGTACTCTAGTTCCTATTTAAACAGCTGTTCATAGAAGAGAGACTGTTTTAAATCATTTAGAAAGATAAAGCTACCTATTACAAGTATTAAGTAAAACTGTTAGGAACTTCCTAGAAATTTCACTAAACAGTAGGAAGCAAGTTCTTTATTTCCCACATCATAAGCCTAATAACAGTAACAAAACCTATTATGCTCATTGCACCACTGCAAATTTTACATTATGAATTTAGATTGCTGAAAAGAAAAATAGATGGAGCAGAACTGCCAAATGCTCTGGAAATCCCAGGGTTGTACACGCAGTGCTGGGGCCTGAACTGGGATGGGCTAAAGGGCACATTCTACTCACTTTCCAGAAGCAGCTTTCAGAGCATCAAGAGTGGAAATGAATCTACATTTGCTCAAATGTAAATGGTATTCAGTAGAAAAAAAGAAAATCTCAGAAGTCAGGTTTATATATAGCATATTCATGAATTTGAAAGGCGTATTTTGACGTCTTGATTTTTTTAAACATTGTTTATGTTCCTGTTCTGTTGATTTGTAATGGCAAAAATATGTTCTCACTGATCCCAAGTGTTGATGCCCAACCAGTCAAATGGACCAACAGCGTGTTGCAAACATGTGGCAGAGACCAAGCTAATCCTCTTCAATGCATAGATTAATTTGGGCTTCGTGCTGGAGCTTTCAGGGCACAGCAAAGAAGTGCCAGGGCTGCAACAAGAGCTGGGAGGAGAGGGAATAGGAGAGGGCAAGGAAGGAAAGCTCAAGATTCAAGGGAGATAACAAGAACTTTTCACCACAGAGCTCAAGGGAAACCTGGATCTCAGCTTTATACCTGCTGTCTTTCTTTCCTGTCCCCTGTATGCAACAGCTGAGATGGAAAGGTAGTTTTGCTCCACTAGACATAAAGCCATCAGTCAATGCATCCAGTCACATTTGTCTCAAAACTAACAGGCTTTTTACAATGATTACTCTTATTCTACATTACTACACTCTATACAGACTGTTAGTACACTACACATAGGTAACTCCATCTCACATATAAGAAAAAAACAAGTATTTTGCTGCTATGCATCAGGCTTAAAAATAATGAACTGTCGATTGCTATGTAAGCAAAAGGAACAAGTAACAGCAATGGCATGGTGCAAAATACACATATTTTCAAATTTGCAATTCTCAGTTCACTTGTGAAAAATGCTCATGAAAAACTGGTCCTCTCCTTTGAACAGAAAGGCAATAAAATGTTTATATTTTAGATGTCACTCTACTGAGAGCTCAGGAGACAGTTCTGTTCCAAAGGACAGAATATTTCCACTTTGCTTAGGCCACAGCAAAATCCTTCCTAACTCTCTGCTCTATCCTCAGGGCATATACTTTGAATGCTTCAAGGTAAACTTGAAGATCTAGTGGAAAGAAAAGTAAATATAAATAATCCTTAAGATTTTGAACTGATTTTATACCAACTACTTGCCTCCCAACTGCACTTTGCCAAAACATTCTCCTGTCTTAAGCCTATGATGGGAAAAAAACCATTTCAATTCTATGTGATATTGAGACTTTTTTTTTCTTTTAAGTGTTTTGATAAGCATTGGCTTTTAATGAAGTATTACAACATTTGCAAAGAACTTGACGTAATAAGTCACTTGACATCCTTTGTGCACACAGTGTATATTTAGGCTCATGGAACCACTGCTGCCCACCACCAGCCAGGCTCCTGAGACAAGGACATAACCACCCTAACAGCTCTTCTGTCTCCTGTACAACCTTGTAGCACTTTCCTGACCAAGGAAATGGATGAAAGGCTGACATTCCCCATGTCGTCCTGGGCTGCTCCCCAAAGGAAACGGTTCTATGAAAGATGCCAAAAGATCCTGGATTTTACCTGTCCCGTGTTCTCTCGTGCAAATACTGGCAACTAGAAATATTGTCATGGTCCCCAAAATGCAAGATGCTTCATAAAAATGAACCCTCAACCAGTTCTGCACAAGGAAGACAATCCTCCTATCTTCCTCGTCTTCCCTCTACCGCAATTTGGTCCCAAAAGAAATCCCACTTTCTTGCAAAATCACTATTTCCCACAGGAGTGTTCTCTATTGGCAGTGGCAGGGTGCTGAAGGAGTAAATCTGAATAGATGGCTGCTGTAGAGGATTTTAAGGAGCCCCATTTCCCATGGGGACACTAAGGCAGAGGTATACGAAGGAACACGTCTGGGCCACTCTGGGGATCAGTGGCAAAGCTGAGATCAGACCCATCACCATGATGTACTGGCAACTGAGAAAAAGAAAACAGAGGAGCTCCAATGCTTTAGATGACAGGAAGAGAATTAATTTTCTGATGTGGTGTTTTGTTGATTCTTTCGTCTTGTCATGTACAGCAGAAATAATGTTCATAGGATTAGAGTAAACTTACAGCAAAAGACTCTTATGACTATTAAGCATCTCAGCTTCAATTTGATGTTTCATCACCTGCCAGCCTTCCACATCAAAAATGATTTTTGTGTGTATTTGAAACACAAAATTTACAAAATATCAGCTGAGAATTTAAAACATGTTAGAAAAGTAAATTTAAAATGTCATTGAAGCTACGAAGAAGAAAAAGTCTGTCCACTGCTCTTAATTTTCATCAGGGTGCTTATTATGCATTAGTTATAACTGCATTCTATTGTTTAAACACATTTGCTGCATATGCCAGAACAGTAAAGGCTGGAAATATGTGTAAAGGATAATACCCAAAACGTAGCTAAATGTATTCTATATTATGGATCCATAATACAGAATGCAAATGATTCTGAGTAAGCATTCACAGGAGACAGTCTTTAGGGTGCATGCTGTGAATGTATATTATGAATAATGCATAAAACTTGGCTAAATCTTAATGAGTCCATTGACATCCTATGGGGTCCACAGGAGCCTCAGATCCCAACTCATGTCAGTGGCATATTACTCTCCTCCCCCACTTAATTTAAAAAATACTTTCTTAAAACAAAGGAAATTAAAACACAAAGGAAAAAACCCTTAGCTCTGATTTAACTCCCTCATGACAGCAAATGCAGAGGAACTCTGACTTCCTTCACACCACTGGGCCTCAGTGCTCCACATTAAAGCAGGGCAATGTAGGGCCTTTCTGAAGGGCTGCATCAGGTGTGGAACACGAGTTACTCCTCCTTCCCAAATCAAAACACTAAAGGGCTTCTCCACACCCAAAGGAAAGAGGATGAAAGGTGATATTACATTTTTTCTCCATTCTCCTTCCCCAACTCCCAGATTCTGTAAGTGCAATAATTAATGTAGAAGGAGATGGCAGAACATATGGGGAAAAAAGACATCCAGTTTACTAGTCAGAGCTACTCCAAAGAAGCATCTTCACATGCTAAAGGACATTGGCAATGGGTGCAGTCATGAAGACAAAGAACCTGACTGAAGAGAAGCGCCTGATATTTACAGCTTCTAAGTACAAAAACACACTAAGAAAAAAATTTCCACTTCCCAAGTGAAACTGTAGGGTTGTACCATTTGATCTGAGTGTACGAGTATACCATATTCTCTAGAGAAAAAAAGCTTTGGCATCAAGCCCCAGCCTCACTCAGAAGTGTGAAGATAGTTTGTGTGTGTCATGTGCTTGGAAATAAATGAGTAGATTTTTCCTATAGCATAAATATGAAGAAAAATAACTGATTGAGTTCTTGTTTATTTAGGGTTATAAGTCTTCAAATCAGTACAAATGGCAATTAATTCTTGCAACACCCATGTGGTGACGGCAAGTCTGTACGTCCTTAGATACAAGAAAACCAAGGAACAAAAGGTCAAGAGACTTACCCAGCACCCCAGAGCACTTCAGGGGCAGAGCAGCTTGTGTTCTCCATGCTCTCAGCCACACACTCATCCACCACACTCGGGACTGGGAACGCTGCTCTGCTTAAGGGTCACTTTGATGCTCAGCCAGGTGACTGCAGGCCAAAGCCAATACAACCCTACGTGTGCAGGGCTGAAACCAAGGGAATAGATCGCACCAGGCCTGACCTGGCTCTGCCCTCTCTATTCCCACAGCACTTCAGCCACTACACACACACACTCAAGCAGCCTCAGGTACTCACTGTACATCCAGCTGGGACAGCCCATGGACTGGCCAGCACATCCAGGGACTGAGCAGGACTCTTGTTCTCTCCCCACCAGACCCTACTGCCATGGCCAGTTAGATGTCAGATGTCTACACTCACTGTAGTGCAGGCACTTTTCACCCCATCCACATTTCAGCACCTGAAGCTGCCACACTAGAGCAGCAGGAACCCCGGGAACACCTTCCTTCCAGAGACTGACCAAAGGGAATGGGCTCCTCAACAGGAACGGCCCTCCTGCCCAAAGCAGAGATCAGGGAGAGGAGAAGGAAGCAGGCGGTGAGGACAGAGCAGGATGGGTTTGGGACAAATTCGATACAATCAAGTTTTGCATAAAAGAGCAGGAAAAAATAGCAACTGCCAGGAAATTCAGAAACACGAGTATTTTGTAGGTTTTGTTAAAATCTTACTTCTCCTCCCGCATGTGCTTCCAAGGAAAAATCAGTACCAGGGAGGAAGAAACTATCTGGGTGTTCACTAAGCATTTCTGACGTCAAAATAAGATTTTAAATCCAGCTTTTGCTTTCCTTGTTTCCACTTCTTACCGCAACGACAACAAAAAATCCAAACATGATTTTTTGTAATGTGAAAACATTCAACTGACAGATCCTTGTGGAACGTAAGTGATGGAAACAGTTCCACTGGATTTACAGTAGAATCTGGCATGAAACTTGTACAGAGAGAGCAGGGACATGTGTGTGCTGATCACACAGCACACTTAAGCTTAGCTGCCTGTGTAGTTAGGCATGAACACACAATCTCATTTTAATTTGACAATATTCTTTTCTTTCAATGACAGGAGAAATGTTTGTGCGGTTAAAAAATAAACTCAACTTCTTCCTTGCTGATATGTTAATTTGCCCCATATATGAAAACACATATATTTCCACCATATATTCTAACCAAGAGCAAAGGCCAGGCTTTCACAAACTATTTTACCTCTGCAACCCATCCTGCTACTATTTATACTTACTGCTACAGACATCAGCAATTGTTTCCTTGCCTCCTCACCCCTCCCAGACACCATGAGAATAACAGAGAAAGAAGTCTCTTGGTAGCACTTTCATTCCCAGCAGGAAGCTCAAGCGTTTGTGATATCCATTTTGATACAAAACCTAAATTAGGCCTCTGGAAATAGGTAATGCATAAAAAGAAGCATTTTTGTGCCACAAGATTATTATTATAGGTTACTGTTAACCCTTGGGAGATGGAGGTGAGTCCTGCAGCTCCCCACTGGGCTGAATATTTGCTGAGAAATCACAGGCACTACCTAAGCAGATATCTCAGGTGTGCTTCACGATAAAGAGAACGATCCTGTTGACCCACCATATTCTGATAGCTAGTTTGAGAGCAAAAGCATCACCAGTTAAACAAAAAGGATCAGCACAGCATGCACATGCTGCAACCCTCTTGTGCTAAGAGAAGATTTAAAAGGGGCTGGATACAAGGACAACCGTGGAATTACTAATGCAGAGATCAAACGACCAAAATCATTGCTGTATTTAAGAACTACCCAAAACCACATTCTGCCTCTCAGCTCCCTAAAATTCTGCCTTATTGCAAAGGTCCCACCACTAGTCACGTGCTAGTGAAAGGAAATATATAATTCAAAAAGGAAAATATAAATTCAAACCTTTAAACAATTTGCAGTTTTCAAGCTTGAAATCACTGCAGACTGAAGTATCAGGGCTGGAAATCTGTGCGATTTATTCCGGCTTCACAATTCCGTATCACATAAAGCTATAAAAATCAATTAACTTTTTTTCTTCAGAACCACCATCTTCTCTGAAGTTTGGAGAACTGGTCAAACAATTTGAACTCAGTGAACCACACTACCTTGCACTGAAGCTACACCACCTCCTGTTGCAATGTAATTTGGCCCAGCATTACCCACTGCTTGACTTACTCCTTTAGCAAAATGAGCTACACCTGCAAATTCAACCCGTTACCTGCCCAAACGATTAATTCAAGTTCAGCTTATCCTAAGCACTTCTTTTTCCTTCAGACACACAGACTTCAAAGGGTTATAAACTGTGATCTTAAACACAAAAGCAACTGTGTGTCAGTAAGTTTTCACTAAGTATAAATGAATATTTTAGTAAGCTATGGTTGCTACTTGTTAAGTCTGGGAAAAATGGGGCTTCTTGCTGTCTTCTTGCTGTAACCTGGAAGACAAATTGGATCTCAGAGCTTCACAAAACCTCCCATTCAAACCCCCATGCATTGTATACCTGCAGGAATAAAAGGGAGAAACATTCCAATAACTTCATGTAGTAGCAAGGCAGACTGAGTTTGTCCCAATAAATTTAAGCTTTATAGCTTCTTCACTCCCAAATCCACATATCCAGTGATTACTGCACATTGAAGAGGAAGTCCTATGGAACAGGTATTAGTTCTCGGCCCATTCTGACTACTGCACTGATGACCAGAGCAAAAATCTCTGCACCCATATGTGGGTAACCACTGCTAAAAACATCCCCCTGTCAGCAGCACAGTGTGCAAGAGCTGCAACTCACTACCAAGAATAAGGAGCTTTCTGTTTGGCCTAGAGATTTGCCTGCAGCCATGGAAAGGCACAGGGAGGAAGCAAAGCCAGAAGTCCTAGCTGCTACTTTTCCACTCTAGCCATTAGGTCTGGCACTGCTTTTCCTAGACAGCCCTCTCTGCTCTGGCAGCTCTGACATCTGCGCATTGCATTGGCCTTGTTGTGCAAGCAGGACTATTTCCTAAGAGATAAACAGAGATCACCAAGCTCACAAAGCCTGACACAAACAGAGTTCACATTCAAGCTTCCCCAGTTAGCCTAGACCCCGTCCTTTTCGCTTGCAAATGTAAAGGGAACTCTGAAAGACCCGAAGGGAAAAAGAAGGAAATCACCTTAATAAAGGAATGGGAATGAAAAATCTCCCTCACTCTCGTGGGTTTTTTTTACACAGCTATTTGAATCATCCCTGCTTATAGACAGTCCCTCTTCTTCAGCAATGGAAAAGCAATACAAGCTTTCTGTCATTTGATCCCCCCCAAACATTTTGTAATTTAATGGGAACAGGCTCCTCACTGGGCTCTCAGACAAAAGTTTGCCCACATGCCTTTTAAAGTACGTACCTGATTTTGCCTTTGTCTGCTAAGTTCCTTTTGCAGCTGCATTCCCAGGAAAATGTTTCTATTCTCACTTTTCCGTGTTGTTTCTATAGTCTGCTCAGAGGTGGATTCATTGCTGGGTTTCAGCGGTTACATTTCTTCCTCAATTGATGCTTCTTTTTATTTATTCTGAAGTTTCCAATGTAAAACAAACAGGAATACCACCTTTCTGAAATTACTACTATCCCACTGTCCTCCAATGCAACATTAAGAAGAGGCAATATTCTCCAAAGCTATGAAGCATATACTGCCCTAAATTACATTGCAGTTGCTGCCCTGAGCTCACACATTTTTGAATAGGAAGGCTCCCAGGGATCTCTCTTTCTCTGTTCTGACTGCATTTACTGCTTTCAAATATTTTTAACCCAGACACTGAAGTGCCAGCCTAGCAGCCCTTCATGCTAATCCTAGCCTGGGTGACTGTTCTTAAGGGAAAGCATTCAAAAATTGTAGCAGCGCATCAACTTTGACCCTTTTCACTTAAAACATGAGACTTCTTTTTTTTCAAGGAAAAAAAAAAATTAGATTCCAGAGGGAATCACTGAACTCTGACCTGCTTAAAATTAGTTTTGTTTTAGTGCCTGTGTGGTGACTCAACAGGCCAATTTTCCAGACACTTAAGACTTCTCTGCTCCTGAAGATTCCAGTTCAAGCCCTGGACTCACTGCCTGGGGTCGGATCAGAACACTTTGTTCCAAGGCTTCAAGCAGTGAATTCCCAGATCACCGTACCCCTGCCAGATCCTGGCAGTCTTGGTAATAACTAGGGCTGCAACCAAGATAATTATATATTTTTTAAACATCCGTGAAGAGTTTTGCTTGTAATACATATGTTAGACCAAAAGAATTTCCTTTCAAAATTCGGCAGTCGAGAAATGTTTATATGGCTCTGATAAACACTTCATGATAAGCTGGATTCTTTCAGAGGGGAGGGGGAAGATGTGTACTTTGGTCTTAACAGTGCAGCAAATAATTCTCAAATAGGGTCTGGCTGGGTATATCTGTCTCACTGGGAGTTACTGATTTTCATTTTTTTTAATCTGTCACAGGCATTACAAACACTAAATGAGTCACCATAGACTCCTATGCAGCAAGAAATAGCATCACAACACTTCATTTGCTCTTCAACAGGACTTCGAGTGTAGTAGTGCCTGGTATCAAAAAGCCTTGTCAGTTAACAAATTAAAAAATCCCAGGAAATGACACCCCAACACAGTCTTGGGCCTAGTCACTTCCTGCAGAAGGTTAACACTACCCAACAGAGCAAAACTCATCTAGGAGCAACAATTTTCCTCAATCTCAACAGAATTTTTTAATTTAATCTTACCCTTAATGCTATTACATATACTTCATATCTTTCATCAAAGGATCTCAAACGATTTAACAAACAGCCTCAGAAATCTCCTGTACAGTCAGTGAGTACTATTATCTTCATTTACAAGTAGTCAGGAATTCAAGCAAGAAAGATGCTAGGAAATTTTGGCCACGAGGCAAAAAAGAGCCAGACCCAGAAACAGAACCTAGGTGCTGGTCCATATTAAATGGCATCTGTTACATTTCCATCCCTGTTTCACAGAGATTATGGAAAGAAAAGCTATGCCAATGCCTGTAATCACTTATTTGACAGCTGCTAACCCAAAGAACATGAAGGCAATTTATACACCGTGCCCTAATCTTCCTGAATTTGATCATGTATGAACACAGCACTAGTAACTGTACTAGTACATTGCTCCAATGTAACTCTGTGTTTTTCTGAGAAAGAATGTAGCTTTCTTCCTTTTTCGGAAAGAAAACGAGGCACTAAAAGACAGAGTTTTAACATGCAGTCATCAATATGCTGTTCTTACAAATACAGAAAGTAAAGCAGTAATAACACAAACAATGAGACACACTGTGCTGTATCAACAACACGACTCTGTCTTGCACCCAGAAAGCCCTCCTTCAACCTACACAAGACACCTCCCAGGGCAGTCAGGCCTGGCCTTAGCCCCCAAGAGGTCAGGAATGGCAAAGGGAAAGGAAATTCCGTGACAAGAGAAAAGAACTTTGCTTTATGACCATCTTCTGCATCCTTAGCTCAAGATCTCCCTGCCTCTGGTGATCACAATTGCCACAGGACCTTAAAAATGCCCAGCCAAGATAAAAGTTGTGAGTTTGCTTCACAAGAAGCCAAGCTGCTGAGCCATGTTAAGCAGCAGTGCCTAATTTAAAGAAGGACCTAGTGCATGGTGGTCCTTGTTAGATAGCTGATGGTGTGGCTTCTCAGGCTGAGAAGACCTACCAAAGAACCACCACAGCATCCACCATTGAGCCTGAACACAAATCCACTCTTACAAATCACCACCATGCCTTCTCGGAGGAGAACTGTCACTGGACTGAAACAATGTGAGCTAACTAGGTTATTCATCACCTGCAAAGAAATGATGCTACTCAGAGCTTTTTGGATACAATGGTGAAGTGAAGAAGGCTTTCTTCACCGCCTACGCAGCCTGGGCTCAACTCTGCAAAACAAATTTGAGCCGCAGTCAGACTCAATGTTAGACTTTTGCCAGCTGAGCTCCCTCTCACTTCCTCAGTTTCAGGTCATCTGAATACCTTGACAACCTGTGAGGATAAATCAAGCACAGAAGGTGTTTAGGAACTAAACATACACGTCAGGTGTTTCTATAAAACCTACACAAAGTTATATCGAAGCATCCCAAATTCCAAATCCTTAACAAATGTATCACACATTTTGGAAATGGTGGGCAGGGACTTGAAATACAGCCATGTTAGTTATAAAAAATAAAAGGAGATGGAGTAAAGCTGGGAGGAAAGCAGGAGAGAATGCACATTTTTTGCTCTGGAGGACAGACTGGTTGCATGAAGCTTAACATCACTGGGGTCTACTCTTCGAGCAGCTCTAACCTTAAAGCACATTAAGCAGCACATTAATAGCAGCAATCATTGGTCTCTTGATCTCCAGGCCAGACAAGGACAGCTAGGACTCATGTGCCAGGCCTCCTGCCTAATGGAAGAACCTCATCCAGCAATTCCCTCTAACTTCTGGCACAAACTGATGGCCAGAGCCCAGGCACAGCCCTTGCTGGTCCTCACCTTGCACTGAGAGTGTTAGAAACCAAGTCTGTTCTCACTTCCCACCTGCCCATCTTCTCTCAGCCACTCCAGCTCAGACCGATGTGCCCACGGCCTCATGAAGAGACTCACGGCCAGAAACCATTCCCAAGACTTCACCTGGTTCTGTCACCAGATATACCACACTGTTCATGTCACCAACTCTTTCTTAAGAAATTATTTACACCGGCTCTTTGATCTTCCTCAGCACTAGCAAAAATAAAGCTACAATTCGGTGAAGGGCTTGAACTATTTACCAAATTTTAAGCACTGAAGGAGACACGCTGGCTACGGTGGGACCAAAGTGCTTAAAGTCAGGCACATCCAGAACCACGTCGGGGCCAAAATCCCTGCACAGCCATTCCAAATGCATCCAAAGGCTTGTGCTTTGCTTCTGCAAACTTTATTCTCACTTTACATATAGTGAAAACCTGACAAGAGCTCACTGTCGGATTATGCAGGAAATCTGCAAGTTTCACCAAGGTGTGATCTTATGCTTTTTCACACATTATTGTATCGTGCTGCGCCAGAACACTAACGTATGCACAGTTCTAAAATAACTTGCATTATTACAGTCCAGCACGGAAAACAGCGCTGAGAAGACAACACAGAGACCTCCAGGGACTCGCTCCTCAGTCACTTACAAACTGATAAGAGGTCACAATTCCTTTCTTACCAAGGCAGGGGGGAAAAACTAAGGGAAAAAAAAAAAAGGCAGAAACAAACCAAACCAAACTCAGCATTCCAAAATCTTTTTCCCCCATTTCTCTCTCCTGTAAATGAAACTGTCAATTGTCAGATTTGTCTTTGGTCATGTCAGGGTGGAAGAATGGGATTTAATAACATTTAACTGAGTTGTTACCAAGAAGGAGACATATTTTTTCTTCTCTCAAATTTGAAACCGACACTTTCTTTTCTTTTTTTTTCTGTTGGCCTACTTTCTTTTAAGTTGCTTTTCAATTATTTATGAAAATGCAATAATGCATTACTTTGCTGTGCAAATGTTTAGAAGAAGGAGATAGTGTCTTTCAAGTGAAAAAAACCCATACATGGCCACACATGGGTTTATTTAAAGTGCGTTGCAGGTGACACTTTATAAAAAAACACTTTATACTTTCCTTTGCCTCCCCACACACATCCTCCTTTTCTTTAAACTGTGTATTTTGAGTCAAGAAAAAGTCCACAGCTCCACAGAAACACCCCACTCGTTGCTCTCCAGTGCCAGAGCTGTAAGAAACAAAAGCTCTACATGGGAAACTGTACAAAGGGCTGAACCAGAGCCTATTAAGACACTGAAAAGGCTCCACACTTTCTAAACAGCAAAGAGAAGGTAAAACCTTGTCCCACTAAATGAAGGAAATTAATAGCAAAACTCGCAACGGTTCAGTCAGATTTTTTGGAAGTTTTGTTGGGTTTTTTTTAAACAGCTGGATTTGGCAACACCTGTGTTCCCAAGCCCATTAAACACCACTGAACATGGATTGCTGAACTTCTTTCTGCAGCTTTGGAAATCCCGTGTGGAAGTACACTCAAGTGGATATAGCTCCCACAGGCTCACCATCTCAGGGTTTTAGCATCAACAGACTCAAACAGAGCAAAGCCTGCCCTGACAGCAGTGGGTACAAAACCAGGCCTATGGTTGCTCCCATGGTCCTGGAGGTATAATGACATGAAGGTTGACTCCAGAAATTTTATCAGAGGCTTTATTTATCTACAAGAATGCTAATTTCTACGCAGAGAAAGCTTAAGCTTCTAAGCATCAGCAAAGGCTCAATACCTATCTAGCAGACTCTGCATCCACAGCTTCCCAGGCAAACTGCCTGGAAAGCTCTGGACACAAGGCTCTGTCTGGTCAGGTCTGTCTGCCAGGCAGAGGGTCTGCTGCAACATGTCTGCTCTCTAAGAAGTCAGAACATGTCTCCCTTTCTTCTTGCACAGTTACAGAAATATATATCAGACTATATTGTTTATATTAATTGTCCAGTGACCTGAGGGCCAAGCTCTCCCTGTCCAACCAAGGGAGATAAGGTCACATCCACTCAGAGCATGACTTTTGCTCATGCTCAGGAGAAATGTGGCCTGTAAGATACGCCACACAGGCCCATAAAGCTCCCCTCCTGTCTTAGGCTCTGCTCTCACACACACGAGTTTGGCCTCGTGAAGTGAGTCACCATCAGTGAGGAGATGGAAGTTCTTTCTCTGCAATACTTTCTGCAGGAACCTCCTTTTCTCCATTGACACATTATTGATCTGGTATATTGAACCAGGAAAAAAAAGACCAGAAAGGAACACAAATGAGCACAGACATAAACTTAACAGCAACGTAACACAGAGTGAAATACAATCAGAGGAACACAACCTACTGAAACAACCCGAATGCTGCACAGGTATGTTTTGGCATCTCTGTCCATGAAGGTTTTCAAGTCTCAACTAGACAAAACCACAGCTGTCCCAACCTGCTGTTAGCTCCAGTCCTGCCCATGCAGGTGCATCCTGAGGTCCCTCCCCTCCAACGTCCCCAGTGATACGAAAGACAACTAAACCGTACGAGGACTTAGAGAAGACAATCCCTCCTAATATTATTAACCACTTAAAATGCTCTCTGTATCACTCCACAAAACTGGAATCCATGCAAATCCTGCAGCCGTTGGAGCTCCTGGAAAACACTTCCTGCACTCGTTTGTCACAGTCCCTGCAGGTTTTCAGAACAATGTTTAACAACGAAGGTAACACGAAATTAACTTTTTGCTTTTTTCCTTTCATTAGAGTGGCTTAGGGTCCTAAATCACTCTGAAGGTCAACTGCACTACCTCCAAAAATGGGACTTTAGCTGCATTGAAATCTCACTTTTCTAACACTGCACTTGTGTAAACACTCACCTTTTGCTGAATTTAAATGAACTAAGACACAGTTCTGAAGTTAAGCCTATATTCCAATACTGTTCTTAATCAGGGCCATAAACCACACCTCTACAACTCACACGCAGGTGTTGATATAAAAATAATTACAGAAAGCAGTATAGTTATACAAGTAAACATTCTCCTTTTTCTTATACATAAACCCCCAGAATTTAAAACTAAGCAAAGCAAGAAGAAAAACCTTGCATTCTTCAAACTTTTTACTATTGTGTAACAGCATTTTTCTTCCATGTTGCCTCTTACTTCTACTCCTTTATGCTGTGTTTGTGAGCATTGCAGAGGTGCTGGTATGTAAGTGCTGCTGCTGTTCGTGCCACGGTACCCACGCCTTTACCTCCAATATACCTTTAAGGATCAAAACTTCTTGGTTTCTCCATTTTCTACCCCATTGCAGCTTGTTACTTCTCAGTAGGAGCCACTTTCTGCACCAACACAATGCACTAGTTATTAAAAGAACAGCAGGACATGTAGTAGAAGGTGCAAGACTGTCTTCCCTCCCCTCATAAAAACACACATTCAAAGATCACGTCTTATATAAAGCAAGATATCGGACTAACAGCACCTTGTGACTGAGGGGGAAGGCAGGTGTCCACGTAAAGTCCCCAGGTACACATTTTAAATGTGTTGGTAATCTAACAGACGTGTGCTTGGAGAATCACATCCACAAGTGTCTTACAGAGCAGGTCCCAAGGGGGTGCAGACCTGACCCAGCTCCTCACCTGGCCAGGGCTGCCCACAGAACACATCCCGGGTCGCTGCACCACAAGTTTTTACTGTGCTGCTTTCCCCCACTGCACTTTCCTGGCAGAGAAAGGCCTTCAGTTTCCAGAACTGTCAATTGCCTTTCAGAAGCACTAAATTCACACATACACATTTGTACATATTCATCAGCATTTACTCATTTGTAATCTCTCCTGAGAATTAATATCATTCCTCTACAGTCGCAAAACTTCCATCATCCCGTGCAAACTGCCACTTACCCACAGCAACCCTGTTTATAGGAATGCCTCATTATATATAATTTCAGGTTTCAATTGGAAACTATTTTACAGAAGTGACAAGCACTTCACTATTTCTACTCCAGCTCTGTCTTCTCTGACTGTCAGCAAGAGGCATGAAACTGATCTCAGCAACAAGTTTTATTGAGAAGTAAAAAGCTCACCCTGTGTGTGCATGTACTGACCAAGTAATCTAGGTGTGACTCAGAAACCTGAACTAATTAATTGTCCTACATTTGTTAATCTCAACCCCAATGCACTTTAATGCACCCTGGTCCTGCCAAACAAACTCACGTTCCCAGGAATCGGAACAAATCATTTTGTTTTCTCAGAATCCTAAGTCCTGCTTCTGGCAGCTGCCTGCATACAATCACAGATATAAAATCAATCTGAAGCACAGCAAAGAGCACAGTATCTCCAACTAAACACACTCTTCTTCCAGATTTGAATTTGTAAAGCAGAATTTTGCATTAACACGTTCACTTTTCTGTGACTGAATACACTTCTTATATATTTTGCATACCCTTCATAGCAGCTGTGCTCAATTTATTATTAAATGGAAGTGCAATTGACACATATATTGCATTTCTTGTTATTATTCATGCATTTGTCTATATACTTGCACGAGTAGCATGATCTTTAATGCCACAGCATAAGGAGCAATCTCATCTCAGTGAAAAGACAGTTGTATGTTCCTGGATGCCATGTAAGGACAGCACAAGAACCACAACAGCTGCCTTTCCCTGGGAACCTCAGTGTCCCCAGGCTCCTTCCAGAATCAGTGGAGAAGACTCCACCACACTGTGATTTGGTGGATTAATCACTGTCATAGAATAGGTATTTTCTGGTTTGGTGAAAATTTCTTTAATGCAGAACTCAGTGTCTGCCTTTAATTCAGCCTGCTCTGAAATCACTCGAAAACCATTCATTTTCTAGTTTTCTTATCTTCTCTAATGGTTCCTGAATCTTCTTCAGTATAAACCTGGTCTATTAGGACTCACCTCCTGCTAGAAGGTCAGTTGTGACATTAAAATGGTGTTCCCAGCTAAGAAAAGCAATTCTTCTATTCACTGACTAAAGGCACTGACTTAGCCATATAGTAGGTATTTTGCTTTAATTTTAAAAAAATTGACTGCAAAATTCACTTGTAGATCCTTATTAAGTAAATATTTAATTGGTTAGCTGAGGATTACAACTGTGTCCCACAGCCTTTTTCATTACACTGAAAGCTTACTCATACACAAGGATTTTATAGCAGTGTAAGAGGTAGACGCCATAATCCTAGTTTAGAAATTGAACGAGTTTAATTAAATGTATCTTTAGACTGACTGCTAAAAACCACAATATGGCACTCAGTCGAATTTAAACCTGTTTTATTCACTTACTCCCTATAGCAACTGAAGAAACTGTAGGCCATGCTTAAATCTATTTCAAACCTTCTGAGCAGAGAAAACTTTAGTGAATTTTGTCCCTTCTCCTCAAAAAACATGGGCAAAGCAACTTCTTAGAGCAGGAGGAACACAGGTATGATCAGGAAATTTTGCCCCATCCCATCAGGTCTTTGCTCTACTGGCCAACCTTCTGACCTGTCTAACCCAAAAGCCAGTGCTCAAAATTTGGTTTTAAATTAAATACAAAACATTAACATCACTGCCACTAAGAGCAGAACCTTAAATACAGTTTTAGTAATACTCCAGTTAAACCTTAAGTATCTCCCTACCCTTTGACTGGCAAAGGCAAGTACCATATGGACTAAATGTAAGCCTACTGAGCAAGACATGAGCTTTTCCCAAGACCTTGTAGACTAATTTCAAGGAAAATCTGGACCACCTTTCTAGGGATCAGGAAACTACTATGGAAAACACTCCTTTTTATGATTTGGTTTTATCTAGCTCCTCTTCTGTAAAACTATGCTCCTTGCAGAAGCTACGAAATGTCATCATTTTCTCTCAGGACCTGCTCACAAACCAAAAAAAGCTGGGTCTAAGTGTTCAGTGTCCTTCATCAGATCAGTACAATTAATCCACTACAGACTACAGATTCTCTGATGCATTTTAACAATAACCATTCGAAGCATCAAATACTAGGACATAAATGCATAATTTAAATAATGTGAGGTTTTTCCGTTGAGATTTTGCAGTTTTGACCTGCAGTTTTTAGGATATTCATTTTCTTGAAATATAGGTAAATACTCTTTCTTTAAACAATAATCACAGAATACACTTTAGCTTTGTCACCAGGATTTCTTTTTATTTAAAAGAACAACAGGAAATGGGAGGGAAAAAAAAAAAAAAGACTTCTGCTAAAGGACAATTCACTGAAAGGTCTTTTAGCTGGCAATTGTCAGCACTGCTCAGGGCCAATGGATCAAATTTAACTCTAAAAAGTGCTGATGGTTGTATGAGTCTTCACAGTAGGAGCTGGTGCTCTGGGCCACTCAAGTTCAATTTTTGGTGTTTCCACGGGATGTAGGAACTGGGATCTTGGTGAGCAAAGATTTGCTCCGTATTTGATGCACTGGGTAAAGTGGCATTCTTAAAATCACTAGCCTCCCAAGCAGCTAGTAAGCCAGCAGGAGGTTAGTAGGAAGAGAAAGTAATTGTCCTTTGTGCCTCTGAAAATAGCCAATATTAAAGGATCCTCTTATGTATTACCTGTGTTTCAATCTACTCTTGCAGCTCAAAGGAAAAGAGAGAGGCTGGAGGAGACAGAAAATAAAGCTGTCAGGAACATTACAGGAGACCCTCCTCAAGCTGTCACGAAGCGTATGGTCTCCTCACCTGGGAAGCTGTGCAACCAGAAAGGATGAGTGCTCTGCAGGCAACAAAAACTTGTTCAGACAACACCCTTTACTACACAGAATGCACTGTGCATGTGCCTGTGCATTCACCACATGCTGGAGGAGGCTGCACACATGGGAAAAGGCACTGCAAGAGTGATCACCTTATGCTTAGCAGCCCGTGGACTCGAGCTGCTTTAACAGACTGTACACAAGTCACCAGAAATTCACTTTACCTGTAGCTTCCACTTTCCATGCAATGCCCAAAGAAGGCTGAAGTGCAGCAGCAGGATGAGAATCTAATGCTCTTGACTGCAATGTTTTTATCTGCTAGGAAATTTCCAAAGGGAAATGGATCTGGCTTCTGACTCCCCTAGTCCCACTGTTTGGTTGGAAAACCGAAAGGAAATTTACCCCACTGAGCCTGAGCACGCCAAGAAAAAGGAACAAAACTTCCAAAAGCCCCGAGTGGTTCACTGCCACCAAAGAGGAGCCCGTTCTTGTTTCAGGCTTCAATTCAAATGCTGTCTAAACCAAATCTGAGCCTGAACTTGACTACAAAATATATATAATGATTAATTGGACCATCTCTAACGTCTTGAAGACATGGAGAATATAAGCAAAATAGATTACAAACAAATTTTGAGTTTACAGTACAGGAAACTTAAAGGCTTTACAAATGCCATTCCCAAGGTGCAGGGCCCAGAAGCCCAATTCCTCCCCAGCAACATTCCCACTGCCTCCTGTGTGTGCCTCTTCAGGGAACACATGAGGATCCTTTTGAAGAACACAGGATTAAAAACAACTTCTTTGCTAACAGGAAAAAAATCCTTACAATAATACTAATCTATTTATAATGGTCAAAAATATGGCAGCTTACAACAGCGTCAGAGCAGTGCTTTGGCAATATTTTAGCATACTGCTGTATTTTTAGAAGGACTGTTCATTTACTTTCTCCTAAATGCTGGAATTCTTATTTTTCAACAAAAACGATCTGTTTTTTCACTGCATCCATCTGCCAACATCAGAGTGTTTCTTACTTACCCTGAGATAAAACAAAGCTCCTGCACACGCCGCCGTGCAGTGGCACTGCCAGAGATGCCAAGTCCTGATCCCCTCCCGTGCCTTATGCAGCAACAGCTACACCACTTACAAACCCTCCTGGAACGTGGCAGCACGTTTTTATGATGAGTAACAGAAAACTGCTGTGTTTCTTCACCCTGAACATTGAGGAACCATCCCATTGTAAACAATAGATCTGACAGTTTAATGATACTGCTCGACCTAACTGGTTCTGGCAAGCAGTGTGTATGATAAGATGTCCTTAAGCATTTTTGTGTTTTCTCAGCACAGAAAATTCAGAAAGGTACCTTACCATTTCAAAATTCACCCACAAGGTACCTGTGCACCTAAGTGAAAAACGGTAAGTTCTCTGTTAAGTCTCACCTGGTCCTACAAGGTCATGACATCAGGATGGTCACAGTCCCTAAGAACCTCTGCAGCTGGAGCTCCAACACCTACAGACAAAGTTCACAGGCTTTTACTTTCTTCCTAAAGAGCATATGTGAGCTTCCACTTCTTCCAAAAACTTATACCAGGCTAAATTAAATCCATGTGCACCCACATGTTAACTGAATCAACTCGAAACCATCAATACATCTCAAATGTCCATCTGTTTACACAAGCCACTTGCAGCTTTCAACTCTTGTGCTCCCTTTAGTGTAACTCTCAACCAAAACAGTCTAAGTGCAACCAGAAAGCTCTGCTGTGAGATTTCCATGCATAATGACCATGTGTTTATTGGGTTTTCATGTTCCAATCATGTCTGAATAGACATGCTATCCATTCGCAAAATGCAACACTTTCACGCCAGCCTCTCCCTCTTCAGCTGGAGAAAACTCAAAAAACAAAGCTGGCTCTAGCCTTGCCAAATATTATAGCTAAATCTTAAAAAACTCCCTTTGCATTTCCAGTTTAATAGCTGTAAGTACCATATTGTGCAGGACAAAGAATTAATTTCTGAGGCAATAATTTATTTCCAGGGCTGGGAAGGATTAAGAGCATATATAAATAGCAGCAGATACAGATATAACTCTTCTGAGGTAAGTTTCAGGTGGTAAAATATTTTGAAGAAGAACTTTGTACTAGCTCCTCATTTATAAGGAATTGCTTTTTAATCTGAGTGGCTCACTTCAGCAAGCCTGCAGACAGCTAGCTGCATTTAAACTGGGAGGATGAAAGCCAGGATGCATTATCCTACAATTCTACAGCTGGAGTCAAACTTCCTTTTCTAATCTGAACCAAAGTTAATATTCCGTTCCTTGACAGAGACAGAGCAAAATGCAGCTCTATTTCAAAAAAAAACCAACCCCCCCCTCCAAAAAAAACCAAAAAACCAACCAAAAAAAAAAAAGCACACAAGCTAAAAACATTTCCTCCTTAATTTTAGTATATTGCTGGCTTTCCTTTTACAAGAGTTAAGTGTTAGCAATGATAGCAAAAGCTACCTGTGCCAGAGTGTGATACCAGCCTCTCAAACAGCTCTCATGAGACACCATCCCCCTGGACGTCCCTACTGTATTGTTGTTGTTGTTGATGATGATGATCGCGATGTTGAACGCCTACAAATCTCCCACGTGCCTATTTCGTTGGCCTGCTGGTTTAAAAAAAAAAAAAAAAAAAAGCTCGGCGCCATTATTCATGAGCAGTAAGAAAACAAATCACTCTTAGACCTACTCCTCTCGCAGATTCCCACACTTATTACCCAAAATCCCACAGCTCGCTATTGGTTCTACCCTTGACCAAAGTACAGGGCTGAGGCAGCATGCCATCCCCTGGGAAAAGCCGATCACGTTCCTCCCGGCAAGCGGCTCCGGTTATTCCAGGATCGCAGTCGGGCTGGAATAAAGTCCCCTAACTTTTCTGAGAAGGCAGCGCTCGTTCCCACCGCCAGTGCCTGGGGACCCGCGGGGACGAGCGCGGGCGCGCTCCGCACCCTGACCGGGAGCTCGCTTTTCCCCCCTTGACCCGTTTTCTTTTTGAGGGGAAAGCAGCCGAAACGAGCGATCCCAGAGCCTTCAGCCCCTTCCACGGAGCCACCCTCCCGCTCGGGCAGAAGCGAGGAAGGTGCCTCTCGGAAACGCGTAAAGAGCCTCGTCCCGGTGCCCCCCTCCCGGTGCCGGTGCGGTGCCCGCGGTGCCCCCCGCTCGCCCCTGCGCGCCTCCCCGGCAGCGGCGCGGCG